>JBBPCZ010000148.1:16370517-16391070 GCA_037974445.1 Brycinus macrolepidotus | reverse complement strand
ACACACACACACACACACACACACACAAAAACACACACACACAAAAATATGATGGGCTTTTTAGTTAACTGGTAAAGGACAGAACTCGTCTTTGTCTTTCACTCTCTTTCCATTTTTCAGCAAGACAGAGATAAAAAAGAGAATGAAAAAAGGATGAGGGAAAGTGTTCTGGCCTCCTTGGAGATGAAATGAAAGACAGTTTCCCTCCCTTTCATAGCTGCTGGACGCTGCTTCCTGCTCAGTTTGAGAGGGAACCAATCAGACTTCACAGGGCCGCCATCGTGCGCAAACACACACACACACACACACACACACGCACAAACACACACACATACACATACGCACACACATTTTCTCTTATTCAACATGCAAATCTGCCAGACTGCATGCATGCAGCCGCCGCAGTACCCTCCCGCCAGCCCAGTGAGGGCCGCATAAAAGAGAGAGAGAGAGAGCAGCGGCAAAAGAGAGAAGAAAGAAAGGCAGCGGTGAGAGAAAGAGCGCTTTGCGAAAAGAACATGAGGATTAGTGAGCAGCAGCAGCGCAGGGATTGGCCACTGAAAGAAAGTACAAGCGAGGTGTTCGTTCAGGCAGGACCCTCTGATCCTAGAGCTAGTGGGAGGGGGCTCTCTCTCCCCATCTGTCTCATTTCTCTCTCTCTCTCTCTCTCTTTCCTCCATGCCCCCTTCACCAGGGTGCCACCCTGGCAACCCTAGCTTGCTCAGAAGCGCTGAAGCAGAGGCTTATTACCTGAACCTGTCCTGAAAAGAGCCAATTACTCAAATATGCATGGCATAGCTGCCTCAACACCCTTCACATGCTGACCTCTCCTCTAAAAACCAGCCGTCTGACTATTTATCCATCTCTCTCTCTCATTCTCTTTTTACTTCCCCTCCACACTCTCCTTTTTAGCTTTGTCTCTAACCCCCAGTCGGTGGGTTCATGTCTGATGTTCCAGCAGAAGTGCAAGCCGCCAAACTCTGCTAATTCTGTGCTGCCGTCTGTGAAAGGCCAGTGCATAACGATGAGGGCTGATAGCTGTGGTGTCCACGTGACCTGCACACACAACCTCCGCATCACGCTTGCATTGGCTGCTGCGCATGCTAATCTCCAGAGTTCTTCACTTCCACACTCCTCTGATGTTCTTCCCAGAACCAGTGTTTTGCATGCTCTCTAAATACTACCTTAATAATGACTTACCCTGATACATAGTCTGACTATGTAAAAAGTGCTTTATCTGATTTTCTTAATCAGACTTAATTACAGTACGCAGTTAACTGATTTCTGCCCAAAACTTTAACTAATAAGATAATGCAAACAGCGTGATTACGTGAACAGTGTGTGTGGGGAATCCACAGTACAGTCTTCCACAAGTTATTTCCTGGTAAAATTACATGTTTTGTTGTGATTCTAGATGAAAATCACCACCCATGACTGTTTATTTGGTGATTTCAACAGGTGGAATAAAACTTAAAACATGGTATTTGGAGAAGTTATGTCATATTTATAT
Organism: Brycinus macrolepidotus; assembly: GCA_037974445.1. Classification (NCBI taxonomy): domain Eukaryota; kingdom Metazoa; phylum Chordata; class Actinopteri; order Characiformes; family Alestidae; genus Brycinus; species Brycinus macrolepidotus. Next base: position 16,389,560 of record JBBPCZ010000148.1, on the reverse strand, counting down.
GTATTATGTCGTATTATGCCAAACTTTGCACTAGAGTTTGTCAGAAAAATGTCATGTGTTCCCCACAGAAGATATGTTAACTTATTTTTAACTAGGAAAACAACACAACATGTAACCTAACTGGGTGCAAAAAACTGGGTTTTTTTGTTTGTTTGTTTTTTGTGTGTAATAGTGGTGTTGCTATGCATTGAAACACAGACTGACTGATACATGTGCCTGGTGCAGACAGAGGAGATGCCACATTCACGTCCTGTGGGAGAACGTTTCCCATCAACTCAAATCTTACCAAATTCAAAAGGATGTGCACTTTCTGTTACAATTCTGAATCATCTGTCTGCTTATTTTGGGGACGTAGACACTGCTCCTGATACTTTTCTGACTTTAAAGTCATGCATTCACATTCACTTATGCAACACTTCCCAGTTCTCCTGCCTGAGAGCTCTCACTCTTTATGCTTGTTGGTAAACACAGCGCTGCTATTGTTGGCCCACTTGTCACACTGTTCCTCCTCATTATTAGAACCTTCACTATCCATCCGAAATATACTGCTTCTGAGGCAATAGCATTACATTTCACATGATATTGTGAATTGGTTTGAGGTACACTGAAGCAAAAGTTTTAGATGATTCAAAGTACTTTTTTCAGTCAAGTAGAGAAATAGTTGGAAGCCAATATTTGGATGCTGCTCTGCTGTGTTTCCTGCTTGGTCAGAAATATTGGTGCTGTGAGTCACCCTTTTGGTTCACATGAACATTTTTTGCAAATAACATGAAAATAGCTCCAAAATCTCAAAAGTACTCAAAAGCCTATGCTAACTGTTTCCAGCCCAGCAATGTGCAGTGACGTCATGGTTTTCAATACTGATTTTCACACTTTTCACCTGTTTTCACTCACAGGTCAGCATTACTAATGTTGAAAGCTAAGTTTTGCAGAACACAATGGTGGGAGGCTTCTTTTTAAAATGGGAAAGGGTTATTTTTTCCCATTCTCCAAGAATTCCCACACATTTAGCAGTACCATACCCAGCATATCATACATAACTGCAAATGTCTGCTTAAAACGCTTAAAACTATGGTTTTAATTCTTGTTCTATGGGAGGGGGGTTTACAAGGCAGAAGTCCATTCATGTAGATCTTTACTACTTTAGATAGAAAGCTGAAGCCATCATCTACATAGAAGACTCTCAGTCTCCATCTTATAGGGGCCTATAACTATTCTTTACCCTTACACACCTGATCCAGCTCAAAAATGGACTTGACAATTAGCTGATGAGGTGGTTCAGTTGTGTTGGGGCTGAGAATAACTCAAACTATGTGACACTGGAGCTCCGAACCTCTGAGCTAGGTGATTGATTTTTTAGGGAATGCTGCTCCCAGATGAAATCCAAAGTAATATAATCTTACCTGGCCCCATGCATTACTCATAACAAAATCTGCTCTGAGGAGCAATTGGGGAGAAATTGCAGTTTGGTAGAAATGGGAAAAACAAACAGTGTTTGTAAATAGTTTGTGTATATCTTGATGTTTTGGGATGTTTTATGCTGTTATTGCCATTGGTTTACTGCTCTTACCTTTCTAAATGTGGAACTCCGGTGTCTTTGTGGCAGAAGAAAATGGAATCATTTATTAAATCAAAAATGAAATCATTACATAGTAGCCAATCGGAAATGGCTGAGCTATAAAAGGACTAGAACATAATAAATAACCCAAGAATTACAGAAGTTTAAGCAGAAGGTAGCTTACAACCTCTGTAATGCTTATACCTCTTGAGCAGCTTGTCATCAATCACAGTTTGTCACAGTGTCAGTTTAATCAGTGGAGGATCAGATGACCATATGGAAGAGTACATCAAAAGACCAGATAAAAATGAAAGGGAAGCAATATCACCTTTAGACTGCATTTGCATTCAGGCTGATAAATCACTGTTGTGCTTAACTCTGAAGGCTTTATTAATTCCTACTTAGTTTGCTTAAAGGAATACATGCATAATATTTTACCACGGAATATTTAATTATGCATGTACATTTGCTTGATTGCGTTAAGATCTAACCTAATAGTGCATTCATCCATAACCCCAAGGAAGCCACCTGTTTCCAGGAATGAGGTCAGTAAGCCCGGCTCCTGGGAGAGCAGCACTTTCTCACTAACTGAAGTGTTCCATGTGTAAAGTGGTGACGCGCCAGCAACCTGCTGTCTAGAGGGGTCACCCTTTAGCACATTAGTGCATGCTTTTTTCATGCACGCTACACTTCAAAATGTTTATATTAAAAACAGATGTTTGCATTAAAGGGTTCGGATATGATGCTAAAATTCAAAACGTTTTACACAATTATTAGGAAAGTGTTAATATGATAAATAAGGAAATGATCATGGTAATTTTAGGGCAAACATCATATACTGTATAATATATTAACTATTATTACAATCAAGTGATTGAGTGGTGGTGTGCGCACCAGGGGACATCTAACTTTACAAAACGTTATTTTTGAAAAAAACGTCCCCTGGTTGTAATGTCAACACTTATCAGCACTCCAGCTGTTTAAACCACCTTTGATTTTCCATACGTGTTTTTATAATTGCTTGGAACAAAAAATTATTAAATCATTCTTTAGGTAGACTTGCTCTTCATACCAAAGGAGACCACTGGTGAACTTCAAGCTCAGGGTTTCGAAATAAAGAGAAAGGCATTAAAAAGGTCATGGGTTTTTAGTTTAACAAAAAAACACGGTAAAACGAAGGCAAGCATTTTGGCAGGAAAGGGCTGTTCACCTTTCTGATCTTGTGTGTGTGTTTTCTGTAGGTTTGGAGCAAACACACACAAGGTTTGCAACAAAGCTAGGTCTCTCTCTCTCTCTCTCTCTCTCTCTCTCTCTCTCTCTCTCTCTCTCTCCTTCTACCCCCCATCTCTAACATTAGCATGCTTTATAGAGGCCCCCTCCTCAGCTCTTTGCAGCACACCAGTAACACTTTATTTATTCCAGTTTGTGTTTGCCATCTGTCAGTGAAACCTCTCTCCAAACTGTGCATCAATCTCGCTCTTTCTCTTTACCTGCTGAAATTAGTGGAGCAAGTGTCACTTTTGGAATCCAGCTGTTTCCCAGCTGGCATTACAGTCAACATACCTTCTCTCTTTCTCTGGCACTAAACAAATCCAAGAAAATGTTTTCAGAATACCTCTTTTGGAGATAAAATTAGGGTAGATCATTCCAGGAAGCGTGCAGTCTACATTAGGGGTTTGCCATTTACTGGTCTGTCCGTTTTTTCAAGACTGATAAAAGATTGTAATACATTTCAGTAGGTGTTTCTCACTCTTCCCGTGTTTGTGTATGTGTTTGTTCAGGCTGCACTTCCTGGTGTTCCATACAGAGGAGGTGCATGATGTTTTGCGGATCTGGGACGGGCCTCAGGATGGTGGAGTGTTGCTGAGGGAGCTGAGTGGCTCCTCTCTGCCCCCAGACCTCCACAGCACCTTCAACTCCATCAGCCTTCAATTCACCACTGATTTCTTCACCAGCAAGCAGGGCTTTGCTTTGCAGTTCTCAGGTGAGATTCTGCGTATGTGTATGTGTGGGTTTTTGTGTGTTTTCCATATATTGTTTTTTGTCTCTTTGTAATTATGTTTTTGTATGCAGGTTTTTATCAAATTCAGTAAAATGATGGAAACATTTCTTTTTTGGTTTTTGGATATGACAAACATTTACTCAATCAGAATAACAACATTGCAGTGCACTCATAGTGGTGTTTAAAGGAGAATTTCACAGATTTTGACCACTGAGTCATTGTGTGTGGTTAGATTTGAAATTCAATAGAGATTGGCTCAAATGTTCTTTACAATGGTGGTAACCAAAGGTCAGGGCAAATATAACAAACAACTATATTATATTTGTTATCCAAATATATGACCTTTAAAAAAAAAAAAAACAACTGGTGGAATATCTTTTTCTTTATAGTAATGGTGCCAACAATAAGTGTACCATTATGAGAACTGTGTGTGTGTGTGTGTGTGTGTGTGTGTGTGTTTCTCTCAAATGCTTTCATGGCACATGTATCTTAATATCAAAACCTCTTAGACTTCTTCATAAAAGAGGCCTTAGAGGAATGGAGTTATCTTATAAGGTGGTCTCATCTCCAGCAGCCATTTTTGCAGGAACAGCTGGAAATAGAGCAATCTCAATCTGGAAGAGGTCTGGTGAAGATTGGAATCGGACTGCTTTAAGCTTGTACAAATGGCATGAAGGAGATCTGAGTGACAATATTGTACCCCTTCAGCCGATTTCCATCTGTTCATTTCTGGACCACACCTGTGCAGTGTTATGCTATGTTACAATGAACACAGCAGAGCACAGATTTGGTATTTGAAGTTTTTCTGCTTCCCCAAAGGAAAAAGCTGGTGCTGATTTGGAGGAACAGTGAACCAGAAACACCTAGAAGTTTCATTATAGTAACAGTGTAAACAGAAGCAGAGCCCATGCAGAATTTCACAAATAGACACTGCTTGCACTAGATTTTCTAGAAGAGAGAATGAATGGCTTTGAGTCCATTCCCAGGCCAGTCCAGCTGAGGCACAATCTCTCCTGCTATTAAGCGAAACCAGTAACCAGGGCAACCACTTTTTTCCCACCTTTAGCAGTATGGCTCAACTGAGGTGTTCTGAATTCCTTCCTAGCATCTGAATGAAAAAGTTGCTTAATCACCGGAGGAAGGAAAAGAAGAGCCAGGCATTCCGAGCTGCACAGAGGGTAAAGAAAGCGGCTGCTTCTCTCCACATGGTATTTTTGTTCCAAAGCCTTGTTATATTTCTAAACCCCCCCTTGTCTAAAGTTGAGCGAGTGTGAGGCGGCCGTGTGGAGAATCTGCACAGATGTTTGAATAAATAAGAATATGGATAAGACTTTGCCGAGTGGAACTGATGTGCACTGCTGTGCTGGAGAATCACAGAGCTCAACACAAGCCTAATCTGTCTGCTCCGTAGGGGTATGATCGTCCAAAAACGGCAACAGCAATCTGCACCCTTGGGATGCTGCTCCTTTCCTATTTCCCTCTCTGAGATCCTTCCACCTTACCATTTCTCACATCAGAGTGCACAGTCCCTTAAGGTTTAGCAGTGTCAGCCTGTGCAAGTGTTGATGTTAATGTTACATTACTATAAATGAGTCTCTATATTATTTCCGGCTTTTTGTCCCTACAGTCTCTACAGCCACATCCTGTAATGACCCCGGCATGCCGACTAATGGCACTCGCAGTGGGGACAGCAGAGAGCCGGGGGACCATGTGATCTTCCAGTGTGATCCCGGTTATGTCCTACAGGGGGCGACTAAAATAACCTGCACAGAGATCAACAACCGCTTCTTCTGGCAGCCTGATCCACCTACGTGCTCAGGTAACAACTACCACACCTGTAGTTTTGATGCTGGTGGCCATTCTTGTGCTTTCCAGTAAGTGTGCACTGGTTCTGAAATGTTTTAAAGCACAATGTAGCAGAGTGCACTAAACTCCCACTAAACTGTACCTTTTTCCAAAGACCAAGCTGAATCGGTTGGGGAAGGAGTTTAGAGGACGTTTTTATCTGAAGCATCCCACCTGAGCCAGCAGCTTTCGTGGAGTTTGCGTATTGAAAATAACATTTTTTTCAAGAATATAAACTTGAATTTAAAACCGTGAAAATAATGGTCACAAACACTATACATTTTAATAGGCTAAATGCTGTACTCACTACATTTAGGACAGGTTTAAGCTGTGCCATTATTAAGCTGCCTCTCACCACAGCAGGGTGGAGAGGAACTGCAGCACTTGGCTCTAAAAACTATAGCCACCTCCCTCCCACCCCCTCCCAGTGTATTTTAGAAGTGTGTAAAAGTAAGTGATCGATCTGTGCAGTGATTCATTAAGTCTAAAGATGCATACCTGCTGCACAAATGCAGTCTTAACAAGTGTGTGCACACCTTTTGTGCGTATGTGGTACCTGTTTCAGCTGATTGCATGACTTTGACTGTGAAAAGGAGCAAGTGTGGAAAGCACCACAAACCTGTCCAACAATCTGTGGCAGCATGTAGTCATTCTAATATATATCTGATATACAGAAAAAAAAATGCTGAATAAAGTGCGCCAACCTCAGTTACACAGGCCAGTCATGATTTTCATTGAGAAACAGCTCTATAGCTTTTTATAGCATTACAGTCCATAAAGATTTTATCACAAGTAAATATAAGTAGCTGTGTATTGTTAAAAGGCAGGGACAATAGCATGTGTTTTAAATGATGTTTACTGTACCTGGCCATTTTTCAACTAAATCACTGGATCACTGAAAAGGACTACTGGGATTTCCCTTGCACACTTGATATACGTTGATTTTACGTAGTAACACAGGAATAAAGAAATGAGTAGTACAATGAGCTTGTAACGAATTATTTTCTGAGTATAACTCCAGCACTAAATAGTCTTCACTCGAGCAAAACCTCAAACTGTAAGTGTGGACTTTGGGACAGGCCATACTTTTTGAAATAGCCGTTTAACAAGAGCTGTTTGTAACTTTTAGGCTGTGTATGAGGGACTGAAACTACTTGCTTACAATGCACCAAGGACTACTTAGCAGCTTATTCAATTTTGTAGATGCAAGGGAGTGCTGGTATTGTCAAGAGTGTGCATACAGTCGACAGCGTAATTGAGCAAATTGGTGCTTTCATTTTCTTTCAATTGCGTAACAATTATGGCACTTCAAAATGGTTAATTAGAAATTATCTGATAGCAGCAGAGGTGCAAAAAAAATAAGTCTTTGCCAATGTTTGTTGACTTTTGCAAATTTTAAGTTTGTTCTTGTTGAAGGGATGGTAATTAACAACGGCAATTAAGAACCTGTAATTAGCTGCCTTGTTCGATTAGGGCCACATTGAGTTTATGTGAAAGCTTAGCTAAACCGCAAGCGAATCTGGGGGGTTCTCCAAGGTCATACGTGAAAACCCAGCGCTAAATGTCAACAGCCATTAGCATTCTCCACATAGAGAGTCAATACAAAAGACCTTGCAACAATAAAGACTGGAGTGGAAAACATAACTTCAGGCTGATTTGACCAACTCTAACCTGAGTTGCCTTTAGCATTTTTAAGGTGACAACTGTGGGACTGTGTAAAGCGGTGATATAAAAAGAATAGGAATTGAAGGAGTAAAAGGACAATCAGTACTGAGTTTGAATGACTGCCATCTGTGTGGTAGCTCAGAGGTTGTAAGATGTGTTTAAAATTTGAAAACTTTAAATAGTCCAGGCTGATAAAAAGTCACATAGTTCACATGTAGTTATTTTTCAAACCAAACTCAGTTCTGTAAAAGGTTAACAGCTGTATATGACCTCAGTGCTTTTCGTGTTCACAATGTATGTAAACTTTAAAAGGGACTCTCTTTCTGCTCCCCTTTAGCACTGATGAGATCTCAGAGCACTTTTTTTCACACCTTAACTCCCTTAGGACCCAGACCCCATCTTGGTAAAGCTGAATTGAAAGTTCATGATATAGCAGATCTGAGTGGCACAGACTGGCACTAAAGTCTACTTCAGTGGCACAAAACAAAATAAAAACATTAAAGCATTATCACTTCATGAAATATTTTTTTCAGTCTAATCGGTTTTTATTTAACACCGTATTTACTATGTTGTATATTAAAATTTTATCATGTGTTTTAAAGCAGCAATAACGCCTGTAGTCTGTGGTGGGTTACATTTCAAATCAGGTTTAACTTATGATGTGTGTGATTACCATCACTCAATAACTATAGTAAAAAACACTTGGGCTCTTGTGGATTGCATAAATACGCCAGCACTGCTGTCTCTTTGCGTGATCACACAAGCCCGTGGGCTGCCATTCTCCTGAGTAGTTTATTTTACCTACTAAGCACTGGAAAATGTTGCTGTGTTTGTATGGTAAGCCTCTCGGTTATTTTACAATAAAGCAAGTGAACTGTCTTTTTTGGTTTATTTATTGAAAAAAATGCTTATCACTCTTCCAGCACCATGTGGCGGGAACCTGACTGGTCCAGGTGGTCTGATTCTGTCCCCCGAGTACCCAGAGCCCTACCCTCATGGTAGAGAATGTGACTGGACAGTAACTGTAACTCCAGACTACATAATTTCCCTCACTTTCAACCAGTAAGCAAAACCCTTATGGCTTATTTGATGTGTCTTTATACTCCCATTTTTTTTTCCTAGACCCTTACATGCAGCTAATTTCATCTTACAGAGTAAAGAGCTCTTAAGCTAGGCTGAGCATCACCACTCTTTTCTCCTTTTTTCAAGTTTTAGTCTGGAGCCCAGCTATGACTTTCTGCACATCTACGATGGCCCGGACTCTCTCAGCCCACTGCTGGGCAGCTTCTATGGTACCGATGTCCCGGAACGCATCGAGAGCAGCTCCAATACACTTTTCCTGGCCTTCCGCAGCGACGCCTCACTAAGCAGCAATGGCTTTGTCCTGCAGTACACAGGTATGGCTACAAAATCCTGGTGGCAGGAGTGAATTATTTCACATAATTACTATTTCAGATTGTTATTGGACATGGCTGACATGGCTGGTGTGCGTGCCTATGCTACAAACTACTTTATTGCTATTAATTGTATGCGACATGAGGCGATTATGAAAGGTCAAACAGCAGCTGCAGGGCAGCATGGATCCTGCTATGTATACTCACCATGTATCGACTTTGCTCATTGCCTTTTCTCCTCTTGTATTTCATGTGTAAGTGGACGACATTAGCGCATGTGTAAATTGGTTGTCTTGAAGATCAGGCCATTTGAATATTCTCTTGATCCTCTCCTCCTTTGCACTCCACGTAATTATCGACCCACAGTAGTTCTCGTGAGTGGCTTGAAAAGAATTATGAATTATTAGAAAAATGAAAAGCAGGGGTGCGTGCACTGAGGCTGGGGTTTGATCAATGCCGCGCTGTCACACCAAAGGCTCAGCACAAATGAGAACAAATGCCTGTTTGTTGTCCCCGAGCGCTCCTGCTGACCACTCTCTGCTTTAGCTTGTTTGCTCATTCAGGGGTTACTGTGCAAATGGCAAACATGTCAGCTGTCCTGTGCGCCTCACGCAAATTAGCCACGTTGACTGGAGATGCCACGGTTTGTCTGTTGTTTTTCTCTGGTTGAGTGTGCAGCATCTAGCCTTTGTAAATCAAAGCAAAGGTGCACAGAATAAAACAGAGGACAGCTGGGGGTATGGCCACTCGAGGCACTAACACTAAACATACCCTTTTAGTGCCAGTGAACTCGAAGTGAACTGCACTATTACACCAGCAACTGACGGAGATGGGTACTGGCCTTGGCTGGTGGGCGCTGGCCAGTGAGAGCTCACCCTTTAGCTGTGCTTAGCGGAATGGGGAACAGTATTCTCTCAATCTGGTGGAGCAGATGGACTCAGTGTGTGGCGCTCTGAAAGCTCCAACTCCAGACCCCAATCGCCTCACTAATGAATTACTATGAACTAATAATGTGGAAAACAGTGTAAACACGCACACTTCAGCTTGTTTGTTTATCTGCTCTTTCTTTTGAGCCGTCCTGCACTCCCACTTTTGGCTCAAGCTACCCTTGGTTGCCCCGTCCGTGCCAGTGCTCTTGGATCAAGCTTCAGGCACCGTCAACCTCTAAACAGACCAATCAGCTTTTCACAAACCCCCGACTGGGTCTGATTGGCCTCAGAGGTGCTATATGTGGGCCAAGACTCTGCACGCTTGACCGATAGTTAAACAAACACCACACACATGCACACATACACTTTCAACTGCTCTATTATATCTTGGTGCTCCCTGCCAGATCCAATACGTTGAATGTATGAAAACCCTGACCCGCGTGTACACAAGCACTTGCCCTCACACACACATCTGAATGAGTCCTTAAGACTGGCTGTTGTCCAATCTTAATTACAGGCCAGTTTCAGGACTGTGTGGATGAGCAGAGTGAGGCCAGGTGCTGGCTAAAGCTAGCTATCAGGCAGTGTGGAGCAGATTGTGAACTTGTATCAGTGCTTTGCTCTGCCATGAAGGGCTGGAGCTGTCCATGCTAACCTGGCTAACTTTAGCTCCTGTTTTCCCTTAAAGGAACTGACTGTTCATACTTATCAAAGCCTTCATCCTGAACAAAGTGCATATGGAGTTATTTATATGGGCAGTAAGGTTTTTTAATCATTGGGAAAGCACCACAATCAAATTATTATCAAATATTACTATATAACTATCAAATTTTGACCATATGTCTGTCAATGTGTTTGCATAACCATGTTCAAAGCTCTTTTATAAGCAAGCCCGGTATTTAAAGTTACAGTCCTTGCTTAGCTAAAGAGAACTTTATTAATGTAAAAGACAAGTACTGGTAGGATGTATCAAGAGAAGAGAAACAGTAAGCCCATACTGACCAGATACCACTTATAAATATTTTTTCTGTACCATGTACGGGGCTTTCGTCTAACACAGGTTAACCTACAAAACTGTAATGCTACAGCAAATCTGTCAAAAAAGTTTAATGAACAATCAAGAATAAAACAATGAAAAACTCTACGTAGAAGATAAGATTGATTTATAGCGATACAAATAGTCCTGCCATGAAATATTATGTCCGTTAATACAACAGTGTAATGTTACCATTACAAGTACATGTTATGACAGAGATTATGGCATTTGTCATAACTGTAAATTAATGTTAATGACAGCATATGGCATCGGCCTTGACATGTTTATGGCATGGTTATGTCAATCTTATGTAACAATGTTCAAGTACTACCAACACATTAAATAAATCTTATCTTGTAACATTTTGATATTTTATTTGTCACTTATAAGACAAGAAATGGACAGAATTCTGAGAGGATGTAGGTCAGGCCATGGATGGCTAGCAAACCGATTTTGGGTCGTGGCTCAAAACAAACAAAAGAAAGATCACTGGAATCTTAAAGCAAATTCGGAGAGGCACACAAAGAAAAGCTTTAGTTTAAGCTGCACTGTCTTTTTCTCTGTGCATGTGGCCATGTAGGAACTGGGATTGATTTCTAATCTGGGCCCAAATCGTCTCACACAGTACGCTGCACAGAAGCCTGATCCATGAGTGACTGTTCTGTGTAGTCAGCAGGGCTCGATCCAGCATAGTGTCACTTTCAATCTCTCCTGTGTCAGCCTCAAGCACAGCCCCATGCATGCACTGGGGTGGAGCAAAGATCATTATTTCTAAGTTTCTCAGTATATAAATGTATGTTGCTATTAGTATTTTCTTGTGCAGATACTTTTGTGCACTCATTTAGTCAAAGTGTCTCATCTCAATTAGGAGCCTTTTCTTTAGATCAACGTATTTATTCCTGCACTGACCTTTAGCTGCCTTTGGAACCATGGCTGCTTCACTAGCAGTGCGAGATCATTGATTTTAACAAACAGCCAATAAATCACCCACTTTCTGTCACCCTTTCTGTCTCCCTCCAATCCTTCTCCCCTTCTCCTTCTGCCACAGAAAACCCCAGAGAGTCCTGCTTCGAGCCAGGCCTCGTCCGGAACGGAACACGCATTGGCACAGAGTTGAAGCTGGGCTCCACGGTCACCTACTACTGCGATAACGGCTATACTCTGGAGGGAGACGCCACTCTCACCTGCATCATGGGGTCAGACAGCAAGCCCAGCTGGAACAAACCAAAACCTGTGTGCATAGGTATAAGCTACTTATTTTGAATGTGCTCTAATAAGTGAACTGAATATTATTATCAGATATTATTCATGGAACAATGGAAAAAGTCATACTATTTATTCTTATTATTTTATATATAGGAAACATTAAATAAAAAAGTTATAAACTAGACACTGAAGGGTATTTGTAGATGTTTCATTCAGTACTTCCAGTATTTTGGTGAAAAGTTATTAAATGAATTTGGTTGTGTTAAAAGCTCAAAGTATGATTCACAGTTTGTAAATACTAATATTTAATATTAATATTAATATTTAATACTCTGTATGCCTCTATAGCATACCAAGCTCTTACCTGCACATTTTGCACTGAATATTTTGCTTCTAATCATTTTAGCCCTCCCGCACATTATTTGTTAGTCATTTGTTCTTTTAGCCTAAGCTGCCATGGTGAAAGCAGTGAAGGTTGTTGAGCTGTGAGATGAGGTGATGCGGATGCCTGACATGAATGTATGATGCGCTGAACTCACTGTATTCATTTATTTATGTGATTTTCCATATTTTAACAAGTATTCTAGTAATTATCTAACATCTGGGAAGCTGCACAGGCCTAGCATAACCAAATCATTTTATGCCTTTTCCTGCAGCCAGCTCAGTTCATATTATTTAAAATAGTGCTTCTAAACTCTTGTAGTATGCACTCTTAATGTTACAAAACTAGTGAAAAAGTGTGTGGATGCCAGCTAGGTAGTACTAGGTAGGTGGTACTGTTGTGTGTACTGTTTCCTTGGAAAGAGGGAGAGGCACGTCTCTGCAGGCTAACCTAGAGACATTTTGAAAACATTGCAATTTCTTTTCAGCAAATACTGGCGACATCCACAGGAGCAGCTCAGCAATCAGACAAGGAAAGTAATTTAAGATCAGCGGAATGAGGGTGCACTGCAGAGGAGATGGGGAGACAGAAAATTAGTGTCTAATATTCTCTCTCTCTCTCTCTCTCTCTCTCTCTCTCTCTCTCTCTCTCTTTCTTTCAGCTCTGTGCGGTGGTCAGTACTCCGGACTAGAGGGAGTAGTGCTCTCCCCTGGTTATCCTGGAAACTACAGCAGTGGGAGAACGTGTCTCTACTCAGTGACCGTGCCCAAGGACTACGGTATGCAAGAGACTTGCACATTAGGACTGCACAGTATGCACAGAATACCAGATCGCTATTTAATTGCTACATCCTGAGATTACCTTGGCTTGCAGTGTATTAAAAACACATGGGAACTCTTAAGGAAACTGAAAGAGTCAAACAAATGTCTTGATTCATCCAACAACAAATGATATACTGCACAGCCCTAGTGCATATGCTGAACCTGTACTGATGTGCCTGCTATCACAGTCTAGTGCTGAAATGATTAATCTGTTAATCATTAATCAACTTTCTTTGCTCTTACCAATGAGAATTATGAATGAAACTAGTGTCAGATCTGGGATTAAAATTAAATGTTCGGGTTAATGTGAGTGATATATTTAGGGATTCTGTTCTGTTGAGTTGAATAGGATTTAGATGAATTTCAGTTCAGTAGTATCTACAAAGCATCTAGAGTGGTCCATCCAATTAAGCCTCTGTCCCACTACTAAAGCCTGCATCATATGGAGTCTCTTGCTGTTTCCCTCTCCCTCCGTCTGCTGAAGAGGGTTAATGAGAAATAAGCGGCTGCTGGAGGGCTTGTGATTATTGTCATCCCTCATTTCCCCCCAGCAGGTGCTACTTGACCACAGGACACTGTTGTCTGATCCATAAAAGGTGGAGGTCGTTTGGGCGATTTGGAGGGCCCTGCAGCATCCCGGCACGGCCCAATTCAAAACAGGAACATTTTTTCTCTGGGCTGAGTTGAGCAGTGTGGAAATAGGGATAATTAAGGCCCACATTTTCATGGGCGCAGTCTAATGACTTTGAACCTAAGGGAGAGGCTGAGTGCTTCATCAAGTGGAACCACAGAACTGGATTGTTTTCTGTGGTTCACGTCTGGTGAATCACATTGCTGAACGCCAGGGTGCGTACAGGAGACACAGGTGGTTCTGTGTGATTAGGTACCACATGTTCCGGTGACACACTCGTTTACTGAATCATGCTCCCAGCTGAGTGCTCATGAGTGTCAGTGTCAAAAATGCTATTCCTTCATTTGTTTTTAATATGTTTTCTCTCTCTGCCCTCCACAGTGGTGTTCAGCCAGTTCGCCTTCTTCCAGACGGCGCTGAATGATGTGGTGGAGGTGTACGATGGTCCTACGCAGCATGCCCGTGTCTTGAGCTCACTTTCTGGGTCTCACTCAGGTCAGCAACCAACCCCTCACCCCCTCTTTGCCGTGTGCCTACACACTCCTACCTGTCAGTCTGGGACATCTTGGTTTCATGAAGATTTGTGATTCAATTAAATCATACTGGTATGATTCAGAATTATTTTCTGTGAAAAAAGAAAAAAGAGTGGCTTCCCAGTGGTGCAACTGTCTAAGCGTATTCCCCATCATCAAAAGAACACAAGTTTGAACTGTGGTGATTCCAAACCCATTCCTGGTCTATTTGGGTCAGCAGGATGGTCCGCTCTTGCCCTCCATTACTCAGCGTGATGATAGCCAGCAGGAGCGTCTGTTAGCTGATGTAACACTATTGGCAAATCATGTTCTTCAAGCATGTTGAGCTGTGCAAATACATTACGTCAGCACCAGCTGGTAAAAAGCAATGTCTGACTTCACATCCCAGCCTTAACAATGTGGGACTGGAGGCCACCTAGTTAGCAAGTAAATGGCAGTGACAGAACTGGGGAGAAAAACATGGAATACATGAATTGACTCCAAGCTTTTCTTGGATTTTTTTTCATTCAAAAATGGCTTCAGAATTTTATTTTGTACTATAAAATGAACTTTTTTAACATTTTAAGTGGCAATTTCTGCTATTTAATCTGCTCTTTTTTAGTCACACCATTTCTCAGTGCTGTTATTAAATTTTTTTATGTAAAGAATGTGGTCTAACACTGAAAATCTGTGCATTTTAATTTTTTGTTTGTTTTCACTAACTACCAGTTTGAACAAAATAAATACACAAGAATATACTTCCCACATCTGTCACATGTGGCCAGGGCTTCGGTGAAATAGGAATAAACAATTATCTGTCTGAAATCAGATCTAAAGGAGCTTGCACACTAAGGGGAAAACCACAGCGCATACAATAATGAAAGTGCGCACCTTTATTCAGTCATAGAAAACACAGTTACTCACCAAAAACACCAGCATTAGACACTGAGGGTTTTCACTTTGGCCAGTATGGACACCATAACTCCTCTGGCATCAGATTTAAATTAATTAAAGGGGCCATCGCCATACTCTCTGAATGACTCTCCTGACGATATGCTTGGTTCAACAGAGTTAATGACTAATGTTATGAATAACTGTAATTAATTCTATTTCAAAATAGATGTTGAGTCACCACCTTAAGATCAGTGCATCATGATGCATTTTTACACCCGTAGCAGAAACATATGGGGGCGACACATTAGAGGCAAAATTACGGGCTAAATTCATAAAGTAGATTCATTTCCAAAGTGACAGACGCTGAGCTTGTATACATTTCATAGTGCTGTGAAATTCTGTGGCTTTTTATAGCATCAATCCCCCTGCAGTTTTAACCAGTTGAATGGGGCTTTTTAAACTTGCCTCTCTGGGTCTCCAGCTGTTTAGCGCAGCGCTAAATGTGCGTGGATGATTCTTTCTTAATTATCAGGATGCGTTGTAGCCGAGAGGGGGAAAACACTGGGTTTCTGTAGTCAACATAACTTAATGACTCATAGAAGCAAAGTTAAGCAGGCAGCTTAATGCAGAGTTAAACAGTTCTGGCTTAGAAAAAAAAAGGTCAGACAAAAACCTTGTTAGCATCAACTCTGACGCATTTTAATAGCCCTGTAGTCACAAACAACACACGCTCAAGCTTTGTAATGGCTGCTGACGCAGAGCATCAGAGCATTCCTCCTTCTGGGCTCCTGTGTTGTCCCTGGTGACACATCTCCCCTGTGCACACTTATATTTTTCTTGTGCACTCCGTTAAGTCAGTTGTTGCAGTTTATCTGGCGAATTCTGCCTCACTCTCTGCTTATGACATTTTTTTAAACATTCGGACAGCAATATAAAATTAGAAAAAATGAATCTAATCGGAATGTGGACTCTATTGTGAATAGTAAGATTCCTAAAAAGTATTTGAATAATTTAGGGTCTTAAAATGAGTGAAAATATATTTTCTGATTAAAGGTATTCACCAATGCCTAAAAGCCAGGTTGGAAAACTTAAATAATCCTAACTTAGAGCACTCTGATAACCAAAAATGATCCGACCAACAGCAGTTCTGAGGGCAAAAACGAATCAGTGATGAACTAAAGACTGTCAAACTCACTGAAAGGACATACAGTATTGGGCAAAAGCAAGTTGTTTAAAACTAATTATCTGAGCAGTAAGTGTGTTTTCACAGTAAAAAACAATGTTCAACAGTAAAATATGTAAACACGCATTAGTGCAGTAAATATTAACAAGAATTTCTCAAATTCCTGAATAACTCACTCTTTGAAATATAAACACGGGTGGTTAAATGTGAAAAGATGCATTGTAGAGAAACCTACCAGCTCACATTTCTATGATGCAAGCATAGCCAGATTATTTACTATGAAAAAGCTTCCGGTGAATGTGTCTTCTTAGTTTTACTAATGATACTGCATGTTGTTCACTGCCTTTACCTCCCCATCACATCCTCAGCAGTGTCATTGTTAAAAATAGCTTAAAGATTTGGATCCAATTTAAACAGTGCTATGATTTTCTATTCTCCTATCCTTTTCACTACGTTCAGTTAAAGTATGTACAATGACAGCGTATTTCCATCTTTTCAGTTCACTCTGTGAGCAATCTTACACTGTAAAACTCCATGAAGGCTGCTTATGAATGAGCTGTGAAGCTGCTTTAGAATTGCTTCCCATGTATTCATAACCACACCAAGGTCTTGCAACCAGTGTGTAGATCTGTGGAGAGTGGTTGGACATTATATATGATATTAGCTAGCCCGTGGCTTTAATCTACCTAAGGTGTCATTTATCAGATTTTGTTCCTAAAAGTTCAGTTTTACACACAAAATCAGAAAAATGATACCCTAGGTAAATTAAATCCACAGGCTAGCTGAAATCATATTTAATTCATACATAGGAAGCAATTCTAAAGCGGGTTCACAGTTCATCCATAAGCAACCTTCATGGAGTTTTGCAGTGTAAGATTCACAGATTGAACTGGTCCAAGAGTAGACTAGTCCGTATCTACCTCTGAATGTAACAGTTATCATCATTTCTGGCCTGTTTCTTTCACCAGTTCTTCCCTATCCTCATTCTGGAAATCTTTGACTTCCTCTCTGTGATCACATTCACCAGTACCTCCCTTCCCAGTGGTTGGTCTCTTTGGAGTTCTTGCCTGTAGGCTAAAAAGGCTGCTAATTTTTGTCCACTGGAAACAAACCAAACCCAACTTCCCACACCCTTTGGATATAGTATGGCAGGCCTTCTTAGACCACTTCTTAAGACACAGCTTGATCCTTCTGCCTCTGATTGATTATCTTTCTGCTTCGCCACTGTGCCTAAAGTACTTCTTCCTCAGAGTTCCTTTTGTAAAATTCACTCAGACACCCCCACATTCTCTCCTGAGTTTGCATTTCATCCTTCTCAATATTCTGTTTCATTTTTCTTTCTTCATGTGGTCTAATAATTATTAAATGCTTGATTGATTCTTATCTAAAATGCTATTAATCATAAACAAATGTGCAGCAGTCCTGAGAAAGCAGAGAAAGACTTTTGTCTTTGCACATCTACATTTATGTGCAGGCTTACCGATGAAAATACGAAACACCATACACATTTTTAAACCTCTGTTCTTGGTGAATGGATGATTCAAGAAGGTGTCCAGGATTGCATCACTGTCTGTCTATTTTAGTACTTAATACACAGGATTACAGTGCTGCTCCGGCATTGTGGCAGTGCTGGTAACAATAGCCTGGCTGAAATAAGTTGCAGGTGTAAATAAATCGCAAGTCAGGGTTTCCCCACGCCTCACCCGGGTCCGGATTATTAGCTGTCATTCTGACAGCTGCCCACAGAGGCCTGCATTAATAACTACCCAGCATGCCACAGGTTCAGGTGGCGGTGGTGGTGTAACCCAATGCCTGCCACGACTGTGCAGCCTGCGCAGTGTTTCTCGTCTCTGGTCACTGCAGGAATCTGTCAGTGCTGAATCCGAGCGAAAAAAAAAACTCTCATCATGCCCAGCGGAGCCCCGAGGAAGAATCACATCCACCGCACAGCACCTCCCCTCAGTCCGCTGTGTGTTTGCACATATGCGCACACACGCACAATGAAACACACAGCATATGTTGAGTAATGAGATCCGCAGGGGAGTCTACCTGATGTGGGAGGGGATACAGTAAATACCTGGCAGCAAGGAAGAAAGCCGGAATGCAGGCGGCTCTGAAGAGATTTGTCCCAGCCCAAGAGACCTGCATTCATTCTGTTGTTTCACAAACGTATGAGCTGGAAAAATTAACCATTGACACCTGAATGGGATATCTTCCACCGATATCGAAAAGTAGTGGATTTTTTATCGCCCAGTAATAATAATGATGATTTTAGATGTTTGATTTTATTCACTTTTCCACTTCTCCTTGCTTCATTAAACTGTCTCATCCTGGAAACAAATGCAAGGTAACAAATTTTATACTTAATGCTGAATGACTGATCAGAATCAGTGTCACTCTATCAAAACAGGCGCAATTACATATATACTTGGAATCTGTATTTGTGAAATTGATGCAAACACAAATGGACAGTGAACTACTTCAGTAGTGCACATGATTCACACTGTATTTCACACGTGATGTTTTTACTGTATTTTTAAATATTTTTAAATGCAGTTTTTTCCAGCACCCCCTATTTCTAATGTACAATTAATATGTGCTCCAATAGGGACCCACAGTTGTCTAAGGGTCCTCAGTTTTGTTACATTAGACAGAGAGATAGGTGGGTGGATGCATGGATCATATATGGCTGAGGAGTTTGGTGCAACAGAAATATTATTAATTTTTTTTTATTTTTTTTTAATCATTTTTCACTTCTCGTGCAGGCGAGTCCCTTCCATTGGCCACCTCAAACCAGATCCTCATTCGTTTCACCTCTAAAGGACAGTCCACCTCCAGAGGCTTCCATCTGGTCTACCAAGGTACTGCTAGAAAACTAGTTTGCTGTGTGTTGTCAGCCCCTGTCTTACCTACCACCCATACACCTTTATCATAGCTACCACCCACAGGCCGGAGATACTCATCAGCATCAGTTTATAGGACTGC
>JBBPCZ010000148.1:16351954-16370417 GCA_037974445.1 Brycinus macrolepidotus | reverse complement strand
CCTACCACCCATACACCTTTATCATAGCTACCACCCACAGGCCGGAGATACTCATCAGCATCAGTTTATAGGACTGCTATAAACTGATGCTGATGAGTGGGAAAAGGGCTGAATTATTTAAAACATGCTCACATACCTCCATACACACACACACACACACACACACACACACACACACACACACACAGATTAACAAATGACACAGTGAATGTGGTGCACCTTAGTGGCTGCTCTGGGGCCTCCCTCACAGCATGTCCTAGCTCTATCTCTATAATAGATGACCTGGCTTTTAGGAGCTGAGGTGGTATTATTGTACTATTTCACCTCCTCGGCCTGCTGTAATCATGGGCCTGTACATTTCCCTATTGTGTCCTTAATGGAAAAAGTGAGACAATGTGTATCAGTGTTTAAATAGTGCTTTCTCTGGGCATCGATGTCATCCTGGTTCACTTTCAGCTCTACTATGTTTTACCTTTGCCAGTTTTTAATGTGTAGAAGAGTTATTGTTGTTTTGCTATACATTTGATTCATATTATATTCATGTCTATTTGTAAACTTATGTAATTAGATAACGAATCTTTATGAAATGCATTACATTTGCATTCATTTTACATTGTGTCCACTTTTGACTCTCTGGATCTCAAGATCTGACAAAGACTTGTTCAAAAAAGTGCTTGTTTTCTTGTTTATATAAGACTGTGCACAATGTTTTCATAAAATTGAAATCATAATAAAAATTCTAGTAATCAAACTTTACATATTTAACTTTTCATGATTGAACTGGGGAGTTACTGTAATGCTAATTTGACACTCCCTCACTTCTGCTAGCCGTACCTAGAACAAGTGCGACTCAGTGCAGCTCGGTCCCAGAGCCCAGACATGGGCGACGCACAGGGAACAACTTTGCGGTGGGTGCTGTGGTGCGTTTCGAGTGTAATGCGGGATACACACTGGAGGGCTCCAGCGCCATCGAGTGCCTGACGGTCCCCAATGCTCTGGCCCAGTGGAACAGCACAATCCCCAGCTGCATTGGTGAGAAAGCCCCTCCAGCATTTTTATCCTTAGTGCATACATGTAATGCCACAGGCAACAGTGCTCAGCTAGGAGTCTTACTGAATGTACAGCATACCATGTCCTTTGAATGTTTTCATTACACTTTCCAGATTCTATGTGTAGACAGTGTTAAATGTGTAATGCCCACTCCTACCTTTCTTAGAAAGTGTACGTGACGATCTGGTTTGTTCAATGATATGGACACAGAATAAGAATCTATTATTTACCAAGTGCAGTTTCATACCAGCCCACCTTTTTGATGTAAATAGGATTATATAAAACACACCTGTGCATATTTGAAAGTGCAGTTATTGTTCATTTGCTGAATGCAACATACTGGATAAAATAAATCACAGCATGTGGCATAAGTATGGCCTAAATAGGGGCACATTTTATTTCACTTCATTTTTTTTTTCAATGAACTCAGTAAATGAATAGAAATTGTGTAGTAAAATGCCATATTTAAGCATGTCCCCCACAGAGTATTTTAGAAAAGTCATTAGGAATGCCACTAGAAAATCAACAAATGTTTGACTACACCGCACCCCAAACTTTTGTATCTTCCCCACTGAGGTAGTGTGTGAATGTTGAATATAAACCTTTCATCTACCTCTGCATCTCCTTCTTTATTACTTGGACCTGAGAGGGTTAGAGATGTGCGACAGTTTAGCTGGCAGATTGTTTCACGCCGGAGCTCTGGTGGGGCTCCTGGAGGAGAGAGATGGTAAATAGGCTGGAGTGCTCTCCTCCTGAGAGGGCCCTGTCTTGCATGCCTTCTCCTGCCTGCCTAACAAGCAGCGGCACACAGATGTGGGCCAGCAGCCATGGCCTCCAGTGCTATACACTCACGCAGGATGGTGCAGATGCTGCTGCAGGTATGCTGTGCAGTGGTCTGCATATACACATTCACAACACAGATGCTACAGATGCTTACCTGTGCGCTCCACTGCAGCCACCAGATGTTTTGCCATGGGAGCTCCTGCAGAGATGACGGTTTCAGGGTCCAGGAACGCTTTAAAAAAATGTAGACGTCATAAGGGGGCATGTGTATGTGTGAGAGGTGCATCTCTGCACCATGATGTGTCATTCTAAAGGTGGAAATTTAATTAGATAAGTGTAAGAATAAATATATGATATTTTTGGCTAAAATAAAATTAGCTGGTTTTGTTTCTGTATTGTTTATTTTATTTTATTTTATTTTATTTTATGTATTCTAGTAGTATATCAATAGTTTCTACTGTTACATATGTGTACTCTGTGCAATATTTTCTGTATAATGCTCATGCAATAAAAGACTATAAGATGCTTAAGTCATGGGCAAGGCTTAATATCTAGAAGCAATGTGATAATATCTTATGGCCACAAATTATGTAACTTAAGAGAAAGTGATCCTTAATTAGAGGCCACAGCATAATCAAAAGATGCAAACAAGATATTTATTAATTGGCATTATGTTCCCATTATGAAAATAATCATTTTTGTGTGTGCCCACTTCTCTAAACATGGGCACAAGGTGCACTGAATAACATCCTATTGCAATCAGTAATATTGAATTGCAATGATAATGAGAGTCTGATGAGATCAGGTGCAGTGAGATTTACACTGATGTGTATGACTCCTGTGTTTTACTTTCCATGTCTTTTCTGCCTTTTCTTCTATACCGCAGTGCCATGTGGGGGGAACCTGACCCAGCGCACAGGCACCATACTGTCTCCTGGTTACCCCGAGCCCTACCTGAACAGCCTGAGCTGTGTGTGGAAAATAACTGTGCCTGAAGGATCAGGAATTCAGGTCTGCTCCTCTTCAAAGAACATTACACCTTACACTTTATCCCTCCTTTCTCTTAACTTTGTTATGAGTATGACACAGCAAATAAGACTCTCTTTCAGTTTGTAGTTTGACATTTCTGGGTCTTTTAAGTTTTGTCAGTGAAGGGTTATTAACAAGTCTGATGTACTTCCAAGTTGTTTCCTTTTTACTGTGTCAATTTTTTACTTCAGTGCAGACTATGAAAGTTCAGAATCCAATGGACAAGACAGAAAATGCCCTCCATTCTGGGATTTCGACCGGTATCTCTATGGCCCTTAATTCCTGCCGTCATGCCTCATAACTCTGTCCAATATTACCTCCTTGGCACCTCCAAAGCTTGGCTATAAAGAGTTCTCTGAGCTTTCTTGGCAGCTGAGTAGGATCATCTATCCTTTCCACAAAACATTTACTCCTTTGCCTGGATTACATATATTGCTCATTTTGCCTCATGTAACCAGATGTCTAAAAATGTAGGTAGTTTAAGTAACATGTCATACATTGACTACATGCAGTTCATGCAGTTAAAAAAAAAGATCGCCTCTGTTTCACATAAAATGCAGCAGAATTTTGTTTTGAAAAAGTAAGTACTGTAGTTCCACTGTGGGCCTAAGACTGATCCCTGAGGAACACCTACTCAGATCCAGAGGCACTTAATACATCTGCTAGTTTAATAAGACCACAAACATCGGCATGTGTTGTTTACTAAGTTAGACGTTAACTTAAATTGTAAGGCCCAATGTGCTAAGCCTTTGTGTCAGTTTAAGGACCAAATCAGACACATTCTGCCCACATATTATGTACAACAGTAGCGCACTGAGCCAAAATGCACAGTTTATGGGTCATGGACACAAAATGCACTTCTATTTCTCATGCAAACAGATCTAAGCAAGTGCAAAATAGTGGGTGGAGATATGACACATGGCTGATTTCATATTCCACTCAATTTATTAAAGTTTTATCAAAATGTAATAGCTGGTTTTGCATGGATTTTCCTTTGCCTTTTAAAACTAGGTGTAAATTTGCAGTTCAGATCTCAAAAGACATGTAGTTGAGAGACTTCCTTTAACAATGGCAGTAGTCATGGTGGTCAGACAGAGGTGCGAGCCTAAAACAAGTACTGAAAGAAGGTTTACCAACAGGATTACACTGTTTTAGCTCAGATGTTTGGGTGAAAAGATGTGACCACAGTTTTCACAGTAGATGGTATCATTTCACACCTTAGACAAAGTGGAATTACTCCTGTATAAAATGTTCGATGTGAAAGAAGTTAATATATTAAGAACCCTGCCCCTCAGGAGCTCACGGCTTGCGGGTGGGGCTTTGTGCAGTTTGTGTAATACTACCAAGTTGTAGTATGGTTTATCAGATATTAAATTCACATTGTGAGGTCATATTGTGATCATATCAAGGCATCCTTAGTACTGTATCTGTGCTGTATTCCGTTTTGGGGGTAGTTTTGATTGTGTTCTAGTTGTCTTTGTCTGTTTTTTGGACTGCAAGCAGTGCCTTGTCTCTGATATGCAGCTGGCTGTTGTCCGATCTCATGCCTGTTTGATCCAGTTTTCCCTTGAGCCTGCCAATTGTAATAAATGCTCCACGCTCATACATCCAGCCAACCTGTCTGATCGTTACATGCAGACAGCAACTGCAGGAGACCGGAAGGAAACACTTTACAAACATAAGGCAAGAGTGGGGAAACAGAGGGATGGAGATATAAGCGGAAATCTTGTTTTCCCACTTCAGACTTTGAGAAACCTTATTATTTAATTTTGTACATGTTTTACAGTGCAACTTTATTTTGTACTTGCCTTTATTTAGTACATAGTCTTGTTGAATATCCTCCAAGTTTTGGGTCCAAGACCCAGGCTTTGTTGTTTAGTTCATTTTTAATGTATGCTATTTGTAACCGGTAGCATCTGCTAAATATGTAAAATTAACATCTTTTTACAGGAAGAACAAAACAATGGTATCAGGACAGTGGGTTTGTTTTCTTATAACATTTTGAAATTACTTGAATATATAAAGCATGTAGCTGGGAAAACTAATTAATTTATTGCCTGCAGATAAAAAAAAAAAAAAACTTCCAGTGGGACAGTTAAAACACTTTAAACAACTACAACTCAGAAAGTGTATTATTAGTATCTGTATTGCTGTCTGTTCATTCTGAATAATGTAGCCCATTAATATTTGGTTTTATCTCTACAGTACACAGAAGTCAATATAGTAAAATACAATTACACTTAAACTTAACATCTGGAATCAGCTGCATGTACAGGACTCCCACTGTTTTATTTCATACAGCATGTGCACAATGTTAAAGTAATTTGTGGATTAAAAATATAAAACACAAACTTCTGTTGGGAAAGAGCACCTACAGAGCTCAAAACCTTTAAGCAACATGCAAAATAATATTAAACAGTGTGTAGATTTAACAATGCAAGCACTATTATTGTTAAATCTATGAATTATGAAGGGACAAAAGACAGCAAACTGTCTCTCAAAACCGAAAAACTACAGAGACACAGTAAGGGTGTGTGTGTGTGTGTGTGTGTGTGTGTGTGTGTGTGTGTGCGTGCGGGCGTGCGTGCGTGCGTGCGTGCGTGCGTGTGTGTGTGTGTGTGTGTATGCATGCACACTTTTTTTTCAATCAAGAGTGTCCTGAATTCAAATTGAATTTTTATTTGGTTTAGTCACTACGACTCTTACAAGGGCAATGGGGCAATGTCCCTATAACATTTCTACATTTCTACAATGTAATATGTACAGTGAGTGCATGTGGCTTTGTAATTCACGGAGCATGTCTAACAGTTTCTTCAGCCAGGGGCACTTTTAGCCCACAATAAACAGCTATAAACCCCAGCCAAATCTAACTAACACACAACTGCTTACAGTAACTATCAAAATGAGAGGTGAAACAGTTATATATAAGATATCAAGTTACTCGAAATTATGTTCCTTAATATGTGATTTTCGTGAAATCAGTTACATACTATAAAAGCATGTAAGGAAAAGATTGCATAGAATGTTGGTCTAAGCTCATCATTTTTATTATCATTTTCATTTGTTAAGTGTGAGATTTTAGCAGTTAGCAGTAGATCTACACTATGTGGACAAAAGTATTGGGACATACCTCTTAATTATTGAATTCAGGTGGCCCTTTACTTCCAGTGAAGGGCCATGGGCGCCGGAACCATTATAGCAGGGGGGGGACGTGTCCACCCCACTTTTCAGAATCATTTGTTTTATCCCTCCCTCTTTTTCTCTCGCGGACAACAGCCGAGACGTAGAGCTCTGCGCGCTCTGCAGAGCTCGTTTAATATCAGCATCAAAACATGATAGTATTTTTGCACAATGTCTGTTTTTGTATGCATTTCCCCCAAAAGCTGGGTTTAACAAGACGGGCACAATTGTGCCAGATGTTGCCCTACTGATATTAATAGACAGCAGTTCAGTCTGTCCCCATTTGAGACATCAGTTGATGCAATATTGAATAGTGTATCACAAAAATGTGATGTTCTCACATAAGAATCCAGAGTAAAGACATATAAAATGTGACCAAAAGCAATTTTGTAGTAATTGTAACTGTCCTCAGCTTTCCAATAAACAGTCCAACAAGTCTATGGACTTGAGGCTTGTTTGGGACTCCATGTGGAACTGTGTGGATCCTCAGTTGTTTAGAGCTGCTGCTTTAAAGCCTTAAAGCCTTAACAGGAGTAAAGGTACAATCCAGGCAGAATCCATGATTCTGAGTGGGAGAGATGGTTAGGAAACGAGATCACTGAAAGAGTTTATTGATTGTGCCCATTCATAGGTCTCTGATGAAGTAGGTCATCTGAATAAAACATTTTTGTTTTTTTGTTTTGTTTTGTTTCCTCTAAAGTTGCTGACAGTAGAAAAAGAAACCAGGAGGAGAAGGAGTCAAACAGAAAGAAGATAAAAGAATAACAAAAAAAATGCTTTAACTGCACGTATAGATTTGCTTATGTTTCCTGCCCTTTTTCTGTGCAGTTTTTAGACTGCAGCGGAAAGCTTCATATAGAATCCCCTTCACCTTCTGAGGAGTTCCAATTCAGTGTGCGTGGCAAGCACAAATAAACATAGCATTTGACTGCAGGGCTATCAGACGTGACAATCTCCCAGCTATAGCCGTAGCCACACCACTGTGACCGTCCAATTTTTCAACCTGTTTGAGAGAGAAGTAAAAATAGATACCTGCCACAATATTTACTGGGCTGCACATTGATGAATGCAGTGGAAAAAGAGGCTTCTACAGAGCTTTTTTGGCACAGAAAGTTTGAAGAAGAGGAAATCTGTTTTTAGACTTCGGGAGAGCTGTAGTGAAGCACTAAATATGGAGCTTCCTGTCTTCCTGTACCAAAAACTTTACCCCATACTGAGGGATGGATTACATCAGACTCAGTGACTCCTCCATGCTAACCAAGACTCTTTTCTCTCGTCTGTCCCAGATCCAGGTGATCAGCTTTGTGACTGAGCAGAACTGGGACTCCCTGGAGGTGTTTGATGGGGGTGACAACACAGACACCATGCTGGGCAGCTTCTCAGGTGGGCTGCCCTCTCCCCATGCCAGATGATTCATTACTGACACACCCATTTTTTTCTTTCTTTAAATGCTTTGAACCCCCTTATGGAAGCCGAAGTGAGTTACCAGCCTAGTTTGTAACCTTAAAGATCTTTCTTCTTTTTTTTTTCTTTTTTTTTTTTTAAAGAGTGGCATTTCTTCTGTTCCATTAGTAGCACTTTTAAATAGCGCATTAATCCCAAGTTTCAGCTTGTCAAATTGCCTGGGAAAAATTCAGCTGCATTTTTAAAAAGGTTACGATGCCTTGTTTATAGCTGAAGTGCAGCTATATTCTTATGTCTCTGGGTTGCTGTTGTCATGAGCCAGTGTCACTATGGAAGTTGTTGTTTTTCTTCTCGGCCGGAATTGAACTGAACACAAATGTTACAAGTGCCCTAGAGAGAGATGGATGAATAATAAATCTACAATTAAAAAATTACTGCAGTCTGAAGACCTTGCTCTTCAGATGAAGTGCGTGTTTGTGTGTGTGTGTGTGTGTGTGTGTGTGTGTGTGAGTGTATGTGTGTATATATAATATATATATATTTATAGAGAGAGAGAGAGAGAGAGAGAGAGAGAGAGGCGGGGGGGCAGTTAGTTCTTGAAGTTTATAAGTTTATAGGCAGGAACATGTTTAAGCATAAGGGTTTGAAAAAGACAAAATTTTGAGGACTACGCAACTGGGTCAGAGCATGGCAGGTGTTGTGTGGTGTTCCCGGTATGCAGTAGTTTGTCCCTACCAAAAGTGTTCAATGGAAGGACATCTAGTGAACCAGCGACAGGGTCATGGAAGCCCAAGGCTCACTAATGTACACGGGGAGTAAAGGCTAGTCTGTCTGGTCCGATTCCACAAAAGAGCTACTGTTCACACCTTGCTGAAAAAGTTCATGCTGGCTATGATAGAAAGGTGTGCATCAGACCTGGACCGTGGAACTTTTACGTCATGTGGACGACCGATTGCGAGTGCATCCCTTACTTGATGAAGAGATGGAACCAGGACGCACTATGGGTAGAAGACAAGCTGGCAGAGGCAGTGTGATGCTCTGGACAATGTTCTGCTGTACTTTCATTCATGTGTATGTTACTTTGACACATACCACCTACCTCACCGTTGTTGCAGACCAAGTACACCCCTTCATGGCAACTGATTCCTTAATGGCAGTGGCATCTTTCAGCAGGATAATTCACCCTGTTACACTTAAATCATTGTTCAGGAATGGTTTTAGGAACCAGACAAAGAGTTCAAGGTTTTGACTTGACCCCTAAATTCCCCCCATCACAATTTAGTCGAGCACCTGTGCCAGGCAAACTAGTCCCATCCATGAAGGCCCCACCTTGCAACTTACAGGATATAAAAATCTGCTGCTAATTTCTTGGTTCCACTGCTGATACCACAGCACACCCTCAGATGTCTTGTGGAGTTCATGGCTCCATGAGTCAGAGTTGTTTTGGCAGCACGAGAGGGACCTACACGGTATTAGCCACCTACAGGTGGTTTTAGCGTTGAGACTGATTGATTTATGTGAATTGCACTGTATCTTTTTTTCTTACACTGATTTTTAAAAGGAGCTGTTTATCTACAGGCACCTCTGTTCCAGCACTCTTGAACAGCACTTCCAACCAGCTCTATCTGCACTTCTTCTCTGATATAAGTGTGTCAGCGGCTGGCTTCAGGTTGGAGTACAAGAGTAAGTGTACCCTCCGTCTTGTTCTACTATTACACTCTCTGATATTTAAAGGACTGTTTGATCACCTGCACCTAAAATAACCCAGTACAATTAGCCCCCTGCATAGTCTGACATTTTTCACAATTAAGCAAATTGAACTAAGTAACGCTAAGTGAGTCTAAGTGATATTGTTCTTGATGAATTTTGAAGTATTTTCTTTTTCCTGACATTCTCAAAAGGGCTGTCTAGCAGACCAATACATACAAATAACTTTAAATTTATTACTAATGGTTAATGAGAAAAATCCCTGACCTAACATACACAATGTATGTATATATGTAGACAATGTATGTGACTTTGATAAAATAACTGTCCATAAATTGGTACAATGTCACAAAAACGTGTAAGACTTCTGATTTCTATTGTTTTATGATCTGCTGTTTGTCTTTAATTATATTCTTGCATATTTGTCTAAATTGTTTCAAAGCTTCAAATAAAATTTAATTAGACAAAAGCAACCTGAGTAAACACAAAATGCAGAAGTAAAGTGGCCTAGTCAAAGTCATGACCGGAACTCCACTGTAATACTATGGCAGAACCTTAAACAGACAGTTCATATTCAAAAGCCATTTGATGTGGTTGAATTAAAGCAATTCTGCAATGAGAAGAATGACTCAAAATTCCTTCACCTTCATGTGAAAGACTCTGCCTATAATAAGCATTAGAGTGCACTAGGTACTCCAACCAATTGTTAAGTTTAGGTGCAATTACTCTTTCACATGATGAAATTGAAAAAAAAAAAATTCCTTCAATAAATTAGTCCTTCAATAATTAATAAAAACTTTGTATATCAAATATGACTCACATTTGAGGATGTGAAACCTTTTACTGTGAAAAATATGCAAAAATTGGGGAAATCCAGGAAATACCTTTTCATTGTATAGTCAGCAATAGGAGCATGTCTTCATGTAACACTTGTAAATAACATAAAAAGGCAAATTCCAAGAAAGAATTTACAATGGTGATCGGTATCAAAAAAATTGAACAATTTTCAGTTGTACAGTATGCTTACTGATTGATTGATTGATTGATTGACTGATTGCACACATCGGTGTACCAGTTATGTTAATGAATTGAGTTCAACCATCAATTGGGATGGTGTGCTCTTTTTTCTAATCTCTTCTTCTCTCTCTTCATTTCTCAGCGGTGTCTCTCACAAGTTGCCCTGAGCCAGTTATACCGATGAATGGGTTCAAAGTTGGTGAGCGTTTACAGATGAACAATGTTGTGTCTTTCCAGTGTGATCCTGGATATAATCTACAGGTGAGCGTCCTTCATGTTTGGCCAACATACCAAAAAAAAGGTCTCTGAAGCTGTCTGTGACACTGTGATGCTTTGAGCGCTTGGCTTTGAGTCTCACTTCTAAGTGGTTATGGCCAAAAAGGAGATCAAAGCACAATTCGGAGTGCACTTTGAAAGAGGCGTGAACTACAAAGCCCTAGAAGCTAAAGAGAGGAGGCAGAACTGTGGCAATAAAGAAATCAGTCAATGAATTAATAAAATTTATTCTTTTTATTCTTTTTTCTTTCTTTTTTTGCAGGGAGTGTCACACATCACTTGCATGCCGGGAACTGTGCGGCGCTGGAACTACCCTCCACCACTCTGCATTGGTATGAAGCTTTCTGAGGCATATAAAGCACTGCATACACTTTAAAAATGAAACAACTTTGGAGTGATTGTATGAATATGAATGCTGGGACAAAATGAATAAGGTAGTCATTGGGTTACCTTGGCTTGACTAAAGTTATTTTTTGTCTTTGTCACTCTAAACAGGCACAGCAGCATTATATAGCCATTTAATTCAGCAATTTCAGCTTTAGTGAAATTGGCATTATTGATGCACAACATAATACCAAGGCTACAGAACACTACTCTTGCCAGGAGTGTTTACAGTTTTGTACCTTGCTGTTTCGGAATTCATGGTCATCTCAGCTGAAATAAAGGAGAGGATTGTTTTGCCCTCTGTCTGGTTAAAATAGAACCTATCCATTAGTTGGCCGATAGGTTCCACAGCAACTAGCATGTCATTAAGATGCCCTCAAGGCCACTCATCTCTCAGTCTGCTCTCAGGTGGGACCCTCTCACTCCGCAATAACAACATCAAGGCTTTGTGCAACAGTAAATACTAATCAAACCATGGCCATTGTAGGTTCAGTCCCACCGTACTGCATGAGTTGGTACGTGCGTGTTTTACACAGAGAGAGAGAGAGAAAGAGAGAAGTAGAGAGACTAGCATGTGTGCCACAATCCCTGCTCATGGCTCTTGACAAACATGAGTAATGGCTGTGACCTACTCTATCCTAATTAGTTCCGTCTCACGCTACGATTGGCGGAACTACCAGGGAGATTCATGGCTTGTACCGGCATCAGCAGTTTCCTGATTGCCCCTGATTGTCCAGACACACAGTACATTTTGAACCTTTCCGTTCTCTGTTGGGGATCCGGGCTTTGTAGGGCTGTATTCACAGAGCCTTGCCAGGGCTTTAATCAAAATGACGCTGGAATCAATCAGTGGGTTCGGCTCGGAGCTCTCTCTGAGAGAAGAGCGTGAGAAGGTGTGCATCTCTCCCTGAAGGAAGAGTGGGAGGGCTTTTGAAACAGAAAGTTAGAAAGCTACATGACGTCTTTGATGCTTCTTAAAGGTTAATTGGTCCTCTTTAGACATGTTCTCTTTATGATGTCAACAAAAGGAATATATTATGTTACTTCCTCTTTAGTTCTAAATCTAATGCTTCTAGATTACAAAGTAGTGATCTAAATATGCATACGACCACTATATGACCACTGGATAGGCACTATGCTTGCTTTCTGAGCTCAAGGAGAAGACGTGTTTTGTGACGATACAGCAAATTGTTTTTCTCCATCTTCCTCTATTATCCTCTTTTCATGTAGCACAATGTGGTGGGATCAGAGAGGAGATGGAAGGAACCATCCTTAGCCCTGGTTTCCCAGGAAACTATCCTAGCAACAGTGACTGCACCTGGAGGATCTACCTGCCAGTTGGCTATGGTGAGGACACAGCTACTGAGCAAAGTGTGAAGGCAGCTACAAATGGGATTGTGATTCTAAGAAACAAAGCTGATAGTAATACAAAATGCTAATATTGACAGTTGTTGTACATTTTATATTTCAACAGGAGCCCACATTCAGTTTCTCAATTTCTCCACCGAGGCCAACCATGACTTCCTAGAGATCAGGAATGGCCCTTTTGACACCAGCACTGTGATTGGCAGATTCAGTGGACAGGATGTGCCAACATCTCTTCTAACAACGTCCCATGAAACCACAGTTTATTTCCATAGTGACCACTCTCAGAACAAGCCAGGATTCAGATTTGATTACCAAGGTAAAGAAATGTATGCCTCTGTGGGTTTAATTAGCAAAAGACAAGATGTAGTTTTAAAAATATATCTAAAAAACTGAAAGGTTGTATAGCAGTTAGTAGTATTCCATCAAAGCAAATAGCATTATAAATATTGTAGTTCATCTCTGAGCACAGGTTTACATGATGCACTAAATTGAATACCTTTGTAATTTAACTCCCTTGCCCAGTCAATCAGTCACTAACTGCCGTAATGGGTCTGTGTCTACAAAGCTGTGTATGAAGTTCATTGGGGGAGTTATATATTCCCTGGGTCCTTTGCCTTATAATTGCGCCTCTGAATATAAAAATCTGAAGAGGCAACTGTAATAGGTGCAGGAATTTATATTGTAATTCAATGAACGTTTGTGAAATTGAAATGCACTATCAGTATTTACATAATTATGTGAACATTAGCATATAAATCAGGCCTTATATTCAGTGCAGTGCTCTTATACTGAGCCTGCATGATTTATTTCTCACAAAAGATGCCATGATCCATAGAAATCAGTTCTTCTCTTTGGATTTATGCCACTGGTCTGTCAGCGTTCCTGGCTTCTTTCTTACTTTCTTTAACAGTTGGAGGAGAATTTGATGGGAGTGCAGTGATTGTTTCAATCTGATGCAGTAATCAGATCGGCCTCTGGTAGACTTGTTTTCAAATATCTCAGAAAAGTTCATTTATGAAATGGTATAGATGGACCTACAGATAGAGAAGCTGAGACACTTGATGAACGTTCTGAATGTCTACAGTAATTTTTTTCAGTCTCCAAAAATCAACAGTGACAACTTAGCCATGAGAGATAGCCGTGGCCTCTATTTTGAAAGTCTTGCAGAGAGACTTATTTTTCTCTCCGCAGACTGGAAGAGGTGAAGTCCGGAATTATTCTTGTGGTCTCACTAATTCTAATTATGCCCAAAGTTGCTTTTCAGAGCTTATGTTTAAAGCCCTTCTTTACCACTGTGTCATGCTGTTCAGACACTCCCAGTTAAAGGTACCCAATCTGGAAACTTTGAACTGAATTCAACTTCGGAAAGGTATAAAACGTCCTTTTCTCTCACTCCTTTTCGGCTTATCAAAAGCAGGCATCTGCTCTCTCTGATTCCAGGCCTCATATCGATCGGGATTGCAATCACAAAAAACATTATTACAGGCAGCAGTCCAATCTTAGACTCTGACAAGCTATGTTTTTGATGGCCGTCTGAGATTGGTTTTGTGTCTGCCTGTCTTTGTCCCACAGCCTATGAGCTCCAAGAATGTCCAGACCCTGAGCCCTTTCGCCACGGGGTGGTGGTGGGTGCTGGCTACAACGTGGGACAGTCCATCTCCTTCGAGTGCTACCCAGGATACCAGCTCATGGGGCAGTCGATTCTGACCTGCCAACACGGCACAACCCGCAACTGGGACCACCCTTTTCCTCGCTGTGAAGGTACAAGCCATTCATTTCCTTACAATCATATTGTTCAGAATCACAGTGTCTTACACCATTAAGAATTAGTTCTCTTTGCTTTTTTTGAAATAAGTGTGATTAAAAAATTGGTACTATAAAGTCTCAAACTGTACCATTCACTCCCCTCTCTGTATGTGGAAAATAAGCTTCAAAACTTGGCAGGTTTTTTTTTTTGTATTTGTCATGGTTGCGATGTCACAATCATGAACACAGTTACATATAAAACATTCAGCCTACAGCAATTGAGCTCGCCAATTCACAGTGAAGTGATACTTGGTGTTTTATTACTGCAGACAGTCTGTAGTTATTGAAGCATAAGATGTGGTTGAAAACAATAGAACATTGTTCTGTTCTTGGCTGTCGGGAAGCAAGTGTGTCATAGCATCTTGCATTCACTCAATCAATTGATTTTTTCTGAGCATTTCAGTTCAAACGGATTTCAAATGAGACTGCTTGCTGAAGTGTGAGGGTCACCCAACCAAAGCAGAGGATGCCAGCATGTGTTCCCAGAACTGAGCACAGGGCTCCTCCCTTGATGAGAGCCAGGTGAATGGCATCAAGGAGGAGCCAGGACTCTTTAAAACATGAACTCTCCAGCCAGTAGGGAGAGAGAATGGAGAGGAGAGAGACTGGAAAGAGCCATCACTATGGGTTTCAGCCTATAGTGGTGGTGGTGGTTTTGTTTGTCCGCTTTGTACTAGCATGTAATTTATTTTGTAATATGTATCTAATTCTTCCCACATTGCTGAAGATGTTATGTATAGGGTGCTAAAGGGCTTAATTGACAACCGGAATGTTTAAGACATTCTGAATCTGCTTTTATTTCTTGTGTATTTTTGCACTGTGACTTGTTTTTAGGCAAAACAATGAACCTGTGTGCTGTCCTCTCGTGCCTCAGGCATCACACGTTCAATACTTGCTGAAAGGCATGATGGAGGTTAGAGGAAGAGAAATGGACCCTCATTCATATGCCTCATGCTTGGCCTAAATTTATCCGCTCTGATTTTCTATTGCTTCAATACAGCGAGTGAAATAAACATTAGGTCATGTGGTGTGAGTGAGGGGGCTTGTGAATGGGCACAGGAGAGAAAAGATGTTTGGAGACATGCTCTGTGTGTCAGAGAGTGTTTTCTCCTCCATTCATGTGGGCTTTGGAGCACGTTCGTGTTAGTTAGCATACCTGAAGAGAATCATATAAACAATACGCGCAGACCATCGGCCCTGCAAGAAGAATGTTGTTTGTGTCCCATGCACTGATCGTTTTAACCATGGCCATCAGAATACACTGAGGGGTCTAGAGGTGTTTAGCTTGCATCATAAAACCACCTGGATATTAATGAAGTGTGGACTTCTTTATAATTCAAAGACATTCAGAGAAAAAGAGTCTTTTAAAGAATATAACTGCAAATATTTGCTGTGAATATCTCCCAGGACCCTGAGTAGTTATCAGGGACTATATTTTGTTGCTGTATGACTGTCAAATCGGCAGGTTTTTGGACAGGATAGGTAGATGGTGGATGTACCGCTGAAGAGTGAGTCAGAAGTTAATGGTGCTTCACCTCAGGGCATGCTGGAATGACCCAGTGCTTCAACAGCTACACAAAGTCTTCAAGCACAAGTCCGTTGAGTTTCCATGTCCAAACTTGGTAAGGTGTACACTCAGTCTATGATGTCAGTCTGGCACAAGTACATTTTTGACAGGTGCTGGAGGATTAGTCTTGGACAGGGCACCAGTGGTGACATCCTGTTCTCATGCCAGTATGGTGTTCTTTTCCCACCTGTTGGTAAAGTTTCCCTCATCACACAGTGTGGCTAAGTTTGAAGGATGGCTAACACATGAATCATGTGAAGAGTCATTCAGCTCAATGCTAACTGCTTTGGGAATTGCTAATTTGATTCCATTTATGTATATATACATCTTATATTTCTTAAGTATATATACACATGCATTTAATATAGTTTTTCAGCATTAGAATTAGCTGAAAGTAATCAAATGTAGCTAATCGGCATCTGTGCTAGTGTCATTAAGGACATTCTATCAGTTTACTTAAAATAACTGTTTAGAATGTACTCGTAATTGATCATTTCAGTAACAAGGTTGTACTTTTAAAGTGATGTTGTGGACCTTGTTATTCTTGACAAAGAAAAAAGCAAAAGAAGCTTTCCTTTGCATCTTTTCATGATCTCCAAGAACGCTGGATAATGAACTCGCTGTTGATAATGAACTCTCTGTGCCTTATGGAATATTTCGCATATTTCACTGAGATGAATGGATTCGGTTAACAGGGTTGAGTGACTGTTGAGAGACATGCAAGAAGAATGCAATTTTTCATAGCTTGTAATGAAGGACTCATGCAAAGGATGGGGTAGACTCTCACAAATACAAAAATAACATTTGTGAAATGCTTCAGTGATTATCTTTCAAGGTCAGATGTTGCTGATGTGGGCTCTTTGTGCTTTTTTTAATGATGATTTAAGTTATTTATCTGAAACAAGTTCATAGGCCTTCGTAAAAGGACAGTTTAAGTGTGTTGAAAATGTCTGTAAATGTAGTATCAGTGAGACATAAATGGCAATAGAACTGTGAAATCATTCAGCTAATAAATGCCTGCATTGGCTAGTATTTCACAATAGTTGTAGTTTGAGAGCAAGGCCGATTATGCTCTCTTGGACTCTCGGCTGTGGATGGCTGTGATATCGCTAGGGAGTGAACTCAAGTGGGATATCTATTATTTTACTTATTCACATTATCCACATTTCCATCATTTATTCACCAGGCAACTCACAAAGAAGCCAACTGCCTTTTTAATTTTGCTGTAGTACCATTTTCCTTCCAATTAACAAATTTCTGCCAAAATAATACATGCAGTGCAGTTGATAATTGCAAATTACTTTAGTCATTTGGGTTATTGTCTTTGTCTTCTGTTCAAGCACAGGCTCATATTTTAATTTCTTCTAATATATACTACGCACTCAATAAGTGAGTGTTTACTAGATATACATTTTCCCAACTCTGTGCCACTTAGAAAGCAACTTAAAAATATATGTTTATTTGTTTTGTGCATGGAGAATATGAGTCATCCACTGGCAGAGCTGAGTTTTAGTGAAGATCTTTTGTAGTGTGGGTAGATCTTTCAGTAATGGACATCCCTTATGTTTGTCCAAGTGAAGTCAGAAAGGAGAGATGACGCACAGCACAACCAAACCGAGATAAAAGCATGCATTCACCAACCAGAGAATAGGTGGCAGTATTTTTGTTCTGAGTAATCGACGTCAATTGGCACGATTAGACCACTGTTGCAGCTCCAGTGTTTTGCCTTGGTTTTCTAGTATTGAGCAGAAATATCTAGAAAATGGTTGAAGAGCACTTAAAAAGTGACTGACATTTTTGATTGCAAAGAATCAACAAACCATCTCTCTCTCTCTCTCTCTCTCTCTCTCTCTCTCTCTCTTATCCTTGAGAGATGCTTTGATGAACAGGCTCTCTCGTTGGCTACTCTTTAAAAAAAATCATTCACAGGGCCTTGCTTGGTATGTGCTGTCATGTACATAGATTTCCTCTCCCATGTGTTATAAGTGTGGTCAGTGCTTACCATCACTAGCACACTTGTCTACAACCCTCAGTCTCTCTCTCTCTCTCTCTCTCTCTCTCTCTCTCTCTCTCTCCACTTACCTTGTGCTCTTCCTCCAGTGACTCGGCGACCAAAGTCAGCAATCAGCTCAGTGCCTTCCCACCCCCAAACACACACAGCCCTGCCCCAATCAATGGCATCACTGCACATTTCTGCTCAATAACGTGGTGTACTTTTAATCAATGTCTCGATCGATACTTCATTTAGCAGGTGAGATGTGGGGAGAGGGCACACAGCATAAGGGATTAACGGAGAAATCTGAAGGAAGTGAAAGTGCGTGGCAAGAAGTTATGAAGGAGAGGGTGCCATCGAGTTAGGGGAGCATGAGATGAAGGGCGAGAGAATGTGGCCACTGCGCAAGGAGAAGGACATGAGTGTGCCATGTGTGCCTATGAGCATGGGTTAAACTGAGCTGTAATAATCCAGAACAACACTCTAGAACCCTTTAGATTAGTGTTCTCAAATCGAGCCCTAGAGACACAGATTTGTGTGTTCCCACCCAAATCAGCTTAAGAAGTTGCTGATATCGCTAATGATACCTCATTTAGGTGTGGTAGAGCAGGGAAACACAAAACAGTGCAAGATGCAGTTTATGCAAAAAGTCAATGGCTGGAATGCAACGAGATGTCAGGAAACAAACCTGTGTTCTTATAGCAGCATTTCTCTGTTAACACATTACCACAGTTAGCTTGAAAAGTTCTCTCTCTCTCTCTCTCTCTCTCTCTCTCGCTCTTGATCTTTATTATATATATATATATATATATGAGATGAAGCATGAGATGAAGCATATATTCAAATGTTCACACACACACACATATATATATATATATATATGTGTGTGTGTGTATATA
>JBBPCZ010000148.1:16331448-16350004 GCA_037974445.1 Brycinus macrolepidotus | reverse complement strand
AGAGAAAGAGAGAGAGAGAGAGAGAGAAAACTTTTCAAGCTAACTGTGGTAATTTAAGCTGCCTATTAATTACCAACCTCCTCGCTGTCAAGAGCTCCACCGCCTTCCAAATTTCAATTTAACCCCTGCCGGTGAGTCTAGGCCTGTCTGTAATGTGTGTGCTGAATCACATTGATTATTTCCCCATGACTCCAGCATGGCTGAATCAAGCAGCCGCATGGGATCAGGGGATTTGATTTCTGATGGACAAGGAACATTTGAATAACCAGTTATTTTGCGAAATGGCTGTGAGTTCAGAGCAGCTTCTATTCAAGGGATTTCTAGAGTGGAACTGGGTGTGGAACAGGGACAGGGAGAGGGAGTGGAACCTCTGCTGGGAGGAGTCTGGGCCATGTTCTATTACCCAACGGGTCCGTCTCTACATCAGGTATCTGTGTCATCCCGCCCCTGTCTTGGTTCTTCCCACTCTCAGTTTTCACTTCCAGGATAAGGTTATGCCCTTATCTTGCCTGAACATACCAACCCAGGCCTCGCTTGCTAACAGGCTTTCTTACTTAATCTTAGGCCTTGGTGAGTCGCATTAAGGATAGAGCTTTGGAGAGAAGCTTTCTCTTTTTTTTTTCTTTTCTGATTCCCTCGGAATCTAGTTCTGTGGAATCGTTATTCATGGTCTCTCTCTTATATATTTAATTCTGTTCTTGCATTATAGTCCCATGCGGAGGAAATATTACATCAGACAACGGGACCATCTTCTCCCCTGGTTATCCAGAGGACTACCCCAGCCCGGTGGACTGCACGTGGCTGATCACGGTGGCCCCTGGTTTGGGCATTCGCCTTAACTTCACCCTGCTGCAGATCCACGGACCCCATGATTTCATCACTGTGTGGTGAGCTAGCGGAAAGTTCTTTAAATGTTTCTCAACTCAGTCCATAGGGCCTAGATGCTCTACATTTTTGCTGTGACTTAGCTCCCCGTACACCTGTGGCAGGTATTTATTGTGCCTAATGGCTTCGTTTCGGTGTTTTGATAATGTCTGGCAGGCTCCAAGAACTGGGTTGAGAAACACCATTTAGTATTTAAACTCTAAGAACATGCTTCTCAATCTGCATTCTTAAGAAACCAGTGTCACAAAGTGTTCTTTGAGCAATAACATACAAGGAACACTTTTGGGTTCCTAAAGAACCGTGTTTAAAGAAGAGACTTGTAAGTGTGGGGAACCTTTAAAAACTTAAAGTACCTTTACATGTTTTTCCTAGAACTTGTGGTGGTGCTTTTGAAAAATCCTTGAAAAAGGTTCATCACAATCTCTCAACCCATTTAAACATTTCGGAGACCCATCCATTGAAAGTTTTTTAGGGAACTAAAAGTAGTTCTTCTTTGGAACTGTGTAAACAACACTTTCTGGCACATTTATTTTAAAGATAAAATTAAGCATTGTGGTGTTTGGGGGATACATGGTATTTACTTGATAACAAGCCTTGATAATACTAGAGTCTAGACTTTAATAAATGACATCAACCTCTTGCACACTTATTTAGCTAAGTCATACACAACTTTAATTTGGAATTGAATGTGATGTTTATTACATTTGATGCACTTATATGGCTTTCCCCCACTCCCCCTCTCTGGACAAATGAGCGGTTGAACTTCTGCTCAAGGGGATAATTCTCTGCCCGGTCATGTGTCTGATGCTGTCTGCACTGTTACTACTCCCACTTCTTCTCTGAAATCAAATGGCTTTCATGTTCAGATTGTAGAAAGTACAGAGCAATCTGCCATTCAAGGACACCTGAGTACTCAGTGACAGACCAAAGCAGTGTGTAACTGTGTCTTGTTAATTTGGCAGGCAGTGATAGTACCTTTGTTTACAGAGGAAGCATTCTGCCTCGCTTTTTAACTGCCCTTAACCTTTTAACTGCACTTGACTACAATACTTTTTCAAAAGTCCATGCACTCTACATGCACTCTACATAGCACCTTTGTTCACTTTTAGACAAAAAAGAGGTACAACATCACTTAATGGACCTTTCCCCAGTGGTGAAAGTGCTTGCGGCAGCAGTCAGGAAAAGCTTCATCCTGGCAGCTTGGCTGCAACTCAGTCAGCCAGGACTTACCCAGCCAGCCAGCCAATGCGCCGGCCAGCCAGGCTCTTTTCTGAATGGACAGGACAGGGTGTAATCTCTAGTGCACACTCAAACAGACGCCGACAGACGGTTTTTAAGCTGAATGGCTGTGGTTGAAATTGGTATCAGGAAGCAGCCAAATTGCCCCTGCTGCACCAGGGGATGGGTGATCTGGGGACAAGGCCCCTAAGTGACTCCGCCTGTTCAGTGCTCACTTACAAAAGGAAATTTTTATGCAACAGTGGCCAGGGCCACTGTTGCATCCACTGTTTATGGAACTGTGGCAGCTGCAAACTCCTTGGCTGCATGATTATCAGCAGAATAATCATGTTGCTCCATTCTAACTCATTTTTTTAAAAAGCTGAAGTTTTGGACATCTATTGACCCATGAGAGTAAGTAAGACTGAGAGCTTTGAACTTGTAAAAAGTGCAGATGCTCTGAAAAAGCATTGCCAAAAGTCAAAAGTCTGACCACACCTACTCATGAAAGGATTTTCTTAATCATTACTGCTTTCCACATTTTAGAATAAAGTCATCAAAACTATGAATTAGTACATGAAAGTATGCATTGACAAAAAAAAAGTACTAAATAAAACAAGTTATTCTTCAAAATTACCCCTCTTCACCTTGATTCAGCTTTGAACACTCTTACACACTCAAGCAACTCCATAAGGAGTGAATTGGGATGCTTTTCCAAGAGACTTGAATTGGGCTTTTAAGGGTGTGTGTATGCTTGAACTATCTGTTCTATAATTAGTGAATCAGAGATTATGAACAGATGATAAACACTTTCAAGTGTCAAAGCAGCGTGAACTAAGGCTGGTCTACAGGCAACGACAGTTCTTTTTGCCTTTGGTCTGTTTAGACATCTTTGGTCCGTATTGTGTTTGTACTTCAAACAAAGTGCATCAGAGTTTGTCTGGGAGGGAACCAAAACCGGCCTGCTCAGAGTGTCTCAGGCTGCTTATTTGGTTTGTGCAAGAGTTCACACAGCAGCATTCTCACTTGCTCAAATAAACCACACTAACAGAGCAATCACGTCAGGGTTTGCCTTAAACAAGCATGCCTAGGCTGAACATACCCTAAAAATGATAGATAGGTTAAAGCTTCACTATTAACCAGTTTCCCAGACCCAGGTTAAAGCCGGATTAAAACTCTAATGACTGAAGTCTGAGGGTTAATTCACGTCTCCAAAAGTGGCTGTATGTCTAAGAAACACATTTCAAGGATTTAAACATAATTTCAAGACATCCATACAATAATGAAAATCATTCATTCCATCATGTATGTCCAAACTTGTGACTGGTACTGTAATTTGGACATCTCTCTTTTTTCTCCACAGGGATGGGCCTCAAGAGACCGTACGCAAGCTGGGCGTGTTCACTGATGGCGAACCCAATGACCCGCCCAGCAGCACGTCTAATCAGATTCTCGTCCGTTTCCGTAGCAACTCTGAAAAAAGGGGACTCTTCAAGATCAACTACCAAGGTACCCCTGCCATCCTTCCTGTTTTCATTCATGATAAAGCAGATGTACATACTTTAATGTACATTCACTGCATCTCCCCTCCTCTCTCTCTTTCTTCAGCCTACAGGCTCCAGTTCTGTTTACCTCCTCCCATCATCCCTAATGCAGAAATTCTGATGGCCAGCAAAGAGTTCAAAATAGGTATGTATGAAAACATGCCATCTCTTTCTCATACAAACGTGCTCATGTACAGTTATGCGCACACATGCGATCCGTAATATCCAGCGTCTCAGGCTGTGGCGGGCATGTGTTGTATGGATACGGTGGCCTGTGCCAATGTAAGCGGAACATTTTGAACAGAGACGCAGGCTGCCAGTTCATTTTCAGGCTTGAGCGCCTCTCATTAATAACGTTCCCAGAATAGCAGAGGCAGCCACACACACACATACATACACACACACACACACACACACATACTCACACACCTCCCTCAGCGCAAACACACTCCTTGTTCCAGAACACACTTTGAGGAGAAAAATCTGCTTCATGGCCAGGACAACACATCCCAGAGGGCTACGCCGATATGCTAACTCATTGCCAGAGCTGCTTTCTCTATGGAGCATTTGGAAAATTAACAATCAGATTGGTTGATACAGAATTTAAAGAAGGAGCTCTCATCATGCTGCATAATTTAGCCTGAATATTCTATATTTCTTTCATTCTTATCTGTTTCTTGCTTTTTTAGGGTAGGTTTTGATTGTCTGAGTTGAAGCATAAAATACATTAATCTCTTCTTGGAATATTTTCCTTTTCTTTTACAAAAACGTATGATTTGTCTTAAAATAACACGTTTTTGCTACCTGACTGCAGAAGCAACCTTTGTGGCATCTGCATTTGGTCAGTTGTCATTACGTCTGCATTTGGTCAGTTCCAGCATTAAGTCTGCGTCACCGCTTGGCTGGCTCCTGATGGCTCC
Source organism: Brycinus macrolepidotus (assembly GCA_037974445.1). NCBI lineage: Eukaryota > Metazoa > Chordata > Actinopteri > Characiformes > Alestidae > Brycinus > Brycinus macrolepidotus. The sequence goes on along the minus strand of JBBPCZ010000148.1, from coordinate 16,345,437 downwards.
ACTGGTCTGAACCGGTCTAAGTGGCTTGCTCTGGGCCAGTGGAGAGCTGAAATGCAACATGTAATCAGGACGCCGTCAAAGTTTAAACAGCGTCTAGCTCTGGCTCTAACCCACTCTGATTCACTGATGTTTTGATCATTGATTATGCGCCACATTAGCTTAATTCACTGCTTTAGCAAAGGCTGTTGTCTTTGTAGTAAACACACAACGCACACACATAGACACAAACAGCCTCTGTTACTAATTAAGTATGCTCTGCATGTCTGTTTACTATCCTTAAGTAAAAGGCAGTATTATAAACATGCTGGCTAAATCCTACAAAATGATCCCGTCCTTGCATGTCTGAACATAATGATGTACAACTAGTTCATGCATTATTTAATGTGTAGTAGTGATTGTCGTTATATGTGATGTTTTCCCCTCTTGCTGTGTCACTGAAGTTGAATGCATGCATGGCAAACAGAAGCTCTTTTGAGATGCAGCCTCAGGTAGTGATTGACGGTGCTATTAGGGTGAAAAGTGTGCTGTGCTGCTTCCTTAATTACACTGCAATGCAGCCTGGGCACGTCAACTCTTCCTTTGCCCTGCCCCCCCACCCCCACCTCCTGTATCCTTACAGTCAGCCATTAAGTCAGACAGTGAAAAGAGATGTCCTTCATTGAGCCTTGAGCGAGACGGCGGCGGAAAGCGTCGGCCACCGCTTCTGGGGATATGTACACTCCTGAAAGATTTTCGATCCATTTTTGGAGTCCATGCCCTCCATAATCTTTCATAAAGCTTGGCATGTGCCAGACCTGCATTATAGAGAGTATTGACAAATCAGTGCAGAATTTCAACACTCTCTGCTCTCCTCCCCCTCCCCACTTCCTTTCTCCCTGCCTTTCCTTTCTTCTCATCTCTCCTCAGGTGACATAGTGCGCTACAGGTGTTTGCCAGGATACCATATGAGCGGGAACAACATCTTAACCTGTCGCTTGGGTACACACCTTGAGTTCGAGGGACCCCCACCTTCCTGTGATGGTAAGGTTTGGTTGATGTCATGACGTTATATTCAGTGTTGTTTCGGTATTGGCTTTACTTTGCTTTACTCTGATGGTTATGTTTAGATTTAGGGGTGAAATTATTACGTATTTCATTGAATGCAAGTTGAAGAGCATCTGCAAAGCACCCTTCAAAAGCGTTGCCCTGTAGAAAAACATTGCCTTACATTGCCAACAGGACAGCAGTCTTGACTTTCACAGTGAAAACAAATATTTTCCATTTGATCCTGGCAAGGAAAAACATGTAGAATATTGTCCCTGATGTATCAGATCCATTGAGTTGAATGAAAACACCATGCCCAGCATTAGCTGGTCAAACACTACTATGCTGGAAGTCCTTATCTATTTGCCATTTTCCATGCTCTACCGCCTCGTTATACCTTCCCTATCCCAGTGGCAGTGCCTCAGAGTTGACTGGACTTGTGAATGACACACTCACAGCACAGCTCTCACTCAAATATCAATTTATAGTGCTTCTGAACAGCAATTAAAGCACCTCAGTAGAAAAAGCCCTGCTTAATTGAACTAAAATGACTTTTTCATGGTCAAGAGTACTTGTGTTTAGTCTCCTGTTTGTACACACACACACATACAAGCATGCATTTTAATGTTCAGCATTGGGACCGCCGGTTTCCCACTTACATTGTCATATTTTCATGCTCCTGCTTGTTGTTAAGTCCATACATATAACACATTAATTTAGCTTGAATTATTTATCAGAACTAGTCTATCATGATTAGTGCTACTAAATAATTAAAGCTGTGTAGTGATAAATCGCCATGAGGTTTATTTTTAATTCAGTTTCCAGCTGTTCCTATGAGATTAACTTCAAATTGCGACCTTATATTGTTGTATATTCTTGAAATATATATTTATGCTGCCATTCAAAAGCTTTCTGCAATACAAACACAATTTTGTTGCAGATAAATGTATAAAATAATTATATAAAAATGCAGCTGCCTAGCCTCACGTATCAGTAATCCTGGTGCTTGTAGCAAACCCCAGATTCTATCTAACTATAATAGAATCTAAGGGGAAGGGAACATACCACTAGAGACACTAATGTTGCTTTTTCCCCTTTACCAAAAACACCAAGTGACTGACAATCCCCCCCACACACACATACACCCACACCCACTGTTGGCTGTCTGGCTCCTTAGCTGTCTGGCTTTCCTCTTTGTTAATCGTAGTTAAATGAGTCCAGTTCAGTTCATAGTCCGTTGCACCAATCACCAAAAATATATACAAAAGCAAAACAGAAAACATTGTCCCAGTAAGATGGCTCCAAATATGGGGAAACGCTGCTGGCCTCCCTATAGGGAAACGTCCAAAAATACATGTACATATAAAGACAAAACAACCCACTCACACACGAGAACACCAAGATCCCGTGCCAGGTCACCCTCGACAATAGCCTTCAAGAAGTCTTTTAGCCTCTTAGCCCTAGCTTTGGCTTTCCTTTTTTATTAGAGAATGACTGGTAACTCCCCATAGAGCCCACTTTAGACCGGGAGGATAGGAAAATAGAACACAAACGGTTCAAGGCCATTACACACTAGTTGTACTTCCTTGGAGCACTTTTGGTATGTACCGACCACTGCATACCGGGAACACCCCACAAGGCCTGTCATTTTGGAGAGGCTTTGACGCAGTCGTCTAGCCATCACAATCTGGCCCTTGTCAAAGTCACTCAGATCTTTACGCTTGTCTGTTTTCCCTGCTTCTAATGCATCAGCTGTTCACTCATTTGCTTCTTAATATATTCTACCTCATGACAGGTGCCTTTGTAATGAGATAATCGTTATTCACTTCACCTGTTTTTAAATTGTGGCTGATTGGTGTCTATAATACTTATAAAACTTAGTTACTACTTTGGGGGCTATAAGGTTTATGGTTGTATATGATTTCACACTGTAGTGTAGATCGTTCATAGTGGGATTTTGTTCCCAAACATTGAAAGAAGCTGTAGCTTACTCATCATTCTAACACCCTCCCACATGCGCAACATGCACACATTCCACACGCACACATGCAGAGCACTCGTGTACACTGGCAGGCAGAGTTTCTCTTCCTGTGTTTATCCTCACTCAGCATGTGAGTAAATGGTGACTGGGCTTTCTGTTTACTGGCAGTGCATGGTTGGAAGAATTGCAGCTGTTTTTCAGACTTTGATGAAAGTCTGCAGAAGAGGCATGGCCTAATAAATGCAACTAATTATAGACAGGAAGTGCTAACGCTCCCAGCATATGCAAGTATCAGAGAGAATGGAGGGAGGTGGGGAGGGAAGGAGGGAGGGAGCAAGAGAGCAGAGAAAAGCAGAAAAGCCTGATTTGCTCTCCTTTAGTGTGGTGAGAGCCCAAACATGCACCTCCTCACCCTTCACGGCAGAGCGCTAGCTCTGAACTGGTGTAATTCATCTTAGCGTTAATTAGGTGTCGGCGGCTAATCGCTCCAGCTATATGAAAAGGCCTTTATACCGAGGGCCAACATAGCCAGCTGACACCCGCTCCATTTGGTTGGGGTGCCGCCACTGGCTGTCAGTCATATTAAATAGGCCAGGCATGTCAAATAGCAAAGAGAGAGAAGGAAGGAGACAGAAAGAAAGAGCAATATAGGGATTTAGAGGTTTGAGGTGTTAGGATGTCCTCGGGTGGCTAATTTGCCCCTATAAAGATGAAATCTCTTTGATTTAAGAGAATGAACGGTGTGAATAAAGGAGATGACTCTCTTCAGTTTCAAGGGTACATCCAGAAATGACATACGACTTTTAACCACTGAAGTTACTCTAATGCATTCCAGTGTGCTTGCAAGGTTTGCTGCCTGGATTGACAAAGAATGTGTGGAAAATGGTGCTCAAAACATTCTGAAAAAAACTATGATAAAAAAGAGCATGTCAAGCAGTAGCAACAGATGAAGAAGAATGTGTCCCTCAAATAAGGCCTGAGGGTTTGAGTCATATGGGCAAGAGAAGTGTATAGGAATGAAGAAAGGGCAAAGAGAGAAAGAGAAGAGAGTGAAAGAGTGTGAGAGGAGAGAAGGGAGGGCAGCGAGGGAAGGATGAGTATAGCTCATTGAAATGCAAGGGATATCCAGGCTGCAGCTGCACCCCGAATCAAATCACTGCCCCCGTCTCTCTCTCTCTCTCTCTCTCTCTCTCTCTCTCTCTCTCTCTCTCTCTCTCTCTCTCTCTCTCTCTCTCTCTCTCTGTCTGTCTCTCTCTCTCACACACACTCACACACACACACGCGCGTGAGTAGCACAGTTTCTCTACGGCTGTTTCTCATGCACATCCAGCATCATCTCCCATCCTCTTCTTGAACACACTGTACCGCCGTAATCTCTCTCACTCCTCTGCTTTCTCATCTCCCTCTAGGTCATCCATGCTTTCTGTTCGCTATCTCTTCTTGACAGAAAGGACCCACTCTCCTCTGACATATACAGTGTTCACACACAGAGGTTCACTTGGCCCCATGCTTGTCTCTTCCAAGGAGAGCACGTGCTCGTCTCCATCCCCATGCAAATTTCGCCATGCCTCCAAACTCATCAGGCGGTGCTCTGGCTGAGCGACCAGGCAGCACCACAAATAACACAACCAGGCCAACTAAGGAGTTAGTCAGAGAAAGGAAAGTGAAAAGGTTCAGACTTGCCAAGTTATTCTGCAGATTTATGTGCAATAAAATAATGTGTCTTTTTACTGAATGGGAGACTAAGACTTGGATGTCTAAAGCTAGAACATAAAAGGATTGCAGAGAGAACTTAAATGGCTCATATCATGGAAAACTCACCAATGCAACTCATTTAAGTAAATCTGCCTATTAATCCTATTAATTAATGGGGTGGTGGCGGCCTAGTGGGTAGGATACTTGCCTCTGGACTAAGAGGTCATGGGTTCGAATCCTACCTTCAGCATACCACCACTGGATTCCTGAGCAAGACCCTTCACCCCAAGTTGCTCCAGGGAAACTGTCCCCTGTAGTTAGGGAATGGAAGTCGCTTTGGATAAAAGCGTCTGCTAAATGCCGTAAATGTAATCTAACAGCTGTTTTGCCCCACCCATAAGCCTGCAGCAGTTTAAACCAATCGCACTGACGTTATATGCAGTGATAAGTGCTCATGGACTGCTTTATGTATCAGAAGTCTCAATGTTGAATTAAAGAATAGATTCAACAGTGTCAGAGTGCCAGGGCTTTCTCAAAAATGCTGACAGATTCTCTCTCTCTCTCTCTCTCTCTCTCTCTCTCTCTCTCTCTCTCTCTCTTTCTTTCTCTCTCTCTCTCCCCATATACATACATAAATATACATACACACACACACACACACACACACACACACACACACACACACAACCCTGTGTCTTCTTTTCCTTTCTGTCTCCTATTTTCCTTTCTCTTCTCTAGAAAGGCTGATAACAGGCATGTCAGGTGCCTCCTCTGTTCCTCGCTCATTTGGAAATCCTGCTAATGCAGTGCTGAATCCTCTCAGATCTCCCCCTTGTCACCTCAAGCATTACCCTAATTAAATACCAACATTCTGAAAGCATGTCTGCTCACTTTAGTTGATGTGTGTGCATGTGTGGTGTGTGCATGTGTGTGTGTGTGTGTGTGTGTGTGTGAAAGAGAGAGAGAGAGAGAGAGAGAGAGGGAGGGAGAGAGAGCTGCTGAATTTGTATGTGGATAGACGTGTGTGTGTCTGCTTGTGCATACACATTAATATTCTTATCCTGTCAGATATTCTTGAGGCATTTGACTTATGGGACATTACTATAGTATGTATGAGTGCTATATCATGCTATATCTGTGCTGAATTACACTGCATCAGTGCTGTATTATACTGTAACAGTGCTGTAAATGGCTTAAAAGAGGAGGATGTGCAGAGAGTGCCACTTTGCAGTCATATTGAATGAGCTGCATGGATGGGGTTGCTGAGGCTGTATGTAGTTCATGATCCAGCTCTCCGTATTTGTGCTCATTTGAACTGAATATCCACTGCGAGCAGATCTCAGTGTCCAGGGTCATGTTCTTGAAAGTTGCTAAATGACTGAAGTATGATCATGCCGACATTAGAATATCTGTAAAGAGAAATTTACAGATTCTCAACATGAAAAGGGATAATTCATAGAACTATCTGATTTTCACAAACACTCCCTCCCATACTCTAAATGTATGTGATCATCCAGGGCATGTGCATTGTCTAAAGTTTGTTTCTTCCGGTGTTACACTGCTAACAAGTAGAAATGAACAAAGATATGTGCATAAGTAAGGCCTTAAGATGACTTTTGCTAGTTTTTTTTTTTTTTTTTTAGCTATACAACATCCTTTTTTTTTTAGTTTTTGTAGATAACAGTATGTCATTCACTGACATAAATCATATACCTCTGTCTATGTACACACTGTTCTGGTTTATGTGTATCATGTATTACCTTGTCTGCATCTAAGTCACTGCACGTATAGAACCGTCTAAACAGCCAGACACAGACACACACACACACTGTAAGCATCACTGTGCCAGGTCGTATGGATGGAGTAATAAAAACTGATTTTTACCTGCATGCACTATTCTTTATGCAGTGATGATGGGCTACCATGCGCATTCATATGCAGCTGTGATTATGTTTGCCTCTAAATGAAACACTATGCACATTTTATATCCCCCCAGAGTGCTACGGCGGTTCATAGGCCTCTGTATTTTACCCTCATAAATGAGATGTGTCAAAGCAAATCCGTGCAGTAGACTCGACCGGGCACGATATTTGCCCAGTGCACAAACACGCTCAAAGACTACAGAGACCTGCTCAAAGAGGAAAGCTTAATAATATACTTTCTCCTTTACAAGTGTGTAATTTGTTCTTTGTTGGCTGTAACGTTTCGTAATTGAATTGTTGTCACCATTATAGCTGTTAAAATGTTAGCACAGCCTGTACTCACTGAGCTCAGCCTACTGAAAAGGCTTTTATAACCATAAGTGTTTATCAGATATCTCCTCTGAAAACCATTTCTTTGAGCATATGGTATCCTGAATTATGGACAAGTGTACTGTGCGTGCTTATAAAGTGCATGGCATTTTAACAATGGCGTTTGTCCATGTTTGTTGGAGATGGTGTCTGTGGTCAACAAATGTCCACACCAAGTACATGAACCTTGCCATTTGTAGAAAAGACTAATTTCAAAGCAGTTTAAATTTGTGACCAGTAGTGAAGCTGTGTTTTTGCCAACAGGGAGGGTGGGGATATTCCTCACTCTAACACAGCGGCCCAGTCCCATACAAGACACTATTTTCTTCTTACCAGATGATTTGTTGCCTGTGTTCTTTTAAAACCTAGCTGATGAAGTAAATGTTCCTCATATAATAACGTTAGTTGTTAGTTTGTCCATACTAATGATGAAAACAAAAGCTACCTGATTGCTAATAGACCCCCCTTGTTGAGAACTTGTAGCCTGCTAAACCTATGTAAGAGTTAAAGGCCTGTTACAAAGGCATGACAAAACATCTGGATACTGCTTAATGTCAGCAAGTCAAGTCAGCACAATGTTCACTAAATAACATTAAATATGTGAAATCTCTTAAAATAATAAAATACAAGTCTATCAAAATGACATGCCAGTATGTATAGACCTTTATCCACAGAGCTGAAAGATAATAACAACCAGAAATACACACAGAAACAATAGACTTACTTGGGCTGGGCGACCCTTAAAGCATCTTAGCACAAAAATGATTCTTAAATGGACTTACCACTGGACACTCTCCTCTGGCAAAGGTGACCAGGAGTGGTAAATCCAACAAAGATCACTCAAACTTTAAGGCATGTAATAGCCAATTAGGTAACAAAGGAACCTAGGATAAATTCTAAGCAGCTAAAGGCCTCATTCACACTTGCTGATGTTAATGTTCATGAATCTACCATTAAAAGAACAGCAAATTCTAAAGGAATTTAAAGGAACTTAAAGTCCACTTAAGAGATTATTGGTCATGGAGCAAGACAGCATACATATAACCAAAGAATGGTTAAAGAAGAATAAAGTTAATGTTTTAGAATGGCCAAGTCAAAGTCCTGACCTTAATCCAATGGACATGTTATGCACAAGTCTGTCACACCACATAATGAATAATAATAATAATAATATAATAATAAATTTAAATTTATATAACGCCTTTCACAAACCCAAGGTCGCTTTACAATGACAAGTTACAAAAAAAAAAAAAAAAAAAACCTAAGTAAGGTGAGAAAAATAATCATTAAACAGAAAAGATTTAAGTTGAGTTTTAAATTCACACAGTGAAGAACAATCTCGAACAGACTGAGGGAGAGAGTTCCAGAGTTTCGGGGGAGCAGCACTAAAAGATCTGCCCCCCATGGTAGTAAGCCTTATGCGTGGGACGCTAAGTAAATTAGCAGAGGAAGACCTGAGAGATAAGTGAGGAGAATAAGGTTCACATAGTTTTGCCAGTCATAGATGTGTAATATTGGATCATCGTATTTCTTGGACAACTTTAAAGGTTTCACAAACATTCGAGCACCACAGTATGTCAGCATGCCAAAGACTCACTTGCTATAGTGAAGGGGGCATTTGACTGATGCTCTTATCCAGAGCGACTTACAATCATTAGTTACAGGGACAGTCCCCTCTGGAGCAACTGAGTTAAGTGTCGTGCTCAGGGGCACAGTGGTAGAAAGTGGGGGTTTGAACCTGCAACTTTGTGGTCATCGGGATGACAGGCAAGTGTTTTACCCACCAGGCTACTACCACACCTATTGTGCCAGTAGTTAAACACTATGATGTCATAGACTACATTTCAGTGCTTTTAGAGAGGACTGCTTTCAGCTGGACCTCAGTGTTTTGCGTCAGCATAACGAATTGAAGTATCTGTCATGTTCTGACATCCCTCTGCCTAAGCTTGACTGCACTCAGCATGCACAGAATGTGAATGATCGGAATGCGAGACATGAATCTGTGACTAGATTTGATTGATTTTAACGAATTAGCAGGCCCAATACATTTCTGTAAAGTAAATTGCTGAAAACAAAGCAATTTATAGCATGTCATGTCATTTAGTGGATTTTAATGCATCTGTCCTCACTGCAAGCAATCTTAAGTCAATATTCACATTGCTCAAACTGATTGCCGAGGTAAAAAGATAAGGGAATTTAGAAGGCGAGAAGGACGACTCTACAAACCTTCTGCAAACATGCCATAATTGCGTGTGGATATCACTGTAGCCTTAGCCCGTTCACACCACCTGAGCTCTGTGCCATCAGCGGATTTATTTAGCAAGTTCAAAAAGTGGAAAATCCATATTTCATATCCAAAATGTGAGTGGCTTGAATATTTAACGCTAAGTATTTTTTTTGTTGTTTATTTTTTTTCCTCGGCCTGGCTTGTGGCCTGCTCGTGGTCCGTGTATTCCACAGCTTCTCATCTGTGACTCTATGGAGGAGGAGTGAGATGGAATATTAGAAACATGTCAAAGGTGGAGCTTTATCCTTTCATGTTGTCATTTGTGTTTGGATTCGCGTGGCACATCCAGACAGCTAGAGCACAAATAATAGAGGGATTTTGAGACAGGGCACTGCATAAAGCCTGATAATTCAAAGGGAAAGTGTGAGGAAATGTCATGGCCTCGCAGGCAAACTGAACACTAGTGTTGGCACCTTCTTTTTGCTGTATACTCTTGCCTGGGGTGCTGTGTCTGCTATCATAGGCTGATGTTATACCTCTTGTGTTTACACACGTGCGTTGCTCATGCTGGAGAATGCCTGAAGTAAAATGTCAAATATTCTGTGAAAGCTTTGATTCATGTATGTGGTCCTGTGCTTTGTGCTATGGAGTCAGGAGCCATGGGACTTGAACTGCTCTGACCTACAGTTGCTCAGTGGCTTGGCCTGCTTGCTTGCAGTCACAAAGAACAAATGTTGCATTGATCTTAATGGTACATTAGTATCAATGTTAGATCAAACAATTTCTTTGACTGGTTTTACTGATAGCTGAGATACAGACAAACATTGACAAAGCTGCACCATCCCAATTGGCTTTAGCAGTCTGGACATCACCGCTGATCTGTCTACATGTCTACCTGCTTTGTCAGGTCAGGTGCTACAGTGTCTTCATGAACCTTCTATGGTCTTTTTTCATGGACTTCTATCATGATTCTGCTGGCTGGTGCAACACAGAGGATAATTTCCTCTGATTCTTCCTCAGGCTAATAAGGCATATATGCCTCCTTCTTGGTGCGAAGAACCACTTTAGTAAACAACCATGAAACAAAATGTAAACATTAATGAAAGGGGTAATACAGAAACATGAGATAATCCAACAGGTAAATAGTAAGACACGAACAAGGAACAACAGATGTTAACAAAGAATCAGTGTTCATAGAGAATCCACAAAGACATAATGAAACACTGGGGTATATATATACTGACAAGGACAATGGAAACACCTGGGCAAGAGAAAAGACAAGAACAAGACACAGGTGAACAGGAAAACAAGGGGGAATAATTAAGATGGGGCTAGGACCGAAATAACAACAGGCACACATGGAACACAGACAAATGGCAAGGGCAAACAAAAACAATAAATAAAAAAAAAAACAGGATACGGTAGGGGAACACATTTCACATTTTAGGTGAACTGTATATATAATTGATAAAAAATATATAATATATAATAAACAATGTTCCACTTATATCAGATGTAGTTGATCAGACAAGACATGTTTGGAGTCCAATTTTTGCATCTTAAAGTGAAGTAATGGTTGCTGTTTGAGAAAGTTGAGAGATGTCTTGGGGGTGTACGTTTATGAGATGATTCAGGCTTCTTGGGTGACTATTGAGTTATAGTGTTTGTTGGTGATGTTAGCCTCACCTCTACAGTAACCTTCGATGGTCCAAATCACACACTCCCACTTTCTATAGCACTGTATATTATATTTAAATTCATTATCTACTACAGTGTTATGATCTTATTGACTTAGTAACAACTACTGAAATGTAGTTGTTAGCAATCCCAAGACTGCTAGTGGCAGATTTGATGTTTGTGCTGTCTTGTTTTATCCTGCTGTAAATGAATCTTTGTCTTTGAAAAGAAATGAGTTGCAGATATTTGTCCCACTTTATTTGGACAGACCATTAAAAATACTCTACAGATGTTTAAATTGTTTGTATATCTGGTGAAAGTTTTAAGGGTTAAGTTTAGACCCAGGTTTTAGGGTTGAGACTAGGTTGTGGGTTGAGGTTAGAAGGAGTGATACATGTAAGGCTAGGAAAGAAATGAAGGTAAATCTGATAGATGTTTAGTTAAATGCAAATTAAAAGAGTTCAATTGTGCATGCTAACATTAACAATGAATGAAAAATTCAATAGTAACAATCAATAATGTTACTGGAATAATGCTAATCTGTGGCTATTTACTGTGATTTATTGTCAGCAACGTTACCAATATTGACTGAACCATTCCTCTAAAGGCAAGGTTAGCATCTACAAACATACAAGTGTTGGTATTATTCCTGCCTGAAGCACTTGTGAAATGACGTAAGAAGCAGTGTGGATTGAAAGAATAGTTTGCCCTTCACAGTACATTGCGCTAATGTGATTCTGCGTTAGAGAGTGTTCTTCTCTCACCTTGGCCGTTGGCTGTCTGGACCTGAATTTCTGTAAAGCAGATCCAGGTACAGGTTGATGTAGCACTGTGTGATATACTGCTGCCCTCCAGATCCAGATTCGACTACACTAAACCAGGAATAGTGCTAATGCTAATCTATTAAATTATTACATTTTAAGTCTATAAATCTGTCAACTGCATACATGGAAAATGTAAGGCAACATTTATTGTAAAACAAACTATGTTATTTGTACAACTAAACCAAATGTCTCTCTCCCTCTGCCAGTGACCTGTCCCATGAATGAGGTGCTGACAGCCTCTACAGGGGTCATTCTTAGCCAGTCTCCGGGCAGCGGCTTCCCCCACTTTGAGTCGTGCTCCTGGGTGGTGAAAGTTGAGCCGGGCTACAACATCACCTTCACTATTGAGCACTTCCAGACCAGCCGGCAGTTTGATGAACTGGAAATCTTTGACGGTGAGTGACTTGAAGTGTCTTTAATCCAACAGATGTTTTCAAGCTTGTTTTAAATTTTCTTCAGCGTGTTTTCATTTGTAGTAGCACCAAAGATTTCTCATGAAGACTTAAATTGAACAAGGTAGTTGTCAGATGAGTTTTAGCAGTCTGAACTATCCTATATATGTACATCTTTAAGATACCTCTGGAGTGAGTGACGTCTTCTGTCATACCAACACAGAATGTTATGGTGTCAAAGCTGTATTTTGTTATTTAACTATTGAGTGGTAATTATAGTTTTTTAAAATTCTGTTTGTTTACTTTTTTTTACATTTTTAACTTTGTACTGCTGATTAGAAAGGTTTTTTCTTCAAAAAGCTCCTTTATGCATTTTTTTGTAAATTTCATATCTGATATCTACCAGATTAAACCACCCCGAGTGGTTCTGTGTTGTTTATTGTCCCAGAGGCACATATTTTGGTACCATGAGTGGAGTGACTTCAGTAATTTCCCTGAGTAATCCTGCAACTAGATCATATTTCCATGTTCCTATCAGAGAGCGTATCTCATCAGTTAGTGGTGATTTTGAGAGAGATGGGAGGTCAGCTGATGCTTTTGTAGAAGAGCTTGAACAGGTTCTAGGGGGTATACATTAGTCAGGTGGTCAGTTCAATCTTGTCATCTCACTTTTGAGAGGGTCAGCTTTAGAAGAGGTTTGCTTGTGTGATGTAGGTGATGCTGATCAAGTTGGTGATTTGTTAAACTGTCTCAGAGAAGTGTTTGGGGATAAACACAGAGTTCCCCAGCTGTTGCAAAGTTTTTATAGCCACAAGCAGAATGAAGGTGAAGACATTTGTGAGTTTTCACAAGCCCTATCACAATCCCTTAGCTCATTGTTGAAGCAGCCTCCTGATGCCCTAACTGAGAAACAGATACTAGGAGATCATTATGTAGAAGTTATAATATACGGCATGAGCTTTGCAATGTTGGAGAGGAAGCCTATCAAATTGTCAGTTGTAGAGTCAAAGGGCTCTTGAGTTAGTGCAACTTAAACTTAAAACTCACCTGAAGTTCACTGAGGATGGTTAACCTCAAATATCAGAATTACCAAGAATTGGCCACAGAGCCAGTACTGCTGTAGATGCCTCCTGTGATCAGAGGAAACAAGAATGCTCAGTTGCAGAGAACATGCAAATTCTGCAAAAAGTAGCCCAACACATGTTCAGTTGTTGGATTGAGCTAAAGGAATATGTCCTGTGGTGGAGTGATGATGAATCTGGTAGTCATAGACTCCCACCGCATGGAGTGAATCTCTCTTCAGTGGACGCTGACGAAGAATTTAATTGATAAAAGAATGATAAAAAGGCAACTTAATATGATATGTCTCCACTACCATTAAAGTTCATACAGCATTTAGTTAGTGATAGAGGTTACAATGGGCCCTTATATGCTGCCCACATATAGTGAACGGCAAATGCCCTTTGGCTTTTTGAAAGCGGCTAGAAAAGCCTAGACAATTCACAAATGGTACTCTTGTAGAGGGCCCCAAGCTTAAAACAAAAAAAACATCTGTAAGTTAATAAACATCTAATCTACTCAAGAGGGTAAATTCTAGCCACTAAGGGGCCGCCAGTCAAAGATAAATGATGAGTGTATCAGAAGAACAAGAGAACTGTATTCAGTCAATATGACCATGAATATTATGCCTTTCAGGGGCCGGTGTCCACACAAACACAGGGACCTTAACACATGTGAAGTCTTTTCATGCACAGGATTGTCAGGCATCTGACGTCCTTGTGATGTTTACGTTTACGTTTACATTTACGGCATTTAGCAGACGCTCTTGTCCAGAGCGACGTACATCAGTGCTTTAGTAATCCACATCTGTTCTTCGTAC
>JBBPCZ010000148.1:16324860-16331348 GCA_037974445.1 Brycinus macrolepidotus | reverse complement strand
TGTGAGAATTTAGGAACATTGAAGACTAACCTCGCAGCTGCATTCTGAATCAGCTGAAGTGGTCTCGTTACCTTCAGAGGCAGTCCAGCCAGTAGAGAGTTGTTCATATGTACAAAGCATGGTATAGAAAATTAAGTGCGTGACCGATTTAATTGAGTGACACTTGACCTCTTATTTGTTGAAAAACAGGGTGGGGATTTGAATATTCAATTATTACTCATATTGGCTTAGAGCCAGTGAATAAGTGTATTGTATTCTGAGGATCTATTTAACTTGGGTGTAAGGTCTGGTGGAGAGGGAGCATCTGATCACTGCTCCCAAGGACCATGAAGCTGCCTTAATAAACAGCGTTGCTTCAACTTTCTGACTGTGTTTGATTTTGAACTTAGAAAAAGATCTAGACTTCGATTTTCCCTCCAATTTTCTCCACGACAATGCCTGGCTTCACCCTACATCAAGACTTGTTGTTCAATGCACTTCTGTAAATAAGTAATTTGAACAAATTTTGACCAACTGGGGTACAGCTAATAGAAGGCAGAGAATTTCTATCTGAGTGCCTAGAGGCATTTGCATTTATGGATGAGGATTTAGGTTATACAGAGAAGGTCAAACATGAAATCCATCTTTTCGATGATGTTCCTATAACCCAGCCATACAGCAGAGTCCCTCTTACTCAGTACTCAGAGGTGGAAGAGCACATCTGAAAGCTCTTAAAGGAAATGTGTAATAAAGGAAAGTGATAGCTCATGTGCTGTACCTGTGGTTATCGTGAGAAAGTGAGATGTACATCTGTGCGTGTGTGCTGTAAATTAAATAAAAACAAGAAAGAGACCTTACCTTAATTGGCATAAATGAGAGCTTTGATGCTCTCAAAGCACACAGTTCTCTTTTATTTATTTTGCAAGTGGTTCTCACCAGGTTGCAGTAGACAAACATGATACACATGCATTTTCTACTTCAGTTGGACTTTATGTACCTTGGTATGCTGAAGGGTGTCTGTAATGGACCTTCAAAAATTGACAAAGGCCACCATAAATGATGTTGTTTTCTAAATGATGTTTGCATATCTTGATATTCTGGTGTACTTCTCAGGAACATTTAGAAAGGTTAGGTCGGGTACTGTGCTACTTCTAAAAAACCAATTGCAAGGTTAAACTGAAAAAATGCCATTTCCAAAAACTTAAAGCTAAATTCCTACGCCATCAGATCTCTGCAAGTGAGTTAGGAACTGATTCAGTGACTAGTAAAACAGTAGCTTATTCTCTTAACAGTTAAGGAACTGAGGTCTTTCCTAGGAATAGGAATCTATTGTAGCAAGTATATAGAAAGATTTTCTCAGCTAGCCCCCCTCATAATTTTAGTTATTCAGATGACAAATCAGATGTTTACTGCAATGTAGACCACAGGATGAAAAATACACTATATTAACAAAAGTATTGGGACACACCTGCTTTTTCAGTGAAGGGCAAGCTTAATGCTTCAGCATACCAAAACAATTTGGACAACGCCATGCTTCCAACTTTGTGGACACAGTTTGGGGAAGGACCTTTTCTATTCCAGCATGACTGTGCCCCAGTGCACAAAGCAAGGTCTATAAAGACACGGTTAGATGAGTTCAGTGTAGAAGAACTTGACTGGCCCGGACAGAGCCCTGACCTCAACCCAGTCCAACACCGTTGGGATGAACTGGAACGGAGTTCATCCCAAAGGTGTTGCGAGCCAGGCCTTCTCGTCCAACTTCAGTGCCTGAGCTCATAAATGCTCTACAGAATGAATGGACACAAATTCCCACAGAAACACTGCAAAATTTTGTGGAAAGCCTTCCAAGAAGAGTGGAAGCTGTTATAGCTGCAAAGTGGGACTAACTCCATATTAAAGTCTATGTATTTGTGTGTTTGAATGCAATGTCATTAAAGTCCCTGTTGTAATGGTCAGGTGTATCAATATAGTGTATCCCTTGATTTGAAAGAAAAGCTGACCTGTCCTCCTATTCCGGGTTTTGCTAATTTTACTACACCTTTTATCTGTGTTACCCCTCATGCCACCACTGGGCACTAACTCTGCATATTACCTGCTCTTTGAGAACCACACCTCCCTATGAATGCTCTACTAGAGAACCAACATGTTGTATATCAGAAACTTGATTGGTTGGCAGTATATCAGAAAAATATGTGCATGGCAGGGCTAGGAGAGAAAATCTTAGAGAGAAGAGCTGCTGAACAAATGTCTTTGTACAATGAGAAGTTTGATTATCCACCTGTTGAGATAAATCATTCAGCATATCTTGAGAATAAACCACCAGGCAGAATCAAAATTCAGGACACATGGAGACCGGATGCCTATCATGTGGTTGCCATTCAGATAGAAGGGCTGACTAGAACTGTCCACAGAGTTTGATGTTAGACCTCATCCTAGCCCACTCACTCCTGCCTCTCATAAATGCTTGAACATGTTCGAAACAATAGATTCTGATGCAGAGAGTGGTGATGTTGAGTCTATGCTTCAGCACCTTTATGTAACTACATAACATGTGTAGGGGGTGTAAAATTTCTAGGAGAGAGAGTGAAAGATCAGTAGTTTGAGAGTCTGACCCTGCTAACTTGTTCTAGAACCTGTGATCAGTCCAGTTCCTGGTCTCTGCAGGACTAAAAGAGTGAATGCAGGGTCATGTTCTAATCTGTATTATGAGCCTAAGTCAGCACTAGATTCTGTATCTTCTGGATTTTGTTGCAGTGTGCTAGTTGCTAGCTAGGTGCAGTTTTATTTCATTAAGCAGTAAAAGAAGTTGAGGGCACTTATGCCATCAACAAGGATTTTGATTCATAGGCAGGGGCGAATGTAACTGTGATTACCAGATGAGCTTTAACCTCTGTATGCTGGAGTGACTGATGTCATCTGTCATCGTGGCATAGAATGTGAAGAGCTCTGTTAAAATTGTGGATGGAAAGAAAGCCATCCAAGTAGTGTGTTATGGGAATTTGAGAGGGAAACTGGGAAACCAGAGCCCCCCGGAATAGGTGTTAAGTGCCTCTGAATTTTTCCACTGCTGTATTTGACTGTTGTACAAATATACAGATATTTAATTATTTAGCAGTAACTATAGTTTTCTTTCAGTTTTTTATTCTTTTTATTTTGTTTGTACCTTTGATTTTTCTTAAATAAAAAAAATTATATACTGCATGCAGGTGATGAGAAACTTATATTTTTGTAAAAAAAGCATCTTTAGATTTCCCGGATTAAACCTTTCCAAAGTGTACTTATTGTCCCTGGGTCGCAATAAAGAGAAATATACCTAATGACCAGGGGTTATTCAGCACTTTGTAGTGGCCAGAGAAAGTTCAAATATGCCTCTGATGCAAGACAGACATTTGTAGAAAGACCAGCAGAATAGATGCGTGCTCTTTCACGTAGGTCATCCAGTGACAGCTATACTTGAAAAGGCAATGGAAATTGCTTTAGTCTGCCAGGATCACATGGGGGCAGCTAGCAGGTCGGCAGCCATGCTGTGGGTCAACAGGCTCCCATTTAGACCAAGATTAGAAACTGGATTACAGGGCCAACAGGTCAGTGAGCATACATGGAGGGTCACTACGTTTTAGATGCCATTAAAGTAAGAAAAGATCACCCCACATGGTGGAGACAGCATTACAGAGTGAGGAACACATTCAGCGTTCTTCTTTCTTTCTTCTGTTGCTGCCCACTTTTAGGGGAGTAACGCTTCATTAGTTTAATTAATGAACTGAGCAAACTTCTGTCAATTTAACCACGTCAGTTTCCTTATTACTCCTGTAAGACCATATGCCAAAAAGTATTAGTTTAAAAGAGCGATACTCGGTTGTCATTTATTCTGATTTTAGAAATTTCCATTAATGCCTAATTTGTTCAGAAGATTATTTGCATTTCAACCAGCCTCAAGTCAGCAGATTCTAAAACAGCCATTAGCTTTGTGAAAACATTTTTGGAACCAAAGATTTTAACTTTTTTCCCCCTGATGCCCACTTATATTACATATGTTTATGTGTATCCAGTGTTCTCCTCAATATAGTGAGTGTCCAGTTCCAGTCATCTTAAACTGCCTTATGACGTGAGACTGGTAAGGTGAAGGTTATCATGTGCTTCTTCTAAGTCATGTGAAGCCAACATCTTTTCAAACTGCCCCTAACATCACTGGGCAGCTCAGTATGCTTGTAGGAGAACTGTAACGGGTTCTCTAAGCCAGTTACGATCTGTTGAACTCGCAGGTTGAGCTCACAATCTCCGAGTGATAGTGCCGACACTTAGACAGTTGTGCTCCATTGTTTGGTTTTATATACCAAAGTCATAATTCATTTTTACCTTCTAATTGTCTCTTAGAATTAAACCAGCTGTTTTTGTTACTGTACCTTTTAGATTGGTATATAATGACCAGACATAAATTCCCTCTACTCTGATTTGCTGCATTGTGCCTCACTCTAAAAGCAGTCTAGACTGAAACATTACTTCACTGTGAATAAGCAGGGCTAACCTGCTGTAGGCCAAAAAGGCAGATAGGTAAATGTGTTGAGTTTTGTGACATCACAAAACTGATTTATTCAAAACAGGCTGTTTTGCAGCTTAGTTTCCATATGTAAACTGTTTGAACTGGAGAGTGAACAGTACACGCATTTACATACTGCATAAAACTATATTTATATCAAAATGTGAGAGAGATGAAATAACACGTCCTGAAAGCCAGTGCTGAAAGCTACTGATTTGACATGCATTGACCACATTGCCAACCTTAGAGAATACATTTGTATTCTTAAGTGTACTGTTCGAGTGGGTTTCTACTGTGGCCCGCCTTTTGAAACAGTAGTTTTGAAAGAGTAGTTTTATTTTAAATGGAGACTCTTATGCAAGCCTGTTCATCAGATCCTTTTTTGCTGAAAACGAAAACTCTTTAATTGGTTAAAGAGCTACGGATCGAACTACGACTTAGAAAATCGACCCGAATCGTTACAAGTAAAACTAATGGTCAACCACTGAAACGTAATTGGGATTAAACAGTGGTTAAGCGAAGGATTCACATCCCGGCCTGTTTTACATTCATTTCACAGATGTCTTTGTATTCAGGCCGTGGTGTGTGCGTGCCGTTTAAAACCTGACAGAGCATGAATGATCTATGGGCATCATTTCATACCGAAGTGAAAGTAAGAGAAGGGCAAAGGTAGAGTAAGCAACGCTGGCTGAATGCTTGTCTGGGAACATGCTCTCTTTTTGCAGCTGACAAAGCACTGTGGCTGTTGCGGGTGTGTTTGCATGTCATTTGGGCACAGCGTGAGATTTTCCTTAGGGGAGCTGGCATGCTCGCTACTGATTATGGCGTTTCATCTTCCATCCAGCTGAAGAGCAGGCTACTTTCATCATGTGCTGCCAAACACAGGTCTCTATGGAGGTCTGCCTCCAGTCGGCAGCCTATCCCAAACTCTGAAACACACACACACACACGCAGACACACGCAGACACACACACACACACACACACACACACACACACACAGACACACACACAGGAAAACCCAACGACGTGGAGACGGCCTTGGATCCCTCTCAGGAGGCACTGTTTTAAAAGCCGATAAAGAACTGACGCAAGACTGTCTGCCGCTAGCTGCTCAAATGTTAGGAAATCAAGCGGAATATGTACTCAGCAGCATGTGTAATATCTCCACCCACTATTCTGTACAATGCTCCCACGTTTTGCGTGATCCTCACACGTTTTACACAGCCCTATTTCCAATGCATATGCATGAAGAAGAGAATGTTGCGTTTTACCGAGCACACCCCCCATAAACTGCACATTTAAGCTTGTGCGTCAGTGACATACATAATACATAAATAGAAGACATCCTATTTGTGCCTGAAACATATGCAAAGGGCTTAGTACATTGGCCCATGAGTATTAGCTGAGAGAAACAAATGGACCATATTGTGGATTTGTTAAAACTGTCAGAAGCAATTGTAGCAAGATCTTGCAAACCAAGAGAACGATATCAGGTAAAAAGCTTATGTATTATAAGGCTTTTGTGAATTTTGTGTTGAGCAGTTCAAAATCCATATCCCACTGCATCGAACTTTGGACACCATGTCCAAAAGTATCCAGACACTTAGTGAATTTAAGTACTTTTAGATGCATCATTGATTGATATGGCCGTTCAGTTGTACACATACAGGTTGCACAGTATTTATAGAAAACCCAGCTGCACATGTGTCTAAGGTCACTAAGGACAGAATCGGTTAGAAGGACATAAAGTATAGCACTGGAACGGCATTCTCTGGAGCGGTAGGGCTTCGTCCAATACCTTTGGGATGAGTTGGAGTGGTGTTTGTTGTACGGATCACCCAACATCAACACCTGTCCTCACTAAGGCTCTTGTGGCTGAATATTATCAAATAATTGATTTCAGAGGAAATACTGCATTTCAGAGGAAATATTGGATGAGCAGGAGTCTACACACTTCATAAAATGTATAT
>JBBPCZ010000148.1:16317360-16319860 GCA_037974445.1 Brycinus macrolepidotus | reverse complement strand
CCGGCCTCATTTTTTTCATTACCATCAACTTAAAGGGGATTCTCAGCACACAATGCTTCACATTTAATTAGCTCACGAGCTAGTTCACTCTTTGTCATGACTGTAGCCCACCAACATTTCATGGTGTGCTATAAATTCAGCTGTCTGCATCCTGATTATATTAGAGTTGAGTGCTCACTTTGTCACTTGTGATCACCTCCTGTGTTCAGGACAGCCAGGGATTGTTAGTGGAGACAGTAATATGTCATGATCATATCTTC
Source organism: Brycinus macrolepidotus (assembly GCA_037974445.1). Taxonomy (NCBI): domain Eukaryota; kingdom Metazoa; phylum Chordata; class Actinopteri; order Characiformes; family Alestidae; genus Brycinus; species Brycinus macrolepidotus. The sequence continues at coordinate 16,319,600 of JBBPCZ010000148.1, read as the reverse complement.
CTCTCTCCTCAGTGGTGTCGTGCGGGATGCCCATGGCTCCAGTAAATGGTAGCGTTGTTGGTCAGGATTTCACTCTTGGCTCGAGGGTCATGTTCAGATGTAACCCAGGATTTCGATTAGCCAACACAGTGCCGGTGTCAACAGTCTGTCAAGAGTCAGGGAGGTGGAGTCCATTAGAAACCCCGCCCCGCTGCATCCGTAAGTTCAGCAAGCATTCTGTCTGAAATAAGCTGAATATGTTTGAACCATCTATTAGCGCTAAACTTGAAGGCATATTATTCTTAAGACTTATTATGCATTTACTGATATAAATGACTCAGAAACTGCTATGAAAGTGTTTTAAATAATTGTCTGCATCTGCACATGTTACATTCTGAACTAGAATGCAGCTTCTTATGTTTTACTTGATAAATTTTTACACTGGAACTCTAGTGGCAGGCAGATCAAGTTGAAGCTGAGTGTAAATCATGTTCGCTCTCCAGCTGTCACCTGCCCTGACATCGGCCACTCCGCGGTGGAGCATGGAAGATGGAGGCTTATTTATGGCATGCAAAATCAGTATGAGGCCATGATGATGCTCACCTGTGACCCTGGCTACTTCTACAAGGGTCAGAGGGTCATCCGTTGCCAGGCCAACAGCACCTGGGATTACCCTGAGCCAAGACCTGCCTGTGAAAGTGAGAACCCTTTTCTCTGCTTAGAACTGACTAAAATTAAAACGGTCCAGCACTTACAGCCTGTCATTTACCTGACATTATGATAAAATATGTCACAATAAGTCTTGATAATACTTTTTATGTGACATTGCTAGTTCTTTTGTATGTATATGTCTATGTTCCCACTCTACAGACTTATCAGGAAAAATAAATATTGTGAGTGATATGGTGTGTGCAGAAAATTGTGAAATTCTTGACACATTATATTATAGACACAATTACTTTTCTCAAACAGGAATGGAATTGCTTCACTTATTACCCCTACAAAAAGTAATCTCACTACTCATTACTTTACTTCTTCAGTACTTAACTCCTTAGTTACCACACATAAATATGCAACTGGAAGGTACAAATGAAGATCTAAACAACAAAAACAGTTGCCTTAAAATAATATCTCTACAAAATAAATGTAAAAATTATGATGCTTCAAAGTCGCACAGTCTGCTGATGCACATAGCACACCCACACACAACTTACATAGAATGAGAGGCACAAATTACATAGACCAAATGTATGTTTTAAATACATTATGCGAAATTAATATTGTAATTCTTATGTTAGTAGCAGTATTATGAGATAAGCATTCGATCACATCATTTATGAAATATCCTTGCGCATAATAATGGAGAATGTGTTCATCTATCTTGTGCAGTTATCTCCTGTGGGGACCTTGGAACCGCTCCCAGTGGAAATAAGATTGGTACTCTGACTGTGTATGGGGCCACAGCTATTTTCTCCTGTAACACGGGCTATACTCTGGTGGGCTCCAGAGTGAGAGAGTGCATGTCCAATGGGTTGTGGAGTGGATCTGAGGTCCAGTGTCTTGGTAAGACAACAACACCTCACCTAACAACCATTTTCAGCTTCTGAGAATGTTATGCTGCTTGATGCTGTGAAACTGCTTCATCCTGTACCTCAAGGTCATCCTCTCTTCTTGTGCATGTGTGCGTGTCTTTCTCCTCAGCCGGTCACTGTGGCTCTCCTGACCCCATAGTAAATGGTCAGATCATTGGAGAGAACTATAACTACAGGGGAAGTGTGGTTTACCAGTGCAACCCTGGGTTTAGACTGATTGGAGTGTCAGTGCGCATATGTGAGCAAGATCACCGCTGGTCTGGAAAAGCCCCTGTTTGTGTCCGTAAGTACCAGTTTAGTTTTCCTAAATGGCAAAAGTTGATAATTTTATTTTCAGTGTTGTGGTAGATACAACTGTGGTGTCAACACACTGTCTGTATTCTGTCATTGTGTAGCTATCACGTGTGGACACCCAGGCAACCCTGGTAATGGCGTAACCCATGGAGCGCAGTTCAACCTCAACGATGTTGTGCGTTTTGCCTGCAATACTGGCTATGTGCTACAGGGGGCTGTCAAGTCTCACTGCCAACCCAATGGCCAATGGAGCAACGCCTTGCCTAGATGTAAAAGTAAGTCCTAGTGGGTAGGATACTTGCCTCCGGACCAAGAGGTCATGGGTTCGAATCCTACCTTCAGCACCACCACTGGGTCCCTGAGCAAGACCCTTAA
>JBBPCZ010000148.1:16285431-16309470 GCA_037974445.1 Brycinus macrolepidotus | reverse complement strand
TAATCAAATTCTACATATTAATGATGCAGGAAAAAAAATATATATATAATATATATATATATATATATATATATATATGAATATGAGTAGATGAATATATATATATTCACTTTGTAAACTCAAGTCGGTCTTGAATCTGTCATTTTCCCAAAAATGACATTCCACCTAAGAGCTAATCTTAATCATTTGTACTGCCTGATTTCTTTTTTCGTTGTTGGTCTGTTTATGCTCATAAATACTCTGAGTACAAATGCAAAAGACATTATGTATGTTTGAAGTTGGCATGCACACTGAAAAATAGGAAAAACCAAAAAAGTGTAGACACTTGTTCACCTTCACTGTAGATAGATAAATAAATACATTGTTCCCTGAGGCGATGCTTCAGCACTATAGTGGCAGAAAAACACATTTTTTATCTGGGCATTATTTACACATTCTGCACATATTTACGCAGACACAGACTGCAATAACAAGATACTGACGAATACCTCATTCAGTGATGCATATGTAAACAATAACCAAAGTCAAGAGCAAATCTCAAAACATCACAGTACGTTGTTTATTGCATATAAGTATTATGCTTGTAAATTGATCTTAAGATATGGTTTATTGCATTGTTATTTATTTTTGTTTGTAAACACATGCCTGTATGTTATTTTTTTCCTCCTCAGTTGTGAACTGCACTGAGCCCGGCCATGTGGAGAACAGCATCAGACAGATCCTGCCAAGTGGACCTCATCGCTACAGCTTCCAGACCACCATCATCTACACATGTAACCCCGGATACTACCTGTTGGGTACCAGTACTCTGACCTGCCAGGGAGATGGCACCTGGGACCGCTCCCTTCCTAAATGCCTCTGTAAGAAACACTCTCTCCCCGCTGCACTTCTCTGCTGCTAGCAACGTTAATTCACACTGCTTGTCAAAGGAAGTTTTGTCCAAAGGATCACTTTACCTTCTTTTAAAAAAAAAGTAGTTTTTCTCACGGTTACTTTTCAACTAAGTCGGTACAAATCTTCAGAGGTTTTGTGTTTGTATTAGCTATTAATATTTTGTGCATATTTTGCAGCTCTCAGCTTCATGTTCATTATATCGTCTTCCTTGAAGAGTACATTTTGCCTAAATAATGATTTATCAGTTTTCATTTCCAAACTATTGTAAAAAGTATGTACCAAAAATCCTTTGGCCCAAATGTTACATCACAACTATGGGAGAAAATGTGTGTGGTTGACAGTACTCCTGAGATATTAATTTGGTCAGTGGTTGTATATGTAAACGTATTGCAAGCCACCAAAGAACAAAAAATAAAAACGTTAAAAAGTTACAGCTGGCCCCAGACTTTTGACCAGCAGTGTACTTCTTCATAAATGTGCATCATCATTCAAAAGCTATGAAGATGTGTGTGTTTAAAGTAACTCTCTCTCTCTCTCTCTCTCTCTCTCTCTCACACACTCTCTCCCCCACTGTTTCTGTGCAGTGGTGCTGTGTGATCATCCCAGTATGCCTCCGTATGCTCAGATCTCAGGGGATAGACGCACAGTGGGCTCAGTGATCCGATACAGCTGCATGGGCCAGCGCTCCATCGTGGGCAACACCACCCGCATGTGCCAGCTGGATGGCCAGTGGAGCGGCTCCCCACCACACTGCACTGGTACCCAGAGTCACTAACCCCCCCCCCCCCGAAATCTCACACCACACTCACTTCAAAAACACTTGCCAGCGTACTTTTTTAGGTTTCAAATTCACTTTTTAACCCTTCTAATAATCAGTGGCAAAATCATGATGTACTTATAGATTAAAGCCATTGAGGAAAATCTGCCTTGTCAAATGTATGTTTGAAGAAGAAGGAGATATTTTATTATTGAACGAATATGATAAGAAGTGTTGTGTTGTTGGGGAAAACATCTTTTACCACATTTTTATTATTGCTTGACATCAAAGCAAGCAGAAAAAAGGTGATTCTGAAAGTAACCTGAATGTAAATGTAATTCATTATGCAACTTTACAATTAGTTATTTAATGACACAATTACTTTTTTAAGGTACAACAAAAACAAAAGTAATTCTAGACATCTGTGGGTTGAATCTGCTCCCCAAGGTTTGGGTGAAACAGCAGCTGTGGGCCTACAGCAGAGATCAGTGATACAGCAGTGTGAGCGTGGGCCTGAAGGGCGAGTGCTCTGTCCCTCCATAAACTGCTTTAATCTCCCCATATCAGCCTCTGCTACATGAACTCCCACACGCCTGCCAGGTTATGAGCTGCCCTGCTTCACTATAAAGCCATCAGCCTCTCGTAGCCCTCAGATATGCTGGAACACAGCCTCATCCCTGGCAGTAAAACCACACTGACAGGTTAATGTCACAATTCATGACATTCATATTTCTCAAAAATTGCAGTTTCTCTCTCTCTCTCATACCACGCTCCCTGAGAACCCATTCCCCGCTTTACTACAGAGCATGTGGATCTCACAGGGATAAATATCAATTCCGAACGATGAGTTTTGGACCAAGGAAGTGGAAATTCCTGGCGTCCCTAAACATTTGCTTAATTTTAAAGAGGCATCCAGGATTTGTGGCTGTTTGTGTTGCAGTACAGTGCCAGACGGCCAGATGAAGGACTGAGGAGTTCATTTGTAAATTTATCAGCAGAGAGCAGCAGATGAGTTTACATTATGAACAAATGAAAGGAAGGAAATTTACTGTCCCCACTGCCTTCTTATCCAAAGTCTATTATCACCTCACTCAGGTTTCCTGGATCTGTCTTAATTCTCACCTCATCAGCATAAGAGGACAGATAGCTTAGGGAGATGCAGTATAATGTGAATCTAATTATCGGCTATGTTTTTATTTTTTACTAAGTGTTAGATGAACTGATTCAAAGCTTGGCCTTAGTTAATAGGGTACTATCTGTGTACATGTGTTTGTGTCAGAAGCAAAAACATAAAAAGTTCATTTTGAGGGAACTTCTGATCTTGCTTGAAGGAATTCATTTCTAGTGTAATTGAAATCCTTCTTTAGACTCTTTCACTCAGTACCAGCCTGAGATCTCTCTGCTCCTCAATTCCAAGCTTGTCATTCCTTTATTAATGACAGGTTCATTATCCATTTATTCATAACTTAATGGTAAAGATCCCCACTTTTTAATGGAAAGCTTGCTAAGTATGTGCCACGGCGGTACTGTGGAAATGATTTGTCTGGCACTACAGATGGCCTCATTCTTTGACCTCATGTGACCTTATGCTGCAAAATACTTATAGTCCAGTATCCTAAAACAGGATATAAAGACCATATTTTATAACCATATTTCATAGACCCCTAGAAACCCATAACTACAGAACATTTATGTTCTAATGTTAGCAATATTTAGGCAATGCAGTTAGCAATATAAGAGGCAGGCGAACATGACATAATTTGCCATTTTAGGACAATGCCAATAGAGAATCAAATACTAAAATCCCTCATGAATTCCTGGCTGATATGATTTAGTTTTCTGAGATCTCTGTGAGACATCCTACTACATTTTCCACATTAACCTTGTTCACCCCTAGAAACCCATAACTACAGAACATTTATGTTCTAATGTTAGCAATATTTAGGCAATGCAGTTAGCAATATAAGAGGCAGGCGAACATGACATAATTTGCCATTTTAGGACAATGCCAATAGAGAATCAAATACTAAAATCCCTCATGAATTCCTGGCTGATATGATTTAGTTTTCTGAGATCTCTGTGAGACATCCTACTACATTTTCCACATTAACCTTGTTCACTTTACTTCGGGATCATCTGCACCGCCCCATCTTGCAGCCTCCCATGATCACTACCGCCCCTCTACCTCCTTTGTGGGTCACTCCTCTGTGGTAGACGTCTCAGGCAGCACCCCTGTCTCTTCAAACTACAGGCCCAGCATTTTCCAACCGAGTGCTCCAAGGTGGCATTCCTTGTCTCTATGCTCACAGGACAAGCACTGGCCTGGACCACGTTGATATCACAGCAACATACATCCCTGTGCAATGACTGTGTGGCTTTCATGTCACCCGTCAGCACTGATTAACCTAATTAGCTGTACTACTTAAACATCAACCATAACTTGCCCCAATGCTCATGAGTTTAGCTCCTATCTCCTATCTTTCATTTTTATTTAGTTTTTTCTTTATTTTTGTCATGTTGGGTATGCTGTAAGGACACACTGCAGGAACCAGCGTTAGTTTTATAGGAAAGTCTTTAATGAATCAAACACAGGAAAGAGCTCACCGAGCTCCAAACACAAACACTACAGTCCAAACAGATACGAAGAAGTTCCAGGAGATCCACCACTCCTGTGTGAAAGAACCAGAGCTCAAGGGAAGTCCTGTCGGTCCTTAAGCCGAGGTACTGTTTCACAGGCTTACCAGCCTGACGAACGAATCTCCTGAAACACCGCAGTGGTCATGGTTACAAACACCTCACGCCTGCACAAAGAGATGGATAACAAACAGTCACTGGTACAAAGGTAGATCCAATGGAGGTTTTCCCATGTAGCGCTCCACTCGGTCCTGAAACAAGTCAAGCTGCTGATAGCAGACACACCCAGAGGTTAAATACTTCCACAAAGGCACATACGAACTCGAAAGACAAGCACAGCTGAGAGTTAGCTGTAGCTATGATGTCGGTTGAAGTGACCAGGCAATGATCCTCCGGGTCGGCAGCCCTTTTAAGCACGGACACAGACAGAGACAACCAATCACACGACACAAACCGTCAAACACTAAACAAGCAGTAGTTAACTCAAATAGAACACACATGGACATGCCATCAGGCGCCTAGCAACCCAGCTAATGAGCATAGTGCTAACAGCTGAGCTGCTTGGCTCCTGACAGCCTCACTCACAACAACAGATGACATCATCACTGCATGTCCAGGGCTGCACGTGGTCAAAACTCGGGGGACGGACTCCGAAGGGGGCGTGACCGAGGCGGACCGGACGTGACAATTTTCTTGATCATTTCTCTCTTTGAGTTGTTCAGATTGCTCAACTAGTATGCTCACTGCTTTTCCCTAAGACAATGCTGGTTTGATCCCCAGGTTTGCAGCTGCCAACAGACCTCCCGCTGTGACACGGGTTTGATCCCGAGGTCTGCTGCTACTCATAACAGTTTTTCATATTGGTGCATCACTTCTCATGCATTAAAAGTTCCCAGATGTCTCCTGATGTCTCCTTTTTATATAAGTCTTTGTAAAAGTTCCCAGATGTTTCCTGATATCTCCTCTTTGTATAAGTGTGAGATTCAAACATATCAGATTACACTTGCTCAATATGGTCTTTTGCCATTTCGTAGAACTTTAGTACAGCAAAGGTAATATAATGTAGAGCGTAGCGGTAGGAAGTGGTTGGCATGGCAGGAAGACATGGTGTTCCAGTTTGCATGATCGTACATGCTCATAGATTTTTGCAAAAGCTTCTAAGTGATGTTATTAGTTTCTTGGGAATAAAAAGTATATGTAAAAATATAGTTTAAATAATAGTTTAAATAACACGTGGGGATACTTTAAGACTCATTATTCTACTATGAATCGTTCTGTGGCTACTATGAGGCCACATTTAATGAGTTCAGTTGAATTTGTCTTTAGGCATTTGGGGTTTCAAATGCCGTGTGTGTGTGTGTGTGTTTGTATCGTTTCAGGTGATTCTGCAGGAAGGTGTGGAGACCCTGGCATACCGGTGCATGGGATTCGTCTGGGGGAGGAGTTCTCCTCAGGCAGTGTGGTGCGGTTCAGTTGTGAGCCAGGGTACATGCTGCGGGGGTCATCTGAACGCACCTGCCTGCCCAATGGCACCTGGATGGGCACGCAGCCTGAGTGTCAGGGTGAGTACAGACCGGAGCAGCAGCAGCAGCCGCACTGCAGGGAATGGGCCAGCGTGACATAATGATTCATCACAGCAGCACCAGAAACACCGTCTCCTCCAGGATTAAACACACTATGCTAATGCCTCAGCCAGGGACTTGTTCCTTTGCTCCAAACTTCACATGAACACATGGGAAGAGAAAAGAGAGAGAGAGCAGGGAAAGTTTCTCTTTTTTTTCCTGCGTTATACACTAAGCCTCAGAAGCTTCACTGTAGTTTTTCTAGTGGTGCAGCATCACCTGGGGTTGTACACATGTTTTACTCCCGCCCTGCTTGTTTTTCCTTTTTTTTCTGCTTGCAAACTCAACTCACTGCAGTGTGAATCCTAAACAAGTATGCCAGACCCCCTGGTCCCCTACACACCCCACTGCTACTGCTGCTCGCTCTCTCTCTCTCTCTCTCTCCTTTTCTCTCTCTCTCTCTCTCTCTCTCCTTTCCCCTCTCCTCCTCCACTTACGAATCTCTCTGTCTCCCTGTTCACCCTTCTGTCTCTCTCTCTCTTTTTCTCTCTCTCTGCATTGTCATTCCGCTCATGTCCCTCTGGGTAGAGCGCCTGCAGAGAAAGGGTTGTCAAAAGAGCAGAAGTACCCAGGTTAATTACCCATGGGGACATGGCTGCCATTTCTCTCTTTCTTTCTCTCTTTCTCTCTGCTTTAACTATTTCCTTTATTTGTAGAAATGGTCAAGAGCTTATCTCTTGAAAATTCATATTTATTGAACATCCAACAAGGCTGCATGTCCTGTTTTGCTTTTTTGTGCTTACAAATTTACAGGCTAGAGTTCATGTACGTGTGCTCAAGCACGGACATATATACATGTGTATGCCTTGATATTGATTTAAGTCACGGTCAACTGTAATCTGCACCAATGCATTAAAGTCCTACAACAGGAGTGTGCCCTCGAAGCACATGTACATTTAGAAAGAAAAAATCAATAATAACTTACGCTTCCATCTATGTGTTTACATTTACATTCTAAACACCACATACCAGCATGTTGCTTCAAGGACCACACAGATATCGAAGAGAGAGAGAAGTGTTTCCATTGTACTTATGTGAAAGAAAGTATTTTCAGGATTTAAATCAGTTTTTTTTACTTCAGTTAGAAATGACAGAAATGGATAAAATGGCACAAACTCAAAGGTTGGTTTACTATGAAAATCCATTTCACATGTTATTAAGATCTGAAGATGACCAGAGATCATTTTTTATGCACTCAGAAATGTGTATGAAAAGAATATCTGGATCTTAATCTAGTTTTTCCTCTGTTGGCTAAACAGGAGACATGAGAGAAATGGAATGGGAATGGTCTAATTAATATGGAAAGCTTTCAAGATATATATGTAATATGTTAGCAGAAGTCCAAGTCCAGTTATGATGCTTGTGCGGATTTATGTAGCAAAAGTGAACATAATTTTTTTTTCTATTTTCTAAGCTCTCATTTCCCTTGTAATTATTTTTTTTGTTACTATGTCTTTAAGACTGATATATAATAGTCTCTGTTCTGATTGGCTGCCCTATTTATTGCCTCATTTCAAAAAGCAGTGCAGGCTAAAACACTTTTTAACAAGAATGCTGGGACTAAATAGTTGTAGCCTGAATGTATGGGGCTAAGTGACTGTAGGTTGAATAGGTGAATATACATAAATGTAGTCCTTGTGACATTACAGAAACAGTGGGTTCAGAACAGGCTGTTTATGTAGCTTAATTTATGTTTGTGGACTGTACAGAGTGGAGAGTGAAAAGTACATTTTGAGACTTTTGCACTGTTCGCATTCTTCACTGAATTATTTTATTACACCAAAGCAAGAGAAATTGATTTTCACAGGATAAACCCTTTGACAGGTTAATTGTTTGTGTTGTAATAACTCATAAAAGCAATTTAAAGCCAAATTAGGGAATATTAATTATCACCTATTGAAGGTGGGTAAATGAGTGGTACTGGCTTAGTAGGTTAATGCTCCACAGCAGAGCTACTGGCTTTAATCGCACTTGGGGCACCAGGGATGTTGACTCGATAGCAGAGGATTTGTGAAGTCCCTGCCCCTTCTGTGACCGCCGCCTCTGTGCCTGTGAGCAGGGCTCTTAACCCCCAGCTGATCCAGGAGCATGCTCCACAGCTACATGGCGGTCCTTTCTGTCTTTCCTCTACCTCCAGCTTGGTAGCCTTGGGAAAGAGGAGGCTTTGCTCAGTGGCACTACTATGATTAAATAAAGGTTAAATCAGGGTTTATATCCCATTAGTCATTTACATTCCTTCTACATTTGTGCCCCTGATCTCCCAGCGACCCCTAAGACCCAGTGTGTTGACCTGTGTGTCTTTAAACTGCTATTTCTATCACACACAGACACACAGACACACCTGCGGAAAAAAAAATATATGTATATATGTTCACCTAGCATAGTACCTCTGGGTGTCTGCACTGCAAACATTCTGTCAAACCTTCATGGGTTCTCTTCACTCAAAGTTTACCCGCTGAAGGCATTCTGTGGAAGTTACTTGTACATGGAGCAGCTGATTAGCAGGCATTTTTCAGCAAAAACCAGCTGGAATGTAGTGTGTTGATAATGACCATTAGCCTAATGACCAGGACATTAATGGCTCATTCATATTGACTAAGGATGCTAATGGTAGCTTTCTGAAATAATCAGTACGAAATGACATATTCATTCTGCGAGTACTTGTACTGTTGACAGGGAACGAATTTGTAACCATTTATGCACATTTTAGTGGTGAAATCCAAGACTGGGTCAAAACTGAAAACAGCTGACAATGAGCAGAAACCGTTTACATAAAGTAACCCCACTAAAATGATTATAAATGTTGGCTCCAGTATGTGCTATGCTATTACATTTTTAGCTATTTCTTCCCTATTGGCTCTGGCCAATGTACAGATGGGCTTTGGCATATTGGCAGGGTCTTTTCTTTCAGCCTTTTTTTTGCGTTCTGTGTATCAAGCATTCTTTAATTGGAATCAAACATGCAGTCATTGGGTTGTGCATCCCCTCTTGACACTTGGAATGAACAATGATGGCCATCCTAATTAAGTTTATCATTAAAAAATGCAGCAGTAAGCATTGCATTGCTCTTTCTCTTTCTCTCTCTCTCTCTCTCTCTATCTGTCTAACTCTCTCTCACTCTTCCTTTGTTTTTTTTTGTTTTTTTTTATCAGTGGTGTCTTGTGGCAATCCTGGCACTCCTCGAAATGCCCAGATCCAGTTCCATGATGGGCTGGTCTTCTCCCGCTCCATTACATACTCGTGCAGAGAGGGCTACTATTCTACTGGCTTGCTCACCCGACACTGCACTGTCAATGGAACCTGGACTGGAGACATGCCTGAGTGCACAGGTACCATCTAACCAACACTACTGCTTTAGAACTTTTGTACAGGGTTGGGTAAGGCTTTATCTGATTTATACTGTCGTGAGTTTCACAGCTAAGTCATATATTATGCATTCAGAAGACTCCCAGTGGCAATGCTTTCAAAAAATGTATAGGCTGAGGATGAATAAGGCTTTGTCCACATGAAGCCTGGGATGGTGTTGTGAGACCACTCTGAGATTATGTTCTGCATTTTCACTAGCCCTCAGCAGCAGCTGATCAGACACCTACATCTTCTGCACTGAAGTGGTAGAGATTAGCCCTGCTCTTCCTATTTGCATCAACTAGTGTGTGTATTCTTACTTCTGAAACACTACTGAGCTCATGATCTCATGCTCAGAGCTAAAGGAGGTCACAGCTCATGTGCTAGTCTGCTAGTCAGTTGACTACAGAAAGTGAACACTATCTAAACTGCTGACACTTTATGAACAGTGGAATTTGCCTTTATTTGAGTTCAATTGGGATGAAATGTGCTACGAGTGGAAAAGAGACTACTAAAAAGGATTCCTAAAACAGTCCGTAAATTTAGAGGTATCAGTGGTGCAAGTTAATGAGGTTTGGGGTGATAAAATATCTTTTTTGGCCCTTGTTTCATACTGACTATGCAAGAAACACTTTCTTGTCTTTTTATCTTCTGTACAAAAGAGAAAAAGGTTGCCAGTAAGTCACAAATACCTGAATGTACTACCATTGATGGCTATGTGTGTTTATCATCATATCTTTTCTTTCTTTCTTTCTTTCTTTCTTTCTTCATGTCTAGTCATCAACTGTGGAGATCCAGGAGTGCCTGCAAATGGTATTAGACTGGGCAATGACTTCACCTATGGCCGCATTGTCAGCTTCCAGTGCTCTCCAGGCTTCACCATGGACGCTGACCGTGCTTCCACTCTCATTTGCACAAAGGACCGCACCTGGAACGGCACCAAGCCTGTGTGCAAAGGTACAATTCAGCTTAGAGGCTGGCGCTCATCATACTACTCCAAACTCCCTACCATATCCAGGATCAGGCCCTTTTGGTTTGGTGAACAGTGATAGATTATTGATGCACCAGATAGAAAAGACATGAGCAGATACTGATTATATTTTTCTGCTCAACTGCCTGACAGACTAAATGAATGCACTGATAAGAAAAACATAGGTCATTCACATGTGTTTCAAACAGCAGACATCTTTGGCAAGGTAAAGCAACAGCATTCAGATGTTGTGTCCATGTATTTAAATGGCTCTCAATTTTTTACAAGACATGTAAATATGTCAGTGTTACCCAACAAGCTAATTTGTAGGCCCTTAGGTCTGACATTAACTACAAACAATTCAAACAAACAAATGCATGCAAGTCAGCACAGCAGTATGCAAACTAGTGAAAGGTTCAAATTTCAGTGAAATTGTCACTGCCCAGCCACTCAGGTTTTTGGATTTGAAGTGATCGCTTGTGTTCTCTTGCAGCCATTGTGTGTGGTGCTCCACCCAGTATCCCTAATGGGCAGGTGGTGGGGACAGACTTCCAGTGGGGTTCCAGCATTAGCTACACCTGTAATCAGGGCTATCAGCTCTCTCTGCCCACCATCCTCACCTGTCAGGGCTCCGGCAACTGGAGCGGTGAAAAACCACAGTGCTTCCGTAAGTCTCAAAAAACCCACACAAACCTTTTCTGAACATTAACCCTGCCAGTTTCACATGGTGTGGTAGCATACGCAAAGCAAGGTATTCTTGCACAGAATAGTGTGGAGTCACTGTTTATATATCATTTAACATCATTTTTTGCTCTGTTGCAGCTGTGTTCTGTGGGGATCCAGGTATTCCAGCCCAAGGCCGACGCGAAGACCGAGGCTTCACTTACCTCTCTTCTGTCTCATTCTCCTGTATTCCACCACTCAGTCTGGTTGGCTCCACACGAAGATACTGCCAGTATGATGGAACCTGGAGTGGGACCCAGCCCTCTTGTATAGGTGAGGAAATAGATCTAAGAATGCACCTTTGAGTCACTACATATTGATTGATTGTCATATCATGGAAAAGCATTATGTGTATAGTATATCACACAAGGATGTATTTATGTATATATCAGTATATGTAAGCATTCTCAGTCTATTTTCAAATGTAAATATTCCACAAAAAAGGCATAATATATTGATTTTATTGCCTACATTCCACTGCTACTGAAACTTGGATTATAATGTTCAAAACTCTCCTTTGTTTAATATTTTCTGCATGAAGTCATTGTAAGGATGAGTAATGCAGCCCTCATATGCAGCTTCAGGTTTAAATATTGCATAATACAAGTGAGTGTGATTGAGTACTTTGGGGAATATGTTCTAGATCCCAGTCATACCAGCTGTGTGGATCCTGGTACCCCTCTGTTTGGATATCAGAACAACACTCAAGGCTACCAGGTATCAAAACACATTAAAAATGACAAATTAAATTAAACGGCTCCTTGTGTTGGTCTGTTTTGAATGAAAACATGTTTTTGGGTCTCAACAGATTGGCAGCACAGTGTTCTATAGTTGCAGAAAGGGCTACCTACTCCTTGGATCCATCTCTCGCACCTGCCTTCCCAACCTCACTTGGAGTGGCATACAGCCAGAGTGCATTGGTAAGTAATCTTTTCTTTAATATGAAGCTGCATTCATTTAACGTGCCCTACTTTACTTTGTTTCGTGATTTCTTTTGCTCTTATGGCTTCATGCAAGTATTTCCCACCCGGTTGATAAATAATGCAGAATAACTATTTTTGTATTCAAGATATGTCACTCCAATAGAACTTTGTTTGAACCCAGCACAGAGTACGTTTAAGCTTACATATTCTCTCCTCTCCTCTCTACACCCCTCTTATCCCCTATTCACATTTCCTCTCTTCTCTCCTCTCCTTTCCTTTCCTTTCTTTTCCTTTCCTCTCCTCTCCTTTCCTTTCTTTTCCTTTCCTCTCCTCATCTCTCCTCTCTCCTCTACTCCTCTCCTGTTCTCAATTCTCTATTCTCTACATTTTCTCACCTCTCCTCTCCCTTAGCTCATCACTGTAGTCAGCCTGAACTCCCAGCCCAGGCAGATGCCAGAGCCATAGAGCTGCCGTCTCTGGGCTATACACTCATCTACACCTGTCAGCCCGGCTTCTACCTGGCAGGAGGCTCTGAACACCGCACCTGCAGAGCGGATGGCAGCTGGACCGGCAAGCCACCACTATGTGCAGGTACATATATACCCAGTGGCTCCAGACATGAAAAACATCTGGACACTTTCAAGTCTTTTATTACCCTTCTTATACATTGTTTCCACATGAAAAGTTAGTTGTAGGCTTTTTTGGGACTTTTTGTGTTTTTCTTATTTTACGTGTCTGCCACTTGCACAAACACAGCAGTTGTACATCTGCCTTAATATCAAATGGCTAATTGCTCAGATTTACCACATTTTGTGCTTCTCTCTCCTGCTAATGCTGATGAATTGCTGTGTGCACCTGTTTCATCTCAAAAGGCTGGCGCGATTAGAGGGCTCAATTTATCATGCTATCATTGGAATTTCATACCAGTACAGCTCTGATTAGCCCAGTGCAAGCCACTGATTTGGTTAGGAGCACGCGGGCTTTCGGAATGCACAAATTGCACGAAACATCCTCCCGACATATGAATGGGTCCCATTCAGCGTGAACAAAAGAATCCAAATACCGCAAAACAATTGTCGTTTTCACCGAGCCTAGAGGAGAAGAGTGGTGCTTGCAAATTATGGCTTTGATGGATCTTGAGCTGGAAGTGGGTGAAATATGGCGCTGATAGTTTTTAAAGCTAAGCTATAAAGATGGAGGAGCGGACTGTGCTGCTGGCCTTTCACAGCAGAGAGATATTAACAACACCAGTGGGAAGGCTGACGGAGAGTGAGTTCAGGCTTTTGACAGCTAATAAAAGCTCTGTCTTCACCCGGTGTGTAGAATACGTCCCACGCTACAATTAGAAAAAAAAAAGAAAAAAAAATTGCCGTGGCAAAGCTACCTTCCCACAAATACACAGGCCACATGTCCACACTACATGTCCATTTAAGCTAATATTCATCAGATGTCATGAAGAGCAGCTAAGCAATTCAATGTGAGGAGGACTCAATAGTAAGTTAATTTATGCATAATTAGTAAATGTAGAAAGGAAGACTCGCAGAAAGTTTACTTCTGTGGCCACTGGTACATGGCTCAGATGATTAGCAAACTCGGTGCAGAGAGAAGCTGCCTGAATGCAGTGCGTTGATTGTGGCCATCGACCTAATGATTGGTTCATTCACGGCTCTCTCATATTGACTAAGGTGCTAATGGCAGTCTTCTGAAACTCAGTACAACGTAATATATCAGTTCCACAGAAAATGTGTGTGCCGTTGACTGTGAGTGGGCTCCTTATGCTCTGTTACACAGTTAAAAAATGGATAAACTGATTAAAAATGTAATAGAGAAACAATGAATTTCTCTGTCACCCTCTAACACCCACATCTCTTCTCTCTCACAGCCGATAACAGACCAAGCGGAAAGCCAGTTGGAGGAGTGCAAGAGCCTCCCAACACAAAACTTCAGGGTAGGCCTTACCTCCGTAAACCTCTACCAGAATATAGTTGGAAATAAATGAGATAAAAACATTGTTACAATATTTTGGTGTCTCCTTCTCTGCCAGTGCCTAGTGGAGTGTTTGCTAAGAACTCTCTGTGGAGGGGATCGTATGAGTATCTAGGGAAGAAACAGCCAGCCATGCTGAGCATAACTGCTTTTGAACCGTTCAGCAACCGGGTCAATGGCACCCTCATGGACCACAGTGGAGTGCAGCTCAATCTGGCCGGTGAGTGTTTTTCTCCTCTCAGACATAAACGTTTCAACGCATACACTATTACCTGGCCCTCACATGTGAATCCACAGCAGGAAGCTAATGCCTGCTTGCTTTGCTCACTATTCAGGCTTGTACCACTCTTAACACTCTGCCCCCTGTTCTCTTAATATGCTTAGTAATGGTTCTGAGGCTGTACTGTTGCACGCACTGGGCCTCATTCATTAAACCGTTGTATATATGCGAGCTAGCAATAAACCTTCCCAAAAACGCTGCTCTGTTTTCACATTCAGCATGTAAACTCTAGATTTTTTAAGAATGTGATTTACAGTTTGGGTATTATTCCGACATTTCATGCTCATGGATTACAAATGGGCACCATATAAGGAAACCATGAGACTGGTTGACAGAGAAAAATAGCAAAAAAAAAAAAAAAAATACAAGAAAGAAAAAAAAATATTAGAACTATAGTGCCCGTGCACTGTTAAATAATCAAATAATGAATTAACAAAATGTGAAACAGTTTATTGCTCTGTAAACATACTGTTAACAGTTCAGGAAATTCAGTGAATTAAAATGCCATTTTTTAGATCAAAATTTTGAGGTACACAGATCTCTGGAAAAAAATCTTATGGCTAACCCTATCAATACAAAGTATTTATGCAAATTTGGGAAGTTTCAGAATCATCCACAGAGGTCATTCAATGTGCTTTACAGAGATAAAATAAGCATAAAAACAAAAAAAAGTAAAGTAAGCAATAGGTAAATACAGCAGTATAAAAGAATACAATCAAAAGTGCATGCATTTTGTGCAGATATTACTGGTAGCTGAAAGCGGTGGAAAATAGGTTGGTTTTAAATTTATTTTTAAAACTGATAACAGTCGGGGCAGATCTGATCTCTATGGGGGGGGGGGGCTGGTTCCAGCAGGGGGCAGCATAATGACTACATGTCTTTTTACCCTGTCATTTCTGATCTGGGCACCACTAGCTGACCAGCTGCAGCTGATCTAAGAGATCTTCCATGCTGGAATTCATCAAACATCTCACAGACATATATAAAGCCCAAACCATTGAGTGGCATAAAAAATAGAAACACTTTGAACTCAATTCTGTAACTGATTGGAAGCCAGTGTAAGGACTTGAGGACCTTTTTTCTTGGTTTTTATTTTGAATAAGCTGTAGTCTAAAGCTCTTTTTAATTGCATGGATGAGTTTCTCAAAAACTCATCCATCCAAAATAATCATTGTATTATAATTAGTTGTAAATAATTAAGTATTTTATGATCGACTGTTTCAAAAGCTGCACTAAGATCCAGTAGTACCAAGACAGTTATCTGAGTCCGTATTCAGATGAATGTGATTTAGTACCTTTATCAGGGCTGTTTTAGTACTATGGTGTTGACAGAAGAAGTCAACAAAGTAGCCATTTGAATTCAAGTAATTAGTGATTTGGCTGAAAATAACTTTCTCAGTGGCCTTGCCTATGAATGGGAGCTTTGAAACAGCCTGTAATTGTTAAGCGTGGGGGTCTCCAGGTTTCTCTTTTTCAGGAGAGGTTTTATAACAGCCATCTTTAGTGATGCTGGAAACATCTCTGAGAGAAAAGAGGCATTCCTTTTTGGTGATATTGCAGTGGTTGACCAAAATCTGGCAGCAAATGGAAAGTCAGTCTTAAGCGGAGGCTTGCTTTTCCTCTGCAAGCTGTGTATTTACAACAGCATAACCTGAAGGCCTGCCAATGCCAGTCTAATTAACTTTTAGTAGCAAATATGATTCCACTGCTGAATTAAAACTTTGCATAGTGTAATGCTGAAAACAAAACACAAATGATCTTTGTTTAATAGTGGCATAATTGAAATATTCTGCTCTTTGACCATCAGCAAGCTAAAGTGAAGTTGTGCTTGAGGAACAAGGGAATTTAGCAGTGTTAAGAAAATAGCACCCGACACTTTTTTTCAAATAAAATGTTTAGTACATTATTTCTCTCTTATTTGTATAATGGATGATTTGACCACCGAGTTAATTTTTGCCATATAGTGTTGCTGTTAATGGAATGTCCACAATACGCAGTGACAGTAGTGAAGGCAACATGGCCCATTAAGGTGCATTGAGGAAATGGACCTTCTGGGTTGGACAGGTCTGTTCCAGGGGGCTGTTGTTAGAGGATACACTAGGCCAGTATTATTTAAGTCTTCTTCAGCACGTTTACCTCTTTCTACATCCAGACACAGCCAGCAACACTTGAGACACATTTGAGAGTTCAGTAAAGAACATGGTGTTTGTGTAGCTGCGGGCCGCAGAAAGGTGCTCTAAACAATGGACCACAAAAGTAAACAGAACATGCTATGATGTCAACTGCTGATGTCAAGTTCACTTTCAGTTTTTGAAACATTAGTGAGTTCATAGTTATATTAAAAAATCAGTCACATCATGTTCACTAATTCCAAAGTCTTTCAGGATTTATATACTTTACACATGGTCGAGTGGGTGTAAATCTTGTTGGTACCCACAATTGCTTCAAGACTACAAAAACTTTCATGAATGCAGAAAATTATGAGGAAAAAAATATGTTACGAATGATTTGTGCACAAATTAATTCTGCTCACATTTCTTGAATAAGGTCTGCTAAGATTTTAAGTTTCTGTGCAGGTATCTACAAGAGAGAAGAGGCCCATCTGTTGCTGCAGGTCCATCAGATTCGAGGACCTGTGGAGATCTTTGTCAACAAGTTTAAAATTGACAACTGGGCACTGGATGGACACGTATGTAGCCTTCTTTATATGACCTGCTTAGACAATGGGGTTAACGGGACACACTAGTAAAAGTGTATATTTTAGAGTTGATTTGATAGTGGTTTGCAATTGAGAAGTTCATTGATTAATTTACTCAGTCCTTGACATTCCTACACCCCAAAAAGAAAAACCAAGACTAATAAATGAATAACATAGTGTAATGAACAAAATGATAAAGTTAACAAAATTATCCACAAATTAACCCTCCATTTCCTGATCTTCAACTTCAAGTTCAAAGAAAAAGTATGGTCAGCTACACTTTAGCATTACATCGGATTCAGAGTTTAGAGTACTGTGGCATGCTAAATGACTTTGGAAATGAATTCCAAATTTTTTACAGTCCCCCTACAGTTATAGAAGACTGACTAGCTACATTATACTAACTTCCATTTGCAGCAATATTTACAGGTTTAAAATGAAATAAAATCATTACATACATAAGCAGCTTTTTTTTTTTAATGATTTCAACTGATTGACTGAACCTTAGACAACCAAGAGCACTACAACTTTTTGTATTATCTTTTTCACTTCCAGCATTCATTCTTATCATTAATGCCCACTTTTTTTCCAACAGTTAGATTTTTTATTGGGTAAATAACTATGCTATTCACTTCACACCTGTCTAGGTATTTTTGGCATGCCGTTCATAGAGCTCCAATATAAGGTCTTTTTATTCTTAGAACCTGGATGGTTCAGACAGGTATAAGACCCTTCAGAACTGCTAGACAGGTAGACAAGCAGCATGGCCTTTAGATTAATATTTACTTTCTGTGTACACTTTATATTCAGATGGACTCAGAGCTTACTTTGTGTACACATAATTCCTTAGGTAATCAGTTTATAGTGAGCAGTACAGTAATGCAGGTTGCAAACATTTCACATAGCGCTCCAAAATTAGCATCTTCTAATTTTCTCAATCTTAATCTTATGCTGATATTAAGCCCTTATTTGTTCCTGATAACTGGGGACT
This sequence comes from Brycinus macrolepidotus, assembly GCA_037974445.1. Classification (NCBI taxonomy): domain Eukaryota; kingdom Metazoa; phylum Chordata; class Actinopteri; order Characiformes; family Alestidae; genus Brycinus; species Brycinus macrolepidotus. The sequence continues at coordinate 16,291,647 of JBBPCZ010000148.1, read as the reverse complement.
TAAAGTGATACTACAGTTTCTTTATTTTCACCTAAACCTCCATCAGAATTACACAACAACTGGAGTGAATTATGTGTTCTAGATATACTACTACAACTGTTAGTCAGTTTCCTGCAGAACATTTTTCTCATAGTGTGCGTCACAGGACTGAAATGGGACTGGTCAATCTTTTCAGGTGCACTTTGCATACTGACCTGAGCTATTGCACCTCATCGTCATGTACAATTCTGTGGCTATTCGAAATGTGTGACTTTATAACAATAAGTGGGGGATTCTATGGCTGGGGTGCAATTTAGCCTGAAAGTATTCATTTGAAAAGTCATTTTCTGGATTAACCCACCCCAACTTACGAGGGTTCTTTGCTGACAATGGCTTAAATGACTAACATGATTAAATAGTATTAGTCTTATACATTTATGTTCTTGGTACATAAAACCACACAAATGACATAAGTGGGCCTCAAGGGAAAAATAAGTTGTGAAGAAAATGTAGAAAATGGGCAGCTGAACTGAAAATGCTGTTTATGCTTTTTACATGGAGCCAGTTATAAGTTTTTGGGAGGTGGGGGGGCTCTATCTCCCTGCACTCCCACCCAGCTCACACACACACACACACACACTCGCGGATACACATACACACACACACACCCCAGCAAGAGCACTTGTCTGAAACCAGACCCTGGACTACACACACACACACACACACACTACTACTACTCCTGGGAATAGAAGAGCTGAGAAAGTTTTTCTTTTAATTAAAACGTCAGTTAAATCATTGCCGAGTAATCGGGGCCAGACACCCCCCCCACCACCATCACCAATGCACCGGAGACAAGTAGCTGGGAAAATGTAATTAAAAGTGTGGGTCATGAGGGCTTTTGTGGGAGTGTGTGTGTGTGTGTGTGTGTGTGTGTGTGTGTGTGTGTGGGTGTATCTGTGTACCTGTGTGTGTCAGGTTTGGTTCTCTGTGTGTGGGTTTTGCATATGAACATTTTTTTTCGTTAGGATGAGGAATGGGTTAGGACTGAAATTAAATGTCAGCAGTGAAAGGTATGCTGCCTTGCTGACATGTTTTACTTTTCAACAGCTCATTCTTGACATTTTGAAAATGTATTGACTTTATAATATAAGGTCTTTAATTGTTTGTTCTCTTTTCTTTACAGGTGTCATATATGCCTTCATCTAACTCCTTTGTATACCAAGGATTTGTTAGAGGAAAAGGATTTGGCCAGTTTGGGCTTCAGAGGTTAGGTATGTGTTTGCCTCACAGGAATGAACTTGTTACTGCTTCATACTGAGTTTGAGATCTGACTGTTTTTAAATAATAATAATAACAAAACAACAACAACAACAATAATTAATAATAGTGTGTTATGGCTTGTATAATTAGTATTAATTCCATTATTATTAATTAGATATGATTATTATCATTATTGTTGGTGTAGCTAGTAGTAGTAGTGTTTTTTGTTGTTGTTTTTGTTGTTGTTGCCGCCATTTTTTGATTCATTGCTCATTTTATTCTTGCAGGGAAGATTCCTGCATTCCTTATTTCTTATCATATATTATGTTATTCATACTGTATCTTCTCAGCGTGGCTGGAGTAAACCTTACCAGTAATCTGTGGTTTTCAGTCTTCACTGCAATGCAGTTTTTGGCATAAACTGCAGGGTGTTAATGACACTCGGCAGTAAATGAGTCATCTTTCAGTTTTAGGGAATTATCATGTGGGGAATGATAGGGAATAATCCTCCGTAAATCAAAAATGAAATGCTGAGCCTGTTAGATTCTCTCCTGCTCAAACTCCTGGTGGCAGGAATTAATTAAATACTCCTAGCACTTCTTTTACACCAGTCTTTGTTGTTTTAAACTATTGAAAATGATTCACTCTGGTGGGGGTTAGAGGTGCAGGAGCAAAGAGAGAGAGAGAGAGAGAGAGAGAGAGAGAGAATTATATTAGTATAACTGAGGCTACTATGACCTATTTGTCAGAGAGACAGAGAGAAAGTACATGGCTTGTGGGGGGCAAATCAAAGAGTGTTCTGTGAAATCCCACCATAATGAAACAGCCATGCTTCATCTGTAATCGACAGCTGTATGTACTCCCATCCCTACCACCGGAGAGCCTGAGCAAACAGTAGATTTATTAATAAATGGGGGCTGCGGAGTGCTGTGGGTGGACTGTGAATGTGGGGAGGTGTACTCGGGTGTTTGTGTGTGTGTGTGTGTGTGTGTGTGTGAGAGAGAGAGAGAGAGAGAGAGAGAGAGAGAGAGCATTAGAGCGTTGCCTCATTTGTTGTGGTTTGATCGGCTGGCTTTATTGAGTAAGTTAATTGAATCTCCCACTCTTTCTTGCTTTTACTTTATTGGGGAGGATTTTGGCGTCGTCTGATGAACAGGTGCATTGTCACTCTCTTGTTGTTTGGGGAGGCACTGCAGTCTAAATTGAAAAATGAATGGCAAATGACTTCATCTTTGTAGTGTCTTCATAGCAATAATTAAAAAGCCCTGTTTGGATAATAGAGTTTGACATTTCCCAAAAACGCGTCAGTCTGCTGAGTTTATTACGGAAATGGATGGAATACCTAGATCTCACTTTCTGGTTCTATTTGCTTGTTTTTCCATTTGTCATTTGTTTAAAATGAATTTGAATGTAAGCTTTGTCACAGAGTTTTCCACTTGTAAGTTAAGTCTGCGAACTGTGAAATATTATCTTCTAGAAATAATGGATTCTCAAATGAGCTGTTGAGTAAAATTGGACATGCCCCAAGTGTGGCTAAAGTCTTTCAAGGGAAAAAAGTTTTTGTTTTGTTCTGAGTCTTTTCATTTTTCTTTTGTATTTTAAAACATTTTTCATGTCTCTTCTGCAGAGGGACTGGACCCAAATGAGGAGAATCCAGGCTACAACTTCGCCTCTAACAGCAGTTCAGTGGCAGCAGCCATTTTAGTGCCTTTTATAGCCATGATTATAGCAGGATTTGCGCTGTATCTCTACAAACACAGGTAACCACAGCCATGGTGTGCCATTTCCAATCAATCACCATCTTGTTTGTGCCTGTGAGATAACACGGAGTTCGATACTGTGATCTAGCTGTGTGCAGTGTATGATTCACTTCAATATCAGTGCAAATGATCGATTTTCGGTTGAAAATCAGTTCGAGTGATCAGGATATGTCTTGCTCCACCGCCAGGAAAAGACCCAAAGTACCATTCAATGGCTACGCAGGCCATGAGAATACCAATGGAAGAGCAACATTTGAAAACCCCATGTATGACCGTAACATCCAGCCCACAGACATCATGGCCAATGAATCTGAGTTCACGGTCAGCACAGTCTGCACAGCCGTATAGCCACTGCTTTGTCCACAGGTAAGACTCAGCTAACATGGGGCACAGTTCTTAGTGTATCCACTATGGTTAATAAGGTTAAATGGCAAAAATTTAGTGTTTTTTGCCTTCATAAAAAAATGGACACATTTTTTTTAATCACAGAATGTTCGTTTCCATACAGTCCATGCAGTGCATATATGGAAACAAAGCTACAAAAACAGCCCATTTCGAATGTGCCATGGATGTGGTAGACATACATAGATCCCAAAGTGCTGGATGAAGTGGAATTTTGCTAATGTGATTTTGATCAAAGCTTAACAGTTCGTTGTATATTTCAGCCTGGACAGCTTTTTGCATGAGGCACAAGTGTAATTCATTGAAAAAAAAAAACAACCAACCAAAATACAAAAAATGCAGTATATAAACCCTTTTACTACACTCACAGTGCAAACAAACCCAGTTCTCCCAGACTGAGAGTGCTGATAAACACAGCAAAATCCCCAGTGTTCAATTAACACCTACAGCTGGAAACGAGCAACCACTCACTAAGAGTTAATTCAGCTTTGTCAACCACTGCATGTTTCAGGGCCTCAGCACACACTCACAGCCACACTTTAATAGCTAATATGCTTCATTGGGGCAAGACACAAAGTTGCACAGAACCAAAGACAAAAAGGTCATAGGCAAACAGATGAAACTCTGCACTGCAGTGTGCTGGATGAGGATAGAGGCCTCAGGGCAAGACATGCGGCCATTTCTTTTCTCATTTGGCATGATTCAGTGGCATCGTTTACTGGAGATTCCAGCCATCATTTTCTACTGCCTGTTCAGAGAGCAGTTTGTTGGACTGTGGAGTCAGAGCTGGAAAAAAAATTAGAACTAGTGAAAGTGTAAAGTGTAAGGCTGAATTTGTCACTACGGCTTTGCCCTCGGCTAAAATAGGGAACAGACTGCTGAGGCAAGGGGATGGGGAAGTTTTTCTTTTTTCGCTCAGTATTTGTAGTAAGAAGTTGCAGAGTAAACCACATCCATGCGGACTGCAGGCCTTGACATGAAATTGGTTTTAATTGGATTCCTGAAATCTGTGCATGTACACTGGAAAAATAGTCCTATACATTGACTTGATTCAAATGTGTATATTACTCTTGCTCAAATAATGATCAACATGACTGTTGACAAAAGTAAGAAAACTGCAAGACAAAATTGTGTTGATATACTACTCTAAATCAAAAAGTATCTTTCAAAAGTATCTTTAATAGATGCCCCTATTAATATCCTTGATTTTAGGAGAAACACTGGATGAGCAGGCGTCTACAAAGTTGTAGACATGCAGTGTATTACTTATATGGAACAAATGTACATATTTGAATCAAGTAAATTCATAGTGCTATTTTTTCTGTGTATAGTTTTCTTGTGGAATAATAGTTTTTATGATCACAAGTTGTTTTTAACCGCTTTGTGTTATAATGCCAAAATATAATTATTCTTTATCATTCTTTTCACAAATTAACCTAATCAGTCCCACCTGAAAGAAGTCTAAGCCCCTGTCTTAGTATTGTGTGCAAGCTACTCTTGAGATATCATTTGTCTCTTCTGATTTTAACTAGCACTTCTGTTTCTCCCTCTCATAACTGCCTCCCTTTTTTTTTTCTCCGCCTCCTTTCCTTCTCTGATCTGTCTGACACCTCCATCTTTCTTCTCTCCTCCTTTCTTCCTCCTCTGCCTCTTCTCTTTTCTTTACATATACGTTCATCCCTGTCTTCGCAGGTTGAGGACGAGTTTATTCCCCTGCCCACACGAGTGGCCCCCAGGCAGCAACGGGCTGCGTGGGTGGGCTGGAAGAGAAGAATGGAAGCTTTTTTTCTTTTTCATTTTTAACAGATTCTAAGTATAGCAAAAAGAGATCACTCCCTGATGATGAGGCAGGAAACAAACAAAAAAAACTCAACAGGAAAACACACAAACATGTTCCTCGGAGACGACCACGGCAATGTGTGCTCTCCAAAACTCTACCTGTTTTTACATGCATCTGCTGTTTCTCTCTTTTTACTTTTTCTTTTTTTCGGGAGAGCTTCCTGTGGAACTTTGGCATGGCAGAGGGGGACGACTGTGACACTCGATTCTGTCACTTGCCAAAAAAAAAAAGACAGAGAGGAAAAGAAATGGGCAGTGGGCTATTTTTGTACTGGGCTTTCAGTAGCAAGGGGCCTGCTCGTGCTGTTTTTTTCTTTGAATGAACAGGGATTTGTAGAGAGGCTTACAGCGGGTCGAACTAGCGAGAGGAACACCCTGGACAGTTGGAGCTCTGTTTCACTTTTCTAATTTTTTTTTCTCTCCATTTTCTTGTTTTTTTTTTTCTTGCACATAGAAGTTGCAAGATTACACATAAGCACGGACTTTGTTCACATTACTGGGCCTCTCTGGTTGACAGTTTCACTATCAGTTCCTCTGAAATTTTCACCTGAAGCCACAGAGCGTGAATTGAAGTAGAATGAGATTCTGAGGCTTATTAGAAGACAAGGGTTCTATAGCTATAGCACCTCTCTCAGCTCGTTCCAGCCTGGAGCGTGGAGTGTTCCCTCTGCAGCATTTCGCCACCCCTGCTGGCTGAGATTGAAGAGCCAGTACATGCCCCTGAGGAGAGTGCTGGAAAAGAATATAAAAGGAAATGGGGAAGGTTATTTGTGTGTGGGGGTGGGGTGGGGGAGCTAGCAAGGCTGACTTTAGGCAGTTTGTCTTCTTTGAATTCTGTTTTTTTTTAAAATAATTTTTATTTTTATTATTATTTTGCCTATATTTGCAGAAGGAAATGTGATGCACATTCAGGACTTGGATGGCATCTGCATTCCTCCATGTGGGCCATCTGAGCAGTGCTGTCTCGGTTCTGAGG
>JBBPCZ010000148.1:16272580-16285331 GCA_037974445.1 Brycinus macrolepidotus | reverse complement strand
GGTTTAACGTTGAAAATATGCTGTTCAGTGGACAATACATGGCCAAGTGTTAGGAGGGTGAGTATAGCATTCTGTGTGTGTGTGTGTGTGTGTGTGTGAGTGTGTGTGTGTGTGAGTGTTTCTGTGTGTGTGTGTGTGTGTGTGTGTGTGTGTGTATGTGTGAGTGTGTATGTGTATATGTGTGTAAGTGTTTCTGTGTGTGTGTGTGTGTGTGTGTGTGTGTATGTATGATGGGTGAAGCCTGCTAGGATATTCAGACACGGTTAATGCAACTGATAGCTTCTTGGGACATACGGTTTGTATTATGCTTGGCTTTGAGTGAGCAACAGTGTGATATTCAGAAAAGGAGAGCCAGGAGGAGAGAGAGAGAGAGAAAAAAAAGAAACACAATGAACTCTTCAGCTGGGCACTGGAGCAGCTGGTCAATAACTTAGACAAGGGCTTGTAATACGCTTGCTCTGGGCTGCGGAGAATCCACAGACATCACATAAAATTATGACAGGAAGATGATGGATTTGGGTCATAAGTCTCGGTCCAGCCCTACAAACAAAACATCACGGTTGCGTTTTTGCCACGACGCGTTTAATAGATGAAAATTAACAGATGTTTATTACGTTTCAGCCCTGACAGGCATAAAAAAACCCAAAACAAAACAAAACCCTGGGATCCGAGCTCGATGGATTGGCCTGGTCAGTGTGTAAAAGCAGATCTCCTCTCTGACCCCTGTTTATTTCAGCAGGCCCAGTTTAGGCCTTCCTTCATGACCTAGGGGGGGCATGTCAAAGAAGTGCAAAGCATAACTGCTCTCTCAGCTATTGGGGTCTCCAAATAATTAACCTAATATTGAAATGATTCAATTTTGTCCTCTTAGGCTAAACAAAACATTGATTCTGACACAGCTTCAATTTTACAAACAAAACCAAAGTTAAAGAAGGGCAAAAACACCTTTAGTGAGTGGCGCTGTTTGAGTTTGAGTTGTGTTAGCCAAGCTTAGGAAACTAGCTCAGCTAGCTCTTCACTCTCACAGCTAAACTCATAACACGGCAACTGCATGCAGTAACGGAAAGCTGATGTGTTTAATGCCATTTTTAAACTGTCATGTTGTAGTGTTGTCGTGAAGCCAACATTACATTATTAGCATGAATGCTAGCAGTTGCAGTTCTTCTTTTGCTTGTATTCTCACACTCAAGAGGAAACAAAGCTTTGCACGACTCTACATTTGCCTCTCTGTAATTGTAGTATTTGTCAGTGTGTGTCTTATAAAACAGTGCTGTTGTGTCATATAACTGAACCACCTAGGGTTAGCTAATAAGTTAAGCTATCTAGCTAAGATGGCGATTCATCCTTACTTAGGGGTGTGTTTGTCATATCTGGGTACTCACATTTTGCTTTTAAGGCACAACATGACAGTAAAAATACATTTTCTTACCTTGTAGTGCTTTTACTGCTGTCAAAATTGAACCATCATGATACTGGCTGATGACCCTCTGCTTAGTGGAGAGCATTGCGAAGATATTCAGTCATTTTTGGGACATAGTGGAGCACAGGTGAATATCCATCAACTTCAGTTACTTGAAGTGACAGTGGCAGTGTCCAGGAAATTTAATTTCAAAAATCTCCAAAAAATTTTACTTTTAGATCTGGTATACTGAAGAGTAAGCATGGCCTGGAAATCTCAGGGGACACAAGCATTTGCACAGTACCAGCCACTGTCACCGTTCCATTTCCCTAAACTCTTACTCCTTCTCTGACCTCGTTTTGTTTCAGTGGTTTCAGGTTCTCAGTGATTAGGCGATGCATCGTGTTTGATCAGAGATGGCATTATTTCAAAGGTGGAAGACTAAAAGTATTTGCACCTCTTTAATGTGCCGGTCATTTTTTAAATATAATTCATCAAGGTCAAATACACAATTCATCAAGGTCATGGTGGGTACACTGCCCCCCCAATAGTTATAGAGTTAGTTAGCTGAGCCTCTAAAGACATTCACCACAAAGCTCTCAACTGAATGTTGGTTAGCAGCTATTTAAAATCATGATGGTGTTTTATTAGTAGGCTGCTGCTGTCACACCTAAAAAGGAGCTGTAAAAGCATGACACATGAATGATAAAACTGATCACTGACATGATAAGGAGGGGCATGATGTGATGTGTGGCCCTCTTTTGTCACAAAGCATAAACCACAGGCCTTCAGTATTAATAATCCATGCTAGGATCAAGTTAAAAGCAATAAAACTTGCTTTTCAACATTTAACCTTTGAAGAAGGCCTCATGACTTATTGATGGCAAGCTAAAAACGCAAAAGACAGTAGTAGACTGCAGTTTCTCTATCACAGGGGCCTGTGTTCCATTTCAGCTCAGACCAGGGTTTAGTAGAGTCATGCTCGATGGCTATTTCACGCAGGCATCGTTAGGTGCAAAATTACCTTGAGACCCATTGTTCATTCTAAGCAGGACTCAGAAAGATGCAGGATTGTGGGCAGATAGCAACAAGTGAGCTCTTGTTTCATAATTCCCAAGTCTTTATTTGAATTCTCCAAAAAATCAATTACACCCACCACCACCAACGCTGCTGCTGAGGTCCAACTAATACAGAATTAATCGCACTCAAAATATTGGCCAGATCATTTCCGAAAACTCCGGGAGGCAGAAATTAAATCGCAATTATCATAAAATCCATCATGATGATGCGCATTGTGCCGCAGTGTTTGGATAGGTAATGGTTTTCTAATGTGGCAATTTGCATAAGTAGCCCAGAGATGGTTTATCGTTCCTCGATCCGTACAATTACGATTCCTGCTCCATACATCAGAGCCCGGGAGCTGTGTAAAAACCACAGTGCTAATTAATAAGCCACTTACTGACTGCAGCTAGTTACGGCGGGTCCTGCCGCTGACCCCGGTGGAAGATGAGCCGTCTCAGAAGTGCCTGTGTGTAACTACAAACATAATGATGTGCCAGGAGGGAATCATTAAAAATAATTTACACAAGCCTTCATTTACAAGATCTTTTGATAGTGCACTTCCCCCCGCCGGTGTTTAGATCGGCGGTGCGGCCCCCACCGTTTGGGGGTGGGGGGAGGGGGGGACGTAGTGTATGCAGGAAAGAGAGAGAGGGAGAGAGAGAGAGAGACAGAGAGCAAGGGAGATGGAGAGAGAGAGAGAAAGAGAGAGGGGGATACCTAAGTGGTTAATTAAGAGCTGTTGGGGCACCTCCTGAAAAATCCCTCTGATGTCTTCCTGTGTCAAGTGTCTCTCTCAGGGAAGAGCCACATGAGGTGGCTGCCTCGACTGGGCTAATTACTAGGGAGTGGAGCAACGGCAGCTGAGGACGAGGGCCCTAAATGAGCCACAGCTCAAGTCTGGGCCCAGAAAATATTCAACCACCCCCCTTTCCACCCCCCCCCCCCCCCCCCCCCCCCCCTTAGTCTGTGGTGGATGTCCTGAGTGCCGTTCACTGATATTTAAAAAGGCAGCCAGCGGTAATGGAGTGTTCTGGGTGCTCTAGCCTGCGGGCTCACAGAGTTGGTGCTCAGAAGCACTGCTCCTTAGCTGTGAATTCCCCAGGGGGGGCACTGATGTCTGCTGTTTTAATTACTTTGCCTTTCTTTGTGGAAAGGCTGTGAACTGAACTTTCTTCGGCGCGCAAACAAAACAACAGCAAACTGCAACAAAAGGAACATACATGGCAACATACAACGCACGTAGCCTGTTGACTCCTGGTCATATCTCCAAGCCTTGCCTTCTAGCAATGCGCAAGATCAACGCAAAGCTGAATCGACATGGTGCAAATTTGGTCTGCCTTTGAGTTAGTTCTAGATAGAGTTTAAATCAACACAAAGGAACAGGAGAATAGTCTTAAATGTTTTTGGTCCTGGAATACTTCCTCCCCACTCATACCAGTCTCACTGTGTGCATTCACTCATAAGGTACATCCCGAACAAGTCTGGCAATTTGTCATTATAAACTTCTCTGTACAAATTTTACATGTTAATTGGTTAAAACTACTAGGGATGACCTTTGGAGATGACACAAGACACATTCACAACACAGGAAATACATCTCTTAGAGTAGAAGATGCAGAAGAATTCCAAAAATAGGGGTTACAGCAAGTAAACTTGTGATGGGCTTTCAGAAGATATTGATGAAATGGATTGTTAGGGGACCACTGTGTGTAGTGGATTAATCCATTTGCTTGGTTTTACTTGGTCTTGTCCAGCATTGTGTGCATGGCAGATTGTGCTTGAGACCCATTTGAGCAACATATGTCCCACAGACAGAGTGCCTCCATTTATTGTCGTACTTTCATTAAGCTCATCTAGTCTTCTCATATCAGAAGGACAACATATTTGCCTATAAAAGATGAGCCCTGTCTCTTCCTCTTGCTGTTTAGAGGCCCAGCTTGGAAAATCAGTTCAGAATAGTAAGCTCAAGCCGAATACTCATGTGCTGGTCCCCTTCTGTCACATGGATTTGCCTATTTTTGGCATTGTGTAGCCTTCATACTTCCAAGTCCTCAATTATCCAGTGCCTACTACCATTGGCGTGCATTTCCAATGAGCGTGTAAAGTCCCTGACATTATTTGCTACGGAAAAAGGCTTCTGAACAGAATCACTGTATTGTTCTTTCAGTCTGTTTCACCTGTCTTTTGGTAATTGCTTTTACAATTTTATTACTTTTTAAATCTGTAGCTTATCTCAGCTTCGTGAATATAATATTGCCCAGTGCTTGTTTCAATTGTGAGTTGATGGAAAAAGCAAAGATTGTATTTCCCCTGTGATTTCACAGGCAAAATGGTTGGCAGGCACATTATCTTAAACCTATTGGCATTCACTTCACATTGCAGAATATGATGCTTTTTTTTCTTCCTTTCCCTCATATAATTGCATTTCAAATTGCTTTATCACAGTGGATGGCATCTGCACTCACTTATATGCTATTTCCCCACACATCATATGTCCGTTATGACTCTGTATCCCCGGCAATTTATTTCCAATAGTATAATGCTGGCATTTTCTGATATATATCCTATGACTGTTCTACACAAGAAAAGGCGAGGACAATGGAGCATACGATGTATGGCCCGAGTTATCATTTTGATGTTGGGATTTAAATTGCTCTTATGAAATCCTATGAAAACACCTTCAAATCTATCATTTATGGTTTTCTTAAGCTAACTTTTAGATTAGAGGTACCAGTAGGCTTCTTCTTCTTCTTCTCCCTTTTTTTTATCTCATGTTTTATGCTTTGTGAGACTCTTAAAAAGTTTATAAGAATAAGGGCAACCTCTGGTGTTTCTTGAGGTCTTGCCCATCTGTTGCGCCAGCATTTTGGTTCCTGTCTCTTGGACGATATCTGGCTCGCAGAAGGTTTGGTCTTCCCCAGCTCCCTATTTATCATTGTGTTACTGTACATTGGTGCATTAAAAAACAACTCTCAACTGCCAGGGGAGAATTTCAAAGCCACTGCTTCCTTCTCTGCTGTGTTTGGCTGGGAGTTAAAGCCTTTGTGTTATTCTTAGCCCAGGCGAAAATCACATGGCTGGGGAGGAAAGAGAGAGAGAGAGAGAGAGACAGACAGACAGAAAGACAGAAAGACAGACAGAAAGAGCAAGCAAACAGAGTCTTTGAATTCATTTCCAGTAGATCTGTGTGATGGCAAGGCTCCAGGCAATCTGTTGCTCATTATAATTGTCCCAAAATATGAACATCTGCTTTACTCCTCTGGAATTCATGTATGATGGCTGTAATGAGTCTCTTCCTTCTCACTAAGATCAGCCACTGGTTTACAGTATCTAGCCTTTTCATAGAAAATCCATGGTACTCTTTTACCAAAGTGAAAGGTGTGTGCTGCCTTTATTTTATAGCTTTCACCTATTGAATATATCTAACAACTTCAAAACGATATCAGTTTTGCCAGTAACAGTGTTTTGAGAGCAACCTACTTTCCGCAAACACCTATCCCTTATCGATCTTATCTTCTTCTATGATGTCATTTAGCCCTTCCTCACTGTGCTGAGAGAGGTAATTCAGAATGAATCAGGGGCATGCCAGAGACTCTCATATTTATTTCAGCAGCAATGAAGGCTTACTCTTTGGGCCCATCTTTATCACCTCCAACCAGACCTCCTTGTCTCTCCTGGGCAGCCATGAAGGATTACCCATCCATGATCCCACCACTTGAGTTCAAGTGTCAGACCCCCCACCGTTTCTGTTTTTTTCAAGCTGCTCCTGTTGGTGAAATATCTCTGTTTAATCTGACTTTGATATTAATGGGAAGGAAATATGATGGAGTTTGCCCCTTCCACAGATACCACCTTGCTGATCTACCCTTTCAGCTCCCAATGTGTCTAGACTGGCAAAGCACTCAGTTGCTGTACACGCTTTGCTCAAGAAGCTCATAGGTTCAAGCCTTATATCGTTGAAGTAGGAGAAGACTTAAAGTTGCATTCAAATGGAAATGCCCATACTACATTGAATGTATCTCAGTTCCTTCAGTCGCCTATATAGTAGCTAAATACCTTCATGTTTCCCAGAGCACCACATTAATCACAACTCGACTAAACGAAACCTTCACAGACTCTAAAAAGGAGAATCAATGGAGGAAATCTCAGAATGTCCCAGAGGAAAGATGTTTATCCATATTAATAAATATATTTTGAATTGTACATAATCTATATTGATATCATTTTTATCCCCAGAGTATGTATTCTAATAATTCCATGGACTAAATAATCTATGTTGAAACCTTCAGTATGCACTTTTCCCTCCTGTTTTAACCGTTCCTTTTGAAACTAATAATAATAATAATAATGAAAAAAAAACCCAAACAAACCACGCATTCCTCTCCGCTCAGCAAGAGAGAAGTGCCCAACCTTGAGTGGCTTTTACAGGACTGCTCTGCCTAGCCAAAGCCTCAAGGAACACAGTCAGACTGCAGTTATATGCTCTTTGACCAAAAGGGTTTTTTCTGTTGTTGTTGTAGAAAAGCGAGTGTAAAAATGTGAGAGGACCTGAAAGGACTGGCCTGGTGTGAGTTATACAAGGAGAAAGGAGAACAAATGAAAAAAAAAACTTTTTGTACAGAGATATATTTTTATGGAAATACATTTGTAATATAAAAAGAGAAAATGGATCTGTAAATGTTTTTCATTATTGTAGTACAAATGCTAGTGGGAATATAAAAAAATATCTCTCTCTATAAATATATATAAATATATATATATATATATACAAAGAGAAAATAGAAACAAAGCTTTTTTGTAAATGTAAAAAAGATTGTATATACAAGTTTACATACTGTACATATGTAATACCCGACATGGCTTGTCTGCAGTATATAAAATGTATTTTATCCGTCTGTATATGATGCTTTGCATTGTGTTTAAGCTTATTCTACTTTCTTGAACTTGAAACCTATTTTGAAGTTTTTGGAATAAAAAAATAAAAAAATAAACATCTGGTTGCTCTTTCTGTATTTCTCTGCGGTTCTAATTTGAATCTGTGAATATTCTGAATGCAAAACTGTGCCTGTGTCATTCCAGCAGGTCAAAAGGTGTTTAAATGGAACAATTTGTGTGTGTGTGTCTGCTTGTGTGTGTTTATATTATAATTATTACTTTAGAACAATAACTATTTATGTAGCATATTTCATACATAAAAATGCCAGTAAAACATATGAAAATGTAAAACAGGAATAATAGGTGAAGGAACATGAATGATAATATGCAGAAATAACAAAATGATAAAAAATCAGGAATAATAAAAGGAAAGAATAATAAACTGGCAGACTGTTAAGCTAAATAAAAAGGTTTTTGCTGGTTTTAAAGCTAGTAACTGTATGTCTCTGATGAATAAGAACTGGCAATGAGTTCCCAATTTTTGGGGCATTAAAACAGAAAGCAGCTTCACCAGTCTTTCACACTTCATTCTAAGATCATTCAGTAAAGCAGCATTTGCTAATCCTAAAGACCATTTAGAACATATTCTATAATGTATGAAAGTGTATAAAATTGAGTTCAACTGAATTTTATTTATACAGAACTTTTTACATCCGTTGACACAAAGCAGTTTTATAGGATCCAGGTCCAAGCCCCTCATGAACAAGCCAAAGGTGACAGAGGCGATGAAAAACTCCTCGGGAGAAGACTCAAAAGAGGAACTCATCCTCCTCTCGTCAACGCGGAGAGTGAGGAAGAGTAGAAGAGATGTCCCTTAGGAGATAGTCAACCATGAGAACTTTGTATACAGACTTAATAACTGCTGAATATCTGGCTATGTATAGCCAGAGTAGGTACAGTTAGTAGCAGTTCTGTTGGAGTCTGTGTGAGGAGTATTTTGACAGTCTCTAGTCCACAGCAAAAGAAACAACCAGAGGTTTGCTGCCATGACTTTGAGCAGCAATTGCCTTTGGATGGGGAGTAGGAGCACATGGGAGCAATTCAAAGCAGCCAAACTAATCCAGGACACTCGGGCAAGGGACCCCAGTGATGGCAGATCCAGTTAGGAGTGGTGACCCGGAGCCCTGAGGGTGGCCAACCAGGTTAGATGGATGGACAGCAGTTCCCCTCAGACAAGGTAGGCCATGGAAGGAATGGAAGACAATTAGAAAGCAGGGTTAGATCAGGTTTCCAGTGTGCAAAATGTAACTGTAAAGAGTGCATGTCAAGACTCCAGCATACCTAGCTATAGCAGCCTAGCTAGAATGGGCAGAGCCGAGGGCTCTCACAGACACAAGAGCACCCTGAGACACTGGCAACCCCACACCAAACCTCACCATCAACAATCTTGAGTGAACTTGAGTGGAATTTTGGGATGACAGCACCAGCTACCCAGATTACTTGAATTCTATATGCCCATAACGTACTAGCTCTACATCCTCAGGTCTCTTCTAACGGGAAATATTAATAAAGGAAATTTTGACTAAAGAAGTGGGTTTAAAAACTGAGACTGTATCGGCACTTTGAGATTTATGTGAGCATGGAGGTTCGTAGCCAGAGATAAGTTCACTGATATATACAGTTGTGTGTCATCTGTGTAGCAGTGGAAGCTAATCTCATGTTTTTGGATAATTGTACCAAATGGTAACATGTACAATGTAACTAAAAGAGGTTCTAAGACAGATTCTCCATTCACATTCACAAACTAATAGAGAATGGTCAGGTGGGATCTAAACCAGGATAAGACTTCCTGTGACCCCGACCAGGTTTTACAGTCTGTCTAATAGAATAGAGTGGTCTAAGGTGTTGAATGCAAAACCAGCAAAGAAACAAAGCCTTTGTCAGCATTCAGTAAAAGATAATTTACAAGGGCTATTTCAATGCTGTGGTGAGGCTGGAATACAGATTGGAATTTTTCATGTAGCTTATGCAGAAGTGAACATAATTGTTGGGCCATGACTTTCTCAAAAATAACTGCTAGTTTAAAGGCTTTTGGTAAAAAGAATCAGAATCAGAAAACTTGCTTGGAAATTGTTTATGTTATGAGTGCACAGTAGGGCATTAGCGAATTCAGATTTTTTCAGGTCGACTTATCCGTCAATAAAGTCGAAGTCGAGTTGACAAGTCGTTTGATGACGCCATCACACAGACGCAGCGGAGGAACCCAGGTGTCCAACAGTGAACAACTTTTAAAGTTCTCTGTAACATTAACAGTCAACATGACAATTAAACAAAACAAAACAAAGGCTAATACCTTGAATTTTCTGGTAAATTTAAGTGCACAACAGAAAGTGGGAACAGCTTAAGCCATGGCAGCCACTCAGCGTCCTCTAGACTGGACGACTCCCTGCAGTGCTAGCATCACTCATGTTAGCTAGCGGCTGCTGTTTCAGATGCTGTTCTCCTACTCAAACACATTTACTAAACCTGGCAATTAACTGGTGAGGTGAATCAGCTGTTTCTGAGCAGGGAAATCACCAAAACGTGCTGGACACCGGCCCTCCAGGAACGGAGTTTGAGACCCCTGGTCTAGAGTGAAGTATCTCCATACATGTGATGTGTGTCTGTTGCCTCTGCTGCCGTGTCTCTCGTCTTGTGTTCAGATTCTCCTCCACGCGCCAACGTTACCGCCCCTTTTTATGAAGTGACTATAATGATTGGTTAAATCAAGGAACGTGTGTCATCATAAACCAATCAGAGGCAGAGACTGCACTGAGTACACAAGTGCTCACACAAAGAGAGGAAAAAAACACACGAGCTGTTGACTTCTCTCAGGGGTCGTCGCCTTGTGCCTCTGACGTCGACGCATCGGCATTTCTGTTAATGCCCTAGTGCACAGACACACAGAGATAAGCATTGTTACAACGTACCTTGGTAACCGACACAGAATGAGCTGAGAGAGTAAGGAGCATGTTGCGAGAATGTGAAACCCAAATGCAGAGCCTGACAAGTGGGTAGGATTCCTGTCTTTTGCTGTAAGAACGCTACTACCCCTGTAGTCAGAAAACCCACCAGTTTCCTACATTCTATAACGTACACAGATCTCAGACTCAGCAGACCAGAATAAACAGAGTACTCATGGTACCGGACCCCCTCTTCAGAACTGACACCAGAGAGATCCGGGAGAGAGAAGACCCGGTCACGGTACTCTTTAATAAGGGAAGGGTGCAAGATGAACCGGACCAGAATCCAAGGCTGCTCTTCAGGTCCGTAGCCTTCCCAATGGACGAGGTACTGCGTGCTGTGGCCCCACCAATGCGAATCCAGGATCCAACTGACCGTATAAGTGGGACCACCATTGATGATACGAGGGGGAGGAGGGGCGGGAGCCAGAGGATTCATGGGTGAGTAAACCACTGGCTTGAGTTGAGATGTGTGGAAAACTGGATGGATCTGGAGAGAGGCAGGCAGTTGGCGTCGGTAGATGATTGGGTTTATTCGATGTGTGATCTTGTATGGTACGATGAACCGGGGGTTTCTTGGATTTGTTGTGGAGAGGAAGGGTTTGAGTGGATTACCATACCCGGTTGGCGACCTGGTACATCCGTCCTGGGCGATGCAGACTTCTCCTATACACACCTACACTGGTGGACCAATGCTGACGGGACATCGACCTCGGGTTCCTGATGTTGGAAGAAGGTGGGTAACCATTACGTGTTTCGAAGGGGCTGAGCCCAGTGGATGAGGAGACATGAAGGTTGTAAGAGAGCTCAACCAAGAGAAGGTAACGGGACCAAGAACATTGATGTTTTGAGGCGAAGCATCGAAGAAAGCGCCCGAGTTGCTGGTTGGTTCTTTCTGTCTGAGCATTGGTCTGAGGGTGGTAACCAGAAAAGAGGCTGGTGGTAGAGCCAATCAGGTGACAGAAGGCCTTCCAGAAACACGCTACAAACTGGGGTCCTCTGTCCAAGACTATGTCTTGTGGAAACCCGTGTAGACGTACCATGTGTTCCAATATTAGTTCGGCTGTGATCTTGGCCTTGGGGAATCCGGAGATAGTGACCGGGTGAACGGCCTTGGAAAACCAGTTGACTACAGTGAGTCTTTTTCGTCTGAAGTGGGCAGACCTGTAACAAAATCTACAGCAATGTGCGTCCAGGGGTGTTGTGGAACTGGTAGAGGTTGAAGCTCACCAGTAGGAGGCTGGTTGCTGGTTTTAGCCCTGGCACATACCACACAAGACTGAATGAACTCCTGAATGGACGTCCTGATTGACAGTGGCCACCAAAAGGCTCTCTGGAGAAACGTGTTTGTTCTCTTGATGCCGGGATGACCCGATATTGGTGAAGAGTGAACCCACTGTAAAACTTCTTGTCGGCAGGAGGAAGGAACGGAGAGTCATTCAGGAGGGGTGTCTGCCAGGTTTCAAGACGAGTGCATCCCTGACCCGGTTCTCAAGCCCCCAGCGGAGCGGAGCTAGCACCTTTTCAGCTGGTAAGACCGGTTCGGAGTTGGTCTGAGGAGTTTCTCTGGAGTATTGTCTAGAAAGAGCGTCAGTGTTAGTGTTCTTGGATCCAGGGTGATATGATAAATGGAAATTGAATTGCCCGAAGAACATGGCCCACCGAGCCTGTTTTGGGTTGAGTTGCTTAGTTTGCTGAATAGTGAAGGTTCTGAAGGTTGGTCCATACCAAGGTCGGTTCATTGCTGCCCTGGAGCCAGTGCCGCCATTCTGCCAGAGCCCACTTAATGGCCAGCAGCTCGCCATCCCCTACACCCTATCGCTGCTGAGTGAGGGTGAATTTCCTGGAGAAAAAGCAGCATGGATGTTTTGAGTCAGGGCTTTGTTGGGATAGGATCACGTCAGCACCCATGTCCACAACTAATGTTTTTTCTGGATCAGGATGGAGGATCGGAATAGGTGTAGTGGTAAGCACATAGACATATATAGATAGACGCCACATTCACGGTGATCCCCAGTTGACACGATACGTCAGTGCGTCCGCCATATTGCGAGTGGCAAAAAGCACTATATAAACTAATACAGGTAGATAAGGAAACTGGGTTTTCTGATGACAAAACAATAACGTTTAAAGCAGTATCATTTACATACAACAGATTTTGTTTAATTGTTTTTAAAACAATTCTTTATATCCATTTATGCGCTAATAATGGCAATCAGTAACACAAAAACTTGACCAATGTCTGAAAGTCAAAACAGTAAGACTTCAACTGGCAGTCTGGTCTTTCTTTTAACAGTGAAATGATACACTCTGTGACAAAAAATAAACATTTTATCGTATACACATGGGCTCAATAAATAATTTCTGAAAACATTTCACTCATTCCTCTCTCTCTCTCTCACACACACACACA
>JBBPCZ010000148.1:16256822-16271377 GCA_037974445.1 Brycinus macrolepidotus | reverse complement strand
GGTGGTTGCTATGGAATTTGTTGATAGTTGCTTTGGCATACAAGGTGGTTGCTAGGGTGTTGCTAGGTGCTTGGTGTTGTGTAGGAGGTGGTTTCTAAGTAGTTTCCAAGTTGACAGCTAACCTGTCCCGAATGAAGCCGCCTTCTACCCTATGCATTGCCACGATGCACGCCCATCTCAAAATTTCTTCAGGAATTTTGTGCGTCGTTTCTAGTTATTATTATTATTGTTATTTATTTATTTATTTGTTTGTTTGTTTGTTTGTTTATTTATTACAAAAGGACTGAAAATTTGTTTTTTTGACATTCATGAGTCCTGCATCGACTATTAGAGCAGGAGATAAGTTATGGACTTATTCATTAGGATAGGGGGTATTAAAGATGTTTTCATCTTGAGCTTCAACTTGATCCACAGGTTTCTGGGATAAAACCCCTGAGGTTTGGCATATAAAGAGTGATGCATGGTTGGATCGCTGGTTAAGTTCTAAGGCTTTACACCTTTCTGTCCTTCAATCAGCTAAAGAGAATTTTCAAATTTTTCTCTACATTTGTTCACTATGTTGTCCCATATGTCTCTATTTTTCTGTTTGCTCTTATGAGTGGACTATCTTATAAAGATTTAAGCTTTTTAATTATGCAATACAGGATGACGTACATTACCCTGAATCACATCACAGATGTGAGGACCTATGACACCTTAAGCTTGGGCCTGCAACCAAATCACAGCCATGAATCACGATAACACATGACCTCCAGTGTGCTATTGCTTTTTTACAACAGTTCTTTAAAATTATGAAAAAAGTCAAATAAAGAAGCTGCAATTTGTATCAAAAGTTTTTTTTTTTTTTGTTGATTCCTTCTGCCAGTAAAGTAGAACACTTTGCATAATGGATAGAGCCATTAAAACTGTGCTGGTGTCCAGTTCAGCTCTGCTGTTCTTCAGAATCTGATTAAATGAGCTATGTAAAATGTACGTGCTGAAGTAGAAAATGACTAACTGCTAGCAGAGGTGTAAAGCACACTGCTGCGTAGCAACTGGTGCTCAGTGGAATGATCCAGTTATTGTGAAAAAAAAACATGCTGTTATTTGTTAGTAGGACACCAGTCAAAACTAGCTGCAGTATCTCATTAATTAGGACAAAAGTCTTTAAAGAGTGTACGTTTAGCTAATGTACGTTTTTGACATCTTTATTGATTAGATGATATGTGACTGAACATTGGTCGATTATGGAGCTCTCACCTTGAACATCTCACTCTAATGAAGTCCTGAGAGCAGTGCTGAAATACCGCTCTACTACATCGTCATGATCAGGTACCAAATAATCACATTACTATTACATTACATTACTACTCTCAGTGGGAACGCTTGACCCTGATGGATGGCTGATGAAGGAGGGTTTAACATATTATAGCTGAAAAAGTGGCAGGAAATATTTAGAAACTAGTTTGCTTCATTTGTTCATTTGGTTGACCCTTCAAGTTTAGAGGTCTGTAGTCATAAAAGTGCTGTGGGTCATTCTAAATAGCAACTGTTCAACTGGCTCCATACTGTTTTTTATGCAAGCATACATTGTATGAATTGATAATGTATTGTCATTATGACATTCTATAATACATTGCATTAGATGGGGTGTTAATAACAGTAGTTGTTGTCATATGTTGTACATTAACTTACCATTTATAGTCAGATCTATAATTATTTGCCCCATTGGTAAAGCTGAAATGAAAAAGGTTATAATCAGCAACAGTCCTAGATGTCCTCTGTTCTCATGATTTATTTGTAGCTTGTGTCACAATGCGAGAAACCTGCTAGAAAAATAATTAAATAGGGAATTTGCTTGTTTGACAATGTTTACACTGTATTTGGATTTATATTGATCACATCTATCCCTGGTAGGTTATTGTGGACTATTTCATAGCTATACATTGGAACAGTTTCAAATGTACAAATTTCACAAGCAGTGTTTGTGAAAATACAAACATTGAGTCTGCTTAAGAGTTCATTTCGAAACTACTTACAACTACTGCGTGTTATAAGACTGCAGCAGTAAGTGCTATACCAATAATTATCAATGCAGAGGTATAATAACAAATGAACTCAACAATTACAGATTAATTACATGAATTACTCTGACATTTCTGTCAAACAGTAGATAGGAAACTGTGCGACTCCGGAAAAAGAAATTTTATAAAATGCAATTTAGCCGTCAGCTTTCAGTGGGTTTCCACCAAGACTCCCCCATGAGGCTCAGTGCTGAAGGAATGCAACACTTTGTTTCATTCTGGGAGGCTTTTGCTAAAATAATCTATCAATCAAGCGTTTTTCAATCAAACCCAATGTCCATTTGCCCTGAAGCCAGAAAATTCTCTCCCTTTATTGGCCTTTCAGAACCTGAACTCTGACCGCATCATCATTACTTTTTGCCATCGTGGCTGAGGGTTGGTGACAATTGCGTCTCTGCACATTATCACATACATCGAGACACACACTCACACACTCTCTCACACACACACACACACACACACACACACAGAGGTAGCAATCTCTCCCAGTCTATGAGAGCAAGTTCTTGACACATCTCACTGTGCTGTCCTCATGAGCTCCCATACTCTGTCGTCTCGTAGAGCAGACAGACACAATTTAAACTGCGAGGTGCTGTGGAACTTTCCAATAATGGCCATATTACAGAAGTGATAGACTGGTGAGAGCTACAGTAGTGCTATTTTTTCCTGAAAGAAGACAGGAGAGGCTGAAGAGAGTCAGCAGAAGCCAGGAAGGGCACACACAGCCTCATCCATCCAGCATGGACAAGTATATGAATATTTCTCTGTTAAAATCTGGCTTTGACCTCCAACTGCTCTGTCTTCATTGTGACTGCAAGTTGAGGAGCTGAGTCTCACACATGCGCTTTCCTCCCTCCTGTTCTGCGTTCATAAATTTAAGATTTGAAGACTTCACAAAAGGAACCTGAAGGCACCATATTTTTCTTTTTTTATGGTGAAAAGGATGTGGAAAAAAACGGGATTACATATGAATTCCATGAAGGAACTGCACAGAAAATCACACCATGCTATTCCAGACTGGAATAGCATGGTGTGATTAAATGATGATTGTTGCCTTCCAGATCATTTACTTATCCACAGATATCTCGGATGAGTTTACTCTGAAACCTGTTCCATACATTTCATTCTGAACCACTTTTTGAGTCAATACAGAAAAATTCATTAGAACATATGCATTTACATATACACCAATGATCCATTCCTTTGGAACATCTACTCTGTATTTGCATTTACTGTCCATTTTATTCGCTCCACCTAACATAGAGGTGTACTTTGGGGTTTATAATTACAGACTATTGTCCATCTGTTTCTCTGCATCATTTGGCCGCCCTTTCCCTATTCATCAGTGGTCAGGACCACTAGTGAGCAAGTATTATTTGAATGGTGGATCATTCTCAGCACAGCAGTGACACTGACATGATAGCGGCATGTCTGCACAGAGTGGATCACACACAGCAGTGCTACTGGAGTTTTTAAACACCTCAGTTTCACTGCTGAGCTGAGAATAGTTCACCAACCAAAAATATCCAGTCGACAGCCCACAGAAACTGACCACTGATAGAACAGATGGAGTACAGGATGACATTCAAACTGTGCAGCATCGGATGAATCATCAATAACTTCACATTTGCAGGGTGGACCAACAGGTAGGATGTGTCTAATAAAGTGGACAGCAAATGGAATCAGTGTTAAAAAAAATCTAGCAGCGCTGCTGTGTGTGATCCACACAGCACACACACATCATGTCAATGTCCCTCCTGCGCCACCTTCCAAATAATACCAAATAATAATCACCGGTGGTCCTCTAGCTGTCCTGACCATTGATGAACAGAGGTAAAAACGTGGGATAAATAATATGGAGAAGCAGATAGACTACAGTCTGTAACTACAAGGTGCACCTATATAGCGGTTGGATAAAAAGGATAATGAGTGGAGCTACACTGTAGGCATACCTGATAAAGTGGCTTGTCAACACAGTAACAAAAATATATTTAATGGGCAAAGGCAGAGTGTAAAATGATCGTATAAAATAAACTGGGACTTTTTTTGGTCCATAAAACCACACAAACTTTATTAGCTGACTCAAAGGGAAAAATAAAATGCAAGAAAAAAATGGAGGATATGGGCCTTCATTGGCAAACATGAATTCTTGCAAGCTCACGGTGTGCTAGTCTACAAAAGTGAAAAAGAAAAGTGTTGACCATTCAATGAAATCGAAAGCGTAAATCTTTCTGCGTGGTTCACATCATCCATCTGAGCCTACTTTAGCTCTCTCCTTGGAGTTTTTTTCCATATGCCAGAGGATCTTTGAACTTGCCGGTGCACTAGAAGTTGTGAAGTGTCTACGAAGGCGAACACCGTTCTTCTGTGACGGCTCAGAAATCAAACTTTTTAATCACTGACACAGTGATTGTTGCCTAGCAACAGACCTGACTGGTGCTAGCTGGCATGGAGGAGCGTGCTTTCGCTGGTGCAGAGAGGGAGTTTTCTCCTGAAGACGTGTGAAATGAAATGGCCATGCTTTTTATCTCGTACTTAATGAGTTTGCTGTCTGATTCATTTTAGTGTTGACATCTGCACCCCAGGCCTTTTTCCCGGCACAGTCCTTCTAGAAATGGTTGCTGCAGGCTACCCTCCACTGGGGGGCCTGAGACATCAATTGTATCTGGAGCACTTTATCTTGTCAGCTAATGCCTGACCTATTCACCAGATAAAGTGGGAGAGGGAGTAGTAGTTGCTGACACAGAGAGAACAGAACAACTCTTTCATTCCAAAATATTCCAGTTTACTTTGTAGATAACCAATCATCTGTACAGCTTTGGGCATTTCTATCTCTTTTAATAGAGCGTAACATTTATTTGTGCAGCCCATGACATTCTGGGCCATGTTACTATGCCTATACCGATGCCAATTGGGTCAGTATGTGTAAGTATGTAACGGTTCTAACTTAGTCTCTTGCATATTGTTGCCGTAATAAGAACCTCAAAGGAGGAGATAAAAACATTTATCTTTTCATTCATTGACATTTGCTGATTTTCAGATTGTAATTTTTTTTAATGGTTTTATTATATGTCTATGCCCATATCAGGAGCATTGTGTGTAAGTTATTTTCCTCTATGGGAAAAAAAAAACCTGTCATTTTTCACAGTCACACTTTTCCAAGTTCACTGTAGCCTCATAGTTACGAGGTGGTTAATTAGTCAAAATATGAATATTGCTATTCCATTCTGCAAGCAAGAAACACTCCTGAGCTCTGAAATGACATCACATGAAAGTAATGAAGGTTCACAATGGATGTGTTTATTTTGTGGAACAAAGCACTTTTATTCTATTGTTTTCAATGGGAGAGATGCATTTTGTACAGTATACTGGGTGCATTGCCCCTATTCACTGCATTGTTTTTGTTTTTTTTTTTGTTTTTTCTGTGGATTGCTTCAGTCAGCCTGAGTTGAAGCAGTCAGTACCCTGTGCTGACTGGGCCTATGGTGACTGATCTAAATCATAACGTGAACAAAAAAAGCAGGGTTTTATTAATTTGTTCATTATTCTTTGCTAGCAGCACACTGTTAGCTGGTTAGTAGTTCAACTTTTGCCTGTATGCATTAAATGGGTCTTATCAGTGTGGCACTTGAGATTCCGTTCAAAGTTTTGTGTTGATTCACTGAGTTACCTATAATTACAGAGAAACAGGAAGATGCACAGCATTTTAGTTCCAGCAGTGTGAACACCTAGGAAAAAACTTCGGCTCTACATAACACCACCTACTCACACTTGCAATATTTGTGAGGTTGTCAGCCTTGGAATGACTGTTCAATGTGCAGCAGTGTTAGCTTTTATGTAGCAACGTTCATATTTGTCTGCTCAATGACCTCGTAATTCAGAGAATCTCGAGATATTTAGAGGTGGAATGTACATAGGACAGAACCGATTGACTTTTGTTCTTTGATTTGTTTTGTTTTATTTTTTCGTTGAGTTTGTACTACAGACCGTAACAGAGAATTTCAAAAACGCTATATTTTTTTTCCCCCATAGGATTAGACCTGGCATCTGTTGGGCTGTGAATAGAATAGACTGAATAGAAGGGAAACTGGCATTTTCAAACGGTGGAAAAATATAAAATACTTCAGAAAAAGGGAGTTTTGATGTGTTCGACAGACATGATATTCTACAGTAAAAAGATATTAGCCTGGGATACAAGGCATGAATATTATGAATATTATTATAAATTTTAATATTCTTCATACGAAGCAACCTTCCAAGTAACCACACCCACCATCAGTGGACCTGCAGTAAGTCCATCAGCTTTTTTTTTTCCCATGACAAAATTACTTTGTCTATTGAAAGGCCATGGTGATTAGAGCTGCTCCACTCATCATGAACATTCGTCCACGGAGCGTTAGAACACCTGCTACCCAAATGCCTCCGAGGGCTCCAATATTGTGGGTGGAAGGAGGAGCGTCCAAGAAGAGGGAAATGAGAGTATTCATTTGGTTAATTTTCCTCTCACAACCCACAATCTGTGTGATTGCATATAATAGACATTTCTTCATTCTGTGCCCACAGACTCTTGTTTTAAGTAAAGAAAGTCTTGTTTTAATACAAAAAACTCACAAGTGTGTAAACAGTTGGAAGAAAGATGTTCAGTCAGGGTGCTGCACCACCCCATGCTGTTCTGTGACTGTCTGTACGGTGTGTACAGAAATAAGGGCAAACTAGCTGACTACAGCAGGATATCTAGCCTGGACACTTGCTGCATTGTAGCTGCTCTAATGCTGTATGTCATTCAGTAAAAATGACTTTAGACAGGTACATCTTGTGCTTGCATTCAGCGATGTCCATTAGCTGTCTTAAATGCTGACAAAGGCCAAGCTGGACTGCTTGTCAGATAAACGCATAGCTATGAGCCAAATTTATATACATGTACACAGGGGCGTTGCATCAGGTCTCCAGCACAAAAATACAATTTCATCCCCCCGAACCCCTCGCTCCTGGCAACACAAGTGAATCAACTCTTTAGCACAGACCAATGCACCAACTGGCATGATTTGGAGATATCTAAAGTCACATTAGTAAAAAAATTTAGTCGAATTTAATAATGCTGCAGCATCGGCAGTTTTCCTATGCAGTGCCACTAAGTCGTCAAATTAGCTCATTACGCTAAATCCGCAAATTTGTGATTAAGAATAAAGACATCAGTGATGGATTATAAACCAGTTTTAAGTAAGGGAGATCAGGAATGGTTTTACCAATCAGAAA
Source organism: Brycinus macrolepidotus (assembly GCA_037974445.1). NCBI lineage: Eukaryota > Metazoa > Chordata > Actinopteri > Characiformes > Alestidae > Brycinus > Brycinus macrolepidotus. The sequence goes on along the minus strand of JBBPCZ010000148.1, from coordinate 16,264,058 downwards.
TGGATGATACCACTACTGTGCACTCCTGAGCTGACAACAGAGATTTGAAGATTTAGTATGAAACGGTGAGGTGTTTATGTATCAAAATTCTGTTTTGAGGAAAGAAAGAAATCTCTTAGCACATAGATATTAATAGTGTAGATATTAATAGATATTAAATGTTCAGTAACACTTTACTGAAGGGCAGCGCTCATAATGCTACCTGACACCTATACAAGTCTTTTATGACAGGTGACATAAAGCTACATTAAAATTTATAAAGGTTTATTCTAACATCACTTGTCATAAAGGCTAGTTTCATCAGTTTCACCCCAGGCTAATGACAATGAACGCTTGTTACAATAAGCTTTTATAAATGTCTGTTTCACTTAAAGTTAATTGCCATAAGGCTTATGTAGATGTAATGTAGTCTTATAAATGCTGCCCAAGCTCTTTCTTAATCTTTCTTAATCTTTCTCTAGCTTAATCTGATGTGTTATTTGGGCTACACAGAAACCTAAATTCTAAAAAATATCTAGCAATGTCATGACTGACCAGGACAGGTAAAATAGTATCACCATTACAAACACACTGAACAAAGAACAACAAGCCCATTCGCATTTGCAAGGCCACTCAAGTAAGGTAAAGTGAAGTGAACTAACACAAGAACATTTACATTTATACATTTGGCAGAGGCTCTTATCCAAAGTGACTATGAATATCATATCATAGGCAAGTGTAATTTAAAAAGTCTTACCAAAGGACTCTTATGGGTGTAGAATGGTGTACAATGTTTTGATAGACTAAAAAGTTCAATATCTGTGTTTTTCCTGTTTACTTACAGCTTTGAATAAAAAAGTGGAAATGTCTTAACCCTTACAACATGAGCAGCAGCGTAACAAATGGTAAATTGTCGTTATACGGCAAAACAAGTCCTTATATGGAAGTTCCCCCAGTTTGTGTTGATGCTCGAGGTGTCAAATGTCATGCTGAGCTTTGTTTTGTGTTCCTGTGTCAGGGAGAACTGAAGTAACTGTAATTTAAAAAATATGTAATAATAAAACCGCTACTAGGTTTTATTATTACTTTATTAAAATGGCACCACACGCAATTGCCCATAAAGGATAAAAATGTCTACATTTATTTTCATTTAGGTCTTAGAAACAAATGGAAAAACATGAGATCTTTGAACCAAAGAGAACTTTCAGGATAGTCTGCAGAGGGAGGGGGGGCCAGAGAGCGGCCAAACAGTGGCGTGCCAAGTGAAAGTGCAGCAAGTTGCGAGCGTGTGGGAAAGCAAACACAAGTTTTAGATTTTACAGCGCATTTATTTGTTGAAATCAGATTTTACTAATACGCTCTGAGTTATAAGGGTTACATTTAAAATTCTTTTTTATTCCACCTACTCTTACAAAAGAAAAAGTCTGGTCAACTACGTGTGTCACAAAGTACGAGCCCTCTCATACCATTCTGTAGATTGATTTGCAGGTCCTCTATACCAGTAGGTGGAAAACAGAAATCAGATGATTTAGTAGGTCTCAACAATCATATGATTATACACCGATCAGCCATAACATCACAACTACATGACTAATATTGTACAAGCCCCATTATACCACCAAAACAGCTCTGACTCATCAATTAATGCACTCCACTGGACCTCTGAAGGTGTGCTGTGGTATCTGGCACCAAGACATTAGCAGCAGACCCCTTTTGTCTCTGAACTCTTTGTTATGCTCCTCAAACCATTCCTAAATAGTTGTTTCAGTGTGGCAGGGCACATTATCCTGCTGCAAGAGGCCACTCACCAGAACTTCAAGAACAGACTGTTTCCTTTCTTCCTAATATAAACCATCCCTGCCACTTGAATGAGTTAATCAATATTACTTACTTCACCAGTCAGCCACAACATTAAACCACTGACAGATGTACATTAAAGTTTGAAAGGTACAGCACAAACAACCACAAAGTTATAGAGACCAAGACAGAAAATGTTACAACCTTCCCCAGTCTTCCTTCTGTTTGAAAGCTAAGCTGTCCATTTCCAAGCTATGAGCATTAGCATAAGAGCTAAGTCAGCAAGTCTTCCAAGCTAGCTTCATTTAGCAACTAAAATAGAAATTTCAGCTTGCACACTGCTATTTTTACTAAGGAGAGAGTGCCATTTTGTGTTTGTCTTTTTTTATTATTATTATTTTTAATTCTGCACCCCCTGGTCTAGGACCTGCGACAGTGCATTGTATCTTGTTGATGAGCTGTCATCCACCCAGCACGCACAATACTGTTGCTGCGTGCAGATGATTTTTCTGTATGTGGTAACTTGGATCACCCTAACCATAAATTGTGAGTAGTGTGAAGGGAGACGATAGCATTTATCAGTGTAATTAGAGTGCTGTACACACAGCATGGTTAATGGATACAGTATGAAGATGGATCTCTTTTGTGACAGCCGATCTCGGTACAACTCACTCAGAAGGAGCTGGGCCAAGGGGGTGTGCGTGCTGGACGTCAGTAGCCGAACTGTGGAAGGTGATTGCTTTGCTGCGGTGAAGAATTTCTGTGGGTCTATGGGGTTTTGGTGGCCACTCCTTTCAGAAGAGCACTCTAGTAATTATGGGGTATGCAGCTCATCGCCATGAGGAGGCAACGCAAGTTCTTAGTGCATGCCACTAATCAGTGAGGAAGAAATGGAAAGGTCAGAGAGGGGTGGTCTAACCTGAAATGGATTGTGCGGACGAGTACCTGTGAAAGACAAAATCCAGAGCATCTCATGTGTCATGCTTGCTAGTTAATTTTAATGACTGTGACAGTTTTGGAGGATGACTCTAGATGTGACTCAAGGCTCTAAAAATACACGCAGTGCAGGTTATCCCACTTCTTGTCACCTGCACCCACACCTTATCTCTCATCTATACTCTAGACCATTAAAGAACAGTGACTAATGAAGTTAGCACATTCGCAGAATAAACCTCGTCTTGTTTTCTGAGAACACAGAAAATGCCAGCAAATGTTAATGAGGCTGTGGGTGCTATTTAGCTATTTATCTATGGGGAAAAAAAGGATCCACACAGATGCAGTAGTCTGTGTAAGGGGAAATGAAACAGGGGTACAGTCCTCCAGAGCTGACAGAATTTCCCTTATAATGAGAATAATGTCTCCAGTCATGCCTGGATAACTGATGCTGACCTTCATTCTCCGAAGCGGGGCATCCTGCTCTCCCCCTCTCTATCTGACATGGTGATTATGTTCAATCTGAGCCTGGTGCATAATTACACCTGTTAACTGCAGAGAGAAGGCTTGTTCCTGGCTCCTGATTGGTTAAGCTGGCTTGTTGACTCCGTGTCACGTCTGGCAGGGAGTGAACTACAGCGAAGACATTCATTTGTCATCTCTCCGTCATCTCCATGACGACCCTCCTGGCTGATGCGGCTGACCTTTCCGCTCTCTGCCTCTGCAGTGTGTACTGTACAGTCATCGTCCAGAAGGACTCTGCTACCGCCCTCTGCGCTGAGGGCGAGATCTCAACGAACCCAATTGTTATGATGCATGTAACTTTAACTATGGCACAATGGAAATAATATGCTTTGCTTCTATTTAAACTAAATAAAATCTATCATAATAACATCATATGCAACATCAGGATGCTGGAATAAACATTTCTCCATGCCAAATAAAGATTAATGCTGTAGTTTTGCTGCTGCAAAATCCACATAAACTCATACTAAATAGAAAAGAAGGATCTGGAAAGCTCAGACATTAGATCTCAATAAGATTACAACCTATAAAATGAAGCTGCTTTGGAGTCGTGCCAAGGAAGAACCCTCAGTTTCCCAAAGAACATTTCAATGGATGGTTCTTTCAATAACTATTTGTGTAAAAGAATAACCTTTTTAATGCTTAAAGAACTCCAATGTTGGTTCTACACTGAAGACTTTTCCAAGAACCAGACATCCAAACCAAGAGTCATTTAAGAATCTCTTTGTTTCTATAAAGTATCTTTCCAAAGACAACCTTTAGTTCCAAAAAGTGTTTTTTTTTTCTTTACATTACAGTAAAGGTTCTAAACATTTTCTCTAGAACTTATATCCAATTTAAGAATCATTTTTAAAAACTAAACCAAGTACTTCATCTTACATGAACACAAATAAAACCTTAAACAAATTTATTTTTCACATTTTTACTGAAAACTAAGTAGTTTGAATGATTCATCTGAACACCAAACCACTCTTTGAACTTATAAAAGTCACTGGAAGTCTGTACTTTCATTATATACGGTCACATTGTGTACTGTGGTGGACTCACACATGACTATAAGGGCCACATTACTTATTTTCTTCTAGCTGCTATGTACACACGTCACAGTTCTGACATTTCTGAGTTGAGTGTCTCTGCCTTCATAATCACATCTCCCTGCAAACATCTGTAGCATTTTATCACTCAGCCTGAAGAAAATCTTGTTTTTATCAAGTCTGATGTCAAATGCTTTGAGGTATTCTACAGTCACAGTGGAATTCACTAATCATGTTTGAATGTATCATTGCTCTGCTGTCACATTTTCCAATCAATACCACAGCACTGTAGCACTCTATAGCTAAATCCCTGCTGCAGTTGGATCTGCTGGATGGTATACTAAGTGCTGGTGGTATACTTAGTGTACTTGATTGGTCTCCAGGCGATGGGAAAAAAAAAAAGACGTATTGTATTGTATTGTATTGTAGTATTGTAGTGATGTATTGTAGATCTGTACTGGAATTTCAGAGGGAAAAACATACAATACCACATATCCCTGCTTCTGTAGTTTAATAGGGAATTTAAAGTTAACGCCAAATGGCTGTAACGTTATTTAAGTTTAAACACAATGTGTCTTGAGCATGTTCGTGTGTCCATGGTATTTAGTTTCTTTATTAAAAAATGCCTCAGGACTACAAAACTTGTGCCACTAGACGTCTGGAAAACAAAATTTAAGCACCTACTTTTCAGTTGTAGTTTACTTAAAGCCTTTTCCTCTGGCTGCCTGAACAGATTTTTCTCCCTGTCACAGACTGTTTAGATGTCTAGGCCTATTAGCCAGTGGCCATAACCACAGGTGTTTCCGCAGTATGGTAGACAGCTAACGGGGTATTAAGGTTTTTTTTTTTTCTTTCTCCCTCCAGTTATCATCCACTGGCTCCAGACTGCCAAAGCTCCATTCATCAGACAGCCTAATACTCCAAGGTGTCTTTTGGTACACGAGTGAGCTGGCAACATGACATAAGTAGGAAAGAGCATTCACTCTTGGATTGCTGGTAACACCTGAATATGATTTGAACATGATGCATAGCCTAACACTTTAAATAATAATGGGGGAAGGAAGGCTCACTGACACAGTGTTCCACACATTATGTTAACCTTTACGATGATTGTGTTGAATCCCAAATGTCAGGCTAATAAATCTGTCTTTCATACTGATCTCTGGTCTAATGTAGGTGAGAAATCAAGGTCAGCTTTGTAATCCTGTGACAGACCTGGCATTAAATAAGTATGATGTCAGTATCATTTCTAATTTTTGTGCTGTTGCCACAAGTTATTAATAGGGGTGTAATAAACACATAAATTCAGGTTTATATCATTTTCAATTATGAGGTCAGATTTCAAATCTTTTCAACATGTAATGTTTTTGTCTTGATTTTGCAGACCTCTGATTATATACAACACAGACTAGTTTGGCTCTGAAAAATACAGATTTTATTTCAAAACACTCCAAAGTAGCATGTCCTGGTGGGAAAAAGTGAGCTTATAAAACAACTGAGCTGTAATATAATACTCATAAGTGCAACTGAACTATAAACAAAAGAAAAATAAATTACTGTGCCTTGAATTACTGTGCGACTGAGGCCTGGGAATTAGTACTTAGGCCCACTAAAAATCTTCTTTCCATGCATGCAAAAGATTTCTTATGTCTTATGCCAAATCCTATCCCTTGTCAGACAATGAAACAGAATTTGGGATTAAAAGGGCAAGTTGAGTTGTTGAGGATTTAATAAAGCTTTCGTCTGTACATGGCTGTTCCGGAGACATTTGAGTCGTGATTATCCTGATGTTACTCAGCACTGTAATGTTATTAGAGGCAGACAGACCATTGAGAAAGAGTACTCAAGTAAAAGTGCTTCTCCACTGATGGAAAATAATTAAGTCTCTGGAAGCAAACACTCAATTACTTGTTTAATATTTGTTTATTTTCTGTGTTGTGTTGTATTACATTGTGCTATATTGCTGTTCTGTGATATACATACATACACACACACACACACACATATATATATATATATATATATAGAGAGAGAGAGAGAGAGAGAGAGAGACAGAGAGAGAGACAGAGAGAGAGAGCAAGGACTTTTCAGAAAAAAATGCACTGAAAAAAAGATTTTTAGTATGCAGAAATGCTTATTTTAGTATGCTGAAAAGTATTCTTTCTTTGAGAAATGCTGGCGGAACAATACAAACAACAGAAAAGAAAGGGAGGTTGATGGCAATTTCAGACATTTGCGATTATGCACTGATGTAAACTCATCCCAGACAAACGTAAGCATTAGACTGGAAAATGTAATATAGGTGCAAACATTTTCAATCAAACTCCTTCAGCCAAGCACTTTAAAATCAGCTTGCCCTAACTGAGCTATTTGTTGTCTATTTTTGTTACAGAAAATTGGAACTAGCACCAAGTGGGACTAGGGCAGATATGCATAACTGCACTGAGAGTGTGTCACACAAACTGTATCAAAGCAAAAATCCAGACATCAGTTATTAAGAAGAGTTTATTTTATCTTGTTGCTGGAATCACAACAGAGAAGAGAGTTAATTAGTTTGCGGGTGGCCATAAGGTCTTGGTCTTCTACGGACTTAGGAGTCTTTTCATTTCCCAAGAAAGTAATGTGGCTCAACTTTTTTGTAGGCTTCACTATTATCCAGTATATGGTAAACAAATTTGTTCAGTGCACATAGACATGCAGTATATAGTATCGTTCACAATCACTGGAAGCGTACTATATACAATACATTGGTGCTACACTACGTAGACAAAAGTATTGGGATTCTTGTCCATTACACCAGCAGGGACTTTAATGACATTGAATTCAAATACAAAGACTTTAATATGGAGTTCGTCCCCCCTTTGCAGCTCTAACAGCTTCCACTATTATTTACAAGATTTTGGAGTTTCTGTGGGAATTTGTGCCCATTCATTCTGTAGAGCATTTATGAGGTCAGACACTGATGTTG
>JBBPCZ010000148.1:16227446-16242690 GCA_037974445.1 Brycinus macrolepidotus | reverse complement strand
CACGGATCACTCTCTGAAGAGCTTTTCGGTCCTGAACACAGCTATTCCCATACCAGGATGTGATGTTCTGTGTGAGGGTGCTCTCCACAGTGCCTGAATAGAAAGTCCTGAGGATCACTGGAAAGACCCTGATGATGAGGGGTTTGTAGACTCGCTGCTGACTCCTTCTGAAGTCCACCACCAGCTCCTTGGTCTTGCATTGAACTGTTTATGTTCCTCAAACCATTTCTGAACTATTTTAGCAGTATGGCAGGGTGAAAGAAGCCACTGCCATTAGGGAATACAGTTGCCATGAAGGGGTGTAATTGGTCTGCAACAATGTTTAGATAGGTGATAAGTGTCAAAGTAACATCCACATGAATGAGAGGAGGGTTCCCAGCAGAGCATTTCCCAGACCATCCTACTGCCTGTTGGCCATCCACATGATATAAAAGAAAATGTAATTTATCAGAGCGGACTACCTTCCTCCAGTTCTCGTGGATCCCGCTCTGATGCTCACATGCTCATTGTAACTGTTGCTGACAGGGTCACATGGGCACTGAGTCAGCATATACACAGCCACAAGCTATGATGCAGTGTGTGTTTTGATATCTTTCTTTCATAGCTAGCATTAGCTTTTTCAGCAACTTGTGCTACAGTAGCTCTTCTGTGGGATTGGACCAAACAGGCTAGACTTTGCTTCCAACGTGCATTCAGTGAGGCTTGGGTGCTCATGCCCCGGCCACTGGTTCACTGGTTGTCCTTCCTTGGATCACTTTTGGTAGGTACTAACTTAGAGGAACACCCCACAAGACCTGCTGTTCTGGATATGCTCTGACCCAGTTGTCTATCACAATTTTGCCCTTTTCAAAAAAGTTGCTCAGATGCTCACACTTGCCCATTTTTCCTGCTTTCAACACATTAACTTCAAGAATTGATTGTTTCCTTTCTGTCTAATATATCCCACCCTTGACAAGTGACATTGTAATGAGATAATCAGTGTTATTCACTTGAAATGTCAATGTGTCTGATCAGTGTATACAAGGAAAAGTCATGTAAAAGCTAGCAAGAACAAAACAAGAGTCAAAACCAGTGATACAGAACTCAACTGAACACAGAGACTTCATAATCAGCCAAGTCTAACTGAGGGTATATATATGAGATTTCATCCCAGGTTGGGAAGCCCATGCTGATTCTCTTTAAGAATGGGATCCATGACAAGATGCTGTAAGTAAATTATAGTTTACTGTAATTTACAATGAGAAGATCAATTTAAGCATAAAGTGCAAGTATGAATTTACCTAATGAAGACCACCTTGATTAAAACATCTAGTTCATTGTTTGGGTTTATCGAATGCCTCAAGGCATGCTAAACTTTCACCAACGTGTTTCTGGCTCAGTAGTATGGGCTTTGTTGGGGGTTGCCATAAGAGATTTAATCTACAGACTTGTCTTATAAAAGACTAGATCAAATGCAGCCTTATGTTGACTGTGAAACTGAGGAATACTTTGTTATATGTAATTATTTTGAACGCAAGCAAGCTGGTGCAATGTTTAGAATAAATGATTGGATTTAAGACATTTATCTCTAATTTGGAAGTCTGAAAATGTGAAATATGACCTTTGATATATTTGTCCTTTGATATATTTGTCTTTTAATCACACTCCATAAGTTATCCATATAATAAACAGATCTGTACTGATTTACAGTCTTTGACGTTAGGGCAAACAAATGTATTGTTCATAGGCAGTTAGTGATGTTGACTGGTCCAGATAACAGAAGTTGCCCTTTAGAGGAGATTCTTGGTGTGTCTTAAGCAGTGGATTAGCTGTTGCCATGAGCCAAAGATCAAATCAGTGGATACTCTGAAGTACAATAATCCACTTCAATGGCTAGTGGCCTAAAGTCATTGCCATTTTATAGGAGAAGTCCTTTGTCAAAGATGTTACCTTTGAGACTAAAATGAATTGATTTTTTTTTTTATATTACATAGTCCTTAGCAAGTATAGCCTGCAGCAAGTGGCATTTTTTGCAACCTGTGTTGAGAGCCTTCACAGTTTGTGTTTAAAAATTTAGAGACTTGTTTAACCTGACAGGAAAAGTTAACTTTTTTAACATCTCTTTGCCTGTTGGAGTTACTGGAAGACCTTTAAGTGTACTGAACTTAAAATCATGAAAAATTGGAACGCAGTCCTCATTAAAAAGCTGATCATTTATTAATGGTACTTCACAGTGAAATGGGTTAAATGTTTGTCTAAAATTAGCAGCAGTAGTTCCTGAAACAGTAGTTCCTGAAACAGCAGTAGTTCCTGCTTGCTCTCTCATCATTGCTGGCTCATTTTATTTGACTAAAATGGTGGTGATTAAGGCTGCATAGTTCAAATAAGCTTGCTCACTCATCACATTCTACTCTTGTTTATTACAATTGCACTTACACTATTTGCATGGCTTACAGTTCTGATTGATGCATAAGGTCAATTATTTGAAATGTTAAAGGGGCTATATCCCAGATTTTTCTTTTGGTCCTTGTGGTTTTATGTCCCAGCTCCACTTGGCCTATTGGTACAAGTTAAACATTAGTAAAATGATATTGTATTTAAAGGAATTCCAGTTGTAATGTCTCAGAACTTAGGATAGTCAAGTATAAAGTAACTGTTCACTGACATTTGTATACTGTGGAGAGAAAGAGGTTGGCTATTGGAATTTTTACAACTCACATTATCACTCTGTATTTACCACAACTGTGGCGGGAGCCTTTATTTTGACACGGGTGTGTGTGTTCCCCGGCCGGCTCATCAGTAAGGGTTCACAGCCGGCCAGGGATGTGGTAATAAGTGATGTTCGAGTTTGATTGGTTCTTGTCTGTGTTGGTGTTGGAATTTAAGTGTCCCCTCTGTCTGGTTTGGGAGTCTGTCCACCCCTCACACTTTCCCTAGGTTGTACCAGTCTTTTGTATTTTGGACTTTGTTTGTGTTTTGGCCCTCGTGCCTTCTTGTGTTTCAAATAAAGTCAGTATGGAAATCCGCAACTGCGCCTTCCTCTCTCGATGGTACGACCACAACGTGACAACAGTCAGCTTCTGTCTGAGTGGTTAAAGCTGAAAATCTATTTTTTTGATGGCGAAGAAGACTTGTCAATAGTCTGCTGGTTCATATCAAAAATGCAATAACTAATATGCAGAAGAATCTCCATCAATTGTTATTTTAAAAGCAAGAGCGGCAAAAAAGTTCAGACTTTCACAGGGTCCTGTCAGCATTAGCTTTCAGTTTGCCCCCGGTAGCACTTTTCCAAATTACTGACCTCACTGCTGAATTCCCATTTGTCATAATAAACTGAGTTGACTGTCCATTTATCAACGACTGAGGACAATTGTCACACTGTACAGTTATGGCTGTTGATGGAATGAGTGTGTAGTTGTGCTGGGCAGTCACACTAAGCTTAAATTACAATCAGTCAAGTGAATTAAAAAATGCTTGTGCTAAGCTATTTGCACTTTATACATGTCTGTGTTAGCCTGATTTATATGGTCTTTGTAGGTCTTTGTTATGGTCTTTGTAGGTCCACTTATGATATTAGTGTGCTTTTATGTACCAAAAATTGAACTTTTTTTTAAACTAACTACACTTGATGCCTTAACATTAAACCGTTTGTTGCTGTGCCTTTGAAACTGATATGTGTAAATAAATCTCCTCTCTGATTGGCTGCCCTGTATTAAGTCTCTTTCAAATAGTAGTCCAAGCTGAAACCGTCCTTACATTCAATAAAATCTGTGCTTCGGTTTTTATGACATCACAAAAACAAAAACTGGATGTTTTTTTGTACATACTTCCCTTAACATATTTTCACATACTAATCATTCGCATAATACGTCACGCTCTTATTTTAAAGAGGTCAGGAAAAGTGGGTTTTCTGTGGCACAGGCTCATTTTAAGAAGATGAATTCTGATACACGACCACACGTGTTCTCATACATTGACGTATATGGTCTCTGATTCTAATGCATTTTGAATGTAGTCCGGTTCAAAAGATGATGAATGTACAGTTTCCTTTCTTTAACTTCTGCCAGGCCTGAGAGATTGGACTGCACTGAACAAACTTAAATCAGCAGGTCTCCAGACCTGTCCAGTTCAGCATTTCCGTTCAGAAAAAATGACTTACATTTAAGATCTGCAGAAGTGATAGTTGTCTCTTTGCGTTCACTGTGTTTAGGTACATTTCATTTCCTGCTTGTCAACATATGTCACCACGTATTGCTCGCCCCTTTTCCTTTTTCCTTGGCTGCATGTGTGCATTCGTATGATCAGCTTGTGGAGACCATCTAGCTTTACTCACTCTGCTGGGTGGCTAATCTGCGACGTTTGAGACTAATTCAAGCTTGCACGCATTTGGCAAAGCATGATTTATTTTACCCCGTGCCCCTGCATATAATATGTTGATAAATCGTCAAATCAGGTGTGATTGACTCCCACTTTATCATACAGAGAGATGAGATGCCAAGCCTGGGCTGGGTTATGCAGTCTATCGGGAGAAATCTATTCAGTCTAAATGGTATTTTAGCCAGAGACCAGTTCTTGTCAAATCATCTCCGTTTTTACTTTTATTTGCTGCAGAAAGGATTGAAATGCTCTGTTTGGGAGAAAGTGAGGGATTATAGTTGCAAACTAAGTGTGGAGAATCACATGAATTGTAAACACATCAATACTGTATACATTTCAAATGAATGATCAACAGGCGATGACTTTGCTGTCATGACTGTGACAGCTGGGCTGCATCTTCCACGTTCTCAGTCTCCAGACTATTGAGCCTTGGAACCCCTGGTCTTTTTAGTTTCTCTTATCTCCTCTTATCTTATGTTACTGCCCCGCTTTGCATTCTCTTTTGTTGTCCCGTATACGTCACCACCTTGTTTTACCCTCTCTTTATTTACCTCCCCACTTGCTTTGTTGCTTGCATCTTACATCACATTATATTAGTTAAGTGCTCTTTGTTTCAGTTAATGACCTGTTGATTTCCTGCACCCATTGGCGCCGGAAGCATTTTTATTGTAGGGGGACGCATCGCTCTACGTCTCGGCCGCTGTCCTCAGGGGGGGTGCGCACAGAGCTCGACATCTCAGATTTTGTCCGGGAAACAAAAAGTGGGGGGGGACGATACGAATAATTTTGAAAAGTGCTGTAATGGTTCCGGCGCCCATGCCTGCACCTGTTTCTTGTTCAGTTTCCCCCCTTTAAATATCAGCCTGACCCGGAAGCCCTTTGTCTGGTCTCCCTCACCCCTTGTGTGCAACAGTATGTGTTTCACCGTGTCTCTGGTTTGTTTTACAGGCTCATGCTCAACCTTGAGACTGTTTAATCCAGTGCTTCCGACCACACTCTTTGTTTCCTGGCTAGCGCTCAGTTCTACCCTTCATGTACCTCTTGGAGTTCTTAGGGCTTTGTTTTGACTCTACCTGGTGATCAACCTTTTCCTCCAGGCAGCCATTGTAGTGAGCATGAGCCTGGACGTTTCTTTTTTTGCCTCTGTTTTGCCCTTCATTCTGTTTTTTTTTTTCTAATAAAACCCTGCCCTGTGATCCCAGCACGTGCGTCTACATCTGCTCCTTGGCACACTAACCATGACAGTCTGGACCTGAGAATTTGAGAGTTTAAAAAGGTTCCAAGGTTCTTCAGGCAACCAAAAATAGTTCTTCCACGATATTGCTCCAAATAACCATTTTGGACACCATTGTTTTTAAGAGGACACCATCATTTTCAATGTTATTTTGTGGAAACCAAAAATATATTATAACAAAAGTGCAGAATTGAAACCTGTTAAAACATTACAAACAATTCATTTGAATGTAAATATAATTAACTGTGTGACTCTTTTGTAAGCAAATTCCATAATTGCATTACATTTGAATTTTGTACAGCCATGATGGTAATAAATCTCAACATCTGGGGGGTTAAAAATAAAATATGACTAAATTTGCAAGACATGAAGCTGGAGAAACTTCCATCAAGAACATATGAGTTACTGAGGCTAAGCAGTGCCAGGGCTGCTTGCCCTTCCCCTCAGTTAATTATGGATATGGCACCAAATTCAGGGGTAGTCCAGCTTTCCTTGGACCTGATGTCTTTTTAATGTGCACTTGGATATGCACATAAGGTGCAGCGGAATGACTTTGGAAAGCTGGTGATTAAAGGACATTAAGCTTCCAGACTGCCTGCCTGTACTAATACTGTTTTTGTTTGGTCATTTCCCTCACTCTGAGCCATAGAAACAGGAGCAAATGCATGCTGCATCTTAACTGATGGGTTTCTCTAAGCGTCTAAAACAGTTTGTGTATGAGTTAGAGCAGAGAAGAGAGAACAAAAGCTTACAGAAGATGGTTATAGCAGGCAAGAGACAGCAGAGTCTCTGTGCTAGTTAGAGTTAATGGCATGGTTTGGACATTACAGTTCCTACTAATGCTGATTAGGAGGTGGAACGAGGCAAATTGAATGAAGGAAATATAGTTGTGTAGGAGGTGCAGGGGCTGATCAGAAGAGGGTCCATAATTTGGCAGTCTCATTACAAAATGCTTTTGGGAACATTCATTTATCAATCATTTATTAAAAAAGCCTTCATGAAATTGTGTACAGGTCTCTTAAATAACCGAGCTTAAAATAATTGTTTGACAATATGAACAGAGTGAGAATAGCCTCTGATATATAAGTTTGTATACGTTTTCAATTTCATTTGGGCATTAATCAGCCTCTCCACCCCCTCCATCTATATCAAGGTTTCTGTGTATCATTAACACAATTACCATCTGATCTGCCTGCAGTGGCAGTTTGAGGCCAAGTCATAATAGCTTAATCACCGGAAAATGTAATTTCCAAGCCCCACTCTGAATTATGCATTCTCTCTGAACTCATTTTCCATTTCTCTTTCTGTTTTCTTATATTCAGAAGCAGCCAAATCTTCTGTGGTACAGAAGTCATGGAAAAAAATGAGGTAAATAAATAGACAAATAAATAAGTTATGTTCTCCCAAACAAATTACCAAAGACCTTGTAGGGCTGGCTCTATTTATTTCCAGTTCTGCTTTATTTCAGGTCACTTCCCCTTTGAATTGCCATGCATACCTTCTCGTCTTTTAAATTTGCAGAAATTGTCTTTAGAAAAAGTGAAAAGAGAACACAAACACAGAGGAGATGCCCTGAAAGGGAGACTGAATTCTCAGAGTTTAACATGCCCTATGACATACATTCAGTTTTATGGCATGTTTTATAACATCCAATAAAGTGCAACAGCGTCCACTAGTAAAGTGGGGAAAACTAGTTCAGAGGTCAATTAAAAATGGTTTCATGTCTCAAAGCGTCTATTTACTTTCTTTCACAATTTGTCCGCACATGAATATAATGATTGCTGGTTTTTATGGTGGTCCGCAGTGTAATTCCTGACATCAGGTACTCAATCAAGCGAAAATGTATATTTAATAACCTCAGCCATTCGACAAAACAGGCCATAAATTCCCAAACTTAATATTCCATTTACAAAATTTCTGAATGTGCAATTGTGATAATGGATAGTGGTGCTATAATCACAGTCAAGGTCTGTTTACTGCAGATTTTCTGTTCTGTCCTCCCTCAGGAAGTCAGGTGTGGTGACAAATTGGCTAATCAGTTCAATGAACTACACTTGAAAAAATAACGGTTCTCATAATATGAAAAATGGAACAGGGCAGAAGCTGATTTGGATTGTTTTTTTTAGGTTCTAACTGATTTAGGCTTTTTTTAGGTTTTAATATTGCTTTTGTTAATCTAAACTAAAATTGTTTCGCACTGTCTCACTCAACGTGTTTTTGAGTTAAATACTACACCAAATCAGAAAAGGCTTAGATGGTATGGAAAATGCAAAAAAAAAAAAAAAAAAGCTCGGCTAATTTTACATTTAATAGCAGACAGCATGAACCTAAGACGGTTTGTGTTTTGTCTGCCCAACTTTATTTCATTTGTTAATATACACCCATTCCTGCATTTCAGGCCTGCAACACATTCCAAAAAAGTCCTTACCACTTTGTAATGTTGACATTCCTTCTCACAACACTTAAAAGAGGTTCTGACGCTGAGGATAAGTGATTTTGTCCTATTTTTTTCCTGCAAACACATCTTAAGGTTTGCAACACTACAGGTTTGTCATTGTCACGTTTTTCATTTCAAAATTCTCCACACATTCTTTATTGGGGGCAGGTCAGGACTGGAGACAGGCCAGGCCAGTCCAGTACCCTCTTCTTCCACAGTCATGCCTTTGTAATGAGTGCAGAATGTAGTTTTGCAATGTCTTGTTGAAAAATGCATGGATGTTCCTGGGAAAGATGGCATCTTGAAGGCAGCATATGTTGATCCCAAAAATCTTTCTGCATTAATGCCGCCATCACAGAATTATAAATTATTTTTGCCTTGGCACTGACACAATCCCATGCCATGCCAGACTCTGGCTTTTGGACTTGTTGCTGGTGACAGTCTTGGTGGTCCTTTTTGTCTTCAGTCCAGAGCACATGGACTCATTTATTTTTTTCTGAAAAAAGATCAGGAATACTGGTTTGTTTGACCACAATACACAGTTCCACCATGTAATGGTCCATCCCAGATGCCTACAAGCCCAGAGAAGTCAGGGCTGCTTCTGGACATGATTAGCATAAGGCTTCTTTTTGGCACAGTAAAGTTTTATGTTGCGTTTGTGAATGTAACTCGGTACTGTAGTGCTTGAAAAAGGTTTGCCAAAATAACTCCTTGCCCATGTGGTTACATCAACTATTGATGAATGATTTTTGATGCAGTGCTGTCTGAGGGATCGGAGATCACGCGTGTTCAGCTTAGATTTGTGTCCTTGCCCTTTATGCACTGGAATATACAAAGACCTTCTGATTTTCACTGAGGATCAATGTTTTTAAACATTTCAATAATTTTATCACGCATTTGTTGACAAACTAGAGACCGTGTGCCCATCTTTGCTCCTCAAAGACAACTACATGATTACAGTCACCTGTTGACATCACCTGTTTGAAATCACATCATTATTTATTTATTTATTTTACTTCATTACTAGTCCTAAATCATCCCTGTCCCAACTCGTTTGGGAGGCCTGAAATGCAGGAATGGATGTATATTAACAAATGAAATGAAGTTGACCAGACAAAACATGAAACATCTTGAGTTCATTCTGTCTGTAATGAAATGAAAATCAAAGTAAACTTAAGAATCACTGATTTTTTTCATTTACCTTTTTCTGATTTAGGGTCGTCTTCGATATAAGGTAGACTTTTAACAGCATGTGGAGGTTCTGCAAACACATACAAACAACGAACTTAAATAAATTAAAACTTTTAGTGCATGATTGCTATTTTTTGCTGAATTAAATAAGTAATGAAAGAAATTGTCTCACAACTTATTTGACTCATTACGTGTTAATCCAAGTCAGGTGTAGTCAATTGTAGACTGTGTTAAACTTTGTGTCTCTTCAAAACGTTCATGGTGTTGTGCTTATTTTCACCAGACATGGACTTATCTATGTGGAGCTCAGAGGATCCGAACCTTAAGATTATTGACTTAAAAAGCAAGATAAAGCAAAGTATATCTCAACGCTTCCTACTTCTAGTTTTCACTGTCCAGTATGTCAGTAACAAATGGAAGCTAATGAGCAGTGTTGAAGCCAAAGCAAGATCTAGAAGACCAAGAAAAATCACTGAAAAAAACAGCTTGTAGATGGATGAGGTAGGCAAAACAAAGCCCCTGCATCACTGCCAAGGATGTACAGGACGATTTGGCTGGTAGAGAAGTAACAATGCACTAGACCACTATACAGTGTTGTTCCACAAACATCTACATGGAAGGGTCATCAGAAGGTAGTTAACTGTGATTTCATTACAAAAGTCAAAGTGTGAAGTATGCAACACAACACAGGGAAGAAAGGATTCTACTAAATATCAACAAATGCTTAAATCCCACACTCAGAAGAAACTGAAGAAAAAAGATATTACAACAAGACAATGGTCTTAATCATACATCAAAATCAACCTTAAGGTCATACCCTTGTTTTAATTTTGACCCTTGGTGTTAATATAGGTAACTTAGCCTCCCCAGACCAAACTAATCTCAGATCATTACCTCATCACACCTCCTCTTAGCCATAATATATTTACATGTCCTCACTTTTGTGTCAGGCGTACAATTACATTCTCCACAGCTCTTAGTTTCATTGAAAGCTTTCCAGATCTATTGGCCTCAGTCCGCTCTCCATCTGGTCCAACAGAGCTGGATAACCTAACCGAATGTTCATAGAACACATTTCCATCCAAAATAGATAACATAGCGCATTTTATGAGGTCAAAGAATTAAGACTTGGTACAACAATCAAACAAGAACCTTAAAGCAAAAGTGTGTGAATATTTTGGCAGACCAAACTGGAATCATTCCACTCAGGAAGGAGAGCCTTAGACGCCACAGTAGGGCATTTACTGTGGCATGCTCAGGCAACCCTTTCTGGCTGAATAACCCTAGATTACTATTAAGAACAATTTCTAATTTCACCAAGAAAGGATGATCTGATACCTGTAATCTGCAGTAGTGATGATTTCATTATTCTTTAACAATAAAATCTAAGCCATTTGACTAAATTCAAATGCCACTCTTAACTCTACCACACCTGCGGATGCAGATACAGAGCAAAATGTAATTATAGCAGAGAGGCTGGTATCCTTTAACCCAGTTCAACTGACAAATCGTATTACAGTTATTTCCTCATTCAAACAGTCTACCTGCCCCCTTGATTTAATTCCTGCAAGCTTACTTAAAGAAGTCTTATCAAAAATAATCAGGCATCTTTTACCAATAATAAACTCTCTTAGCCATGGTTATTGACCAAAAGCTTTTAAACTAGAAGTTATTAAGCCACTGATCCAAATCTTGATCCATCTACCATTTAAGAATCACATATATGAAAAATTTCAATCTTCATCCAAGTGGGTGAGCGCCAGTGTTCCATGATGCTCTCATGTCTGTAGGTTTGCTGTCTGTCTCTTCTCTGAGGGAAACTGCTGCCCACCTTTGCAGCTTGATTGACCATTATCAGGGTTTCCTGCTCACCTGTACTTCGGCCAGACTGACCATCATGAGGGTCTTTGTTCACCTGTTCTCCTGACCAGTTCATCCACCATGGATACCCTGTATGTGCTGCCCATCCCCTAACTGAGCTATTTCTACCCAAACATCTCCATGCTACTAATTACATACTCTAACTGACCCTACTACTGATGACTACAGACTGCACTACTCATCGGTGGTGAAGTCTGTGCACTTCTGCCTTTTAGTTAGTCATCTCCACAGTGATATTCTTTTATTCTTTTATTCTTTCTCAGTATCTGGTGTTCACAAAAGGAGGATGGGTTCCCCTTTTGAGTCTTGGTTCCTCCCAGGGTTTCTTCCTTCAGCTTTAGGGAGTTTTTGCTTGCCTCTATTGCATTCAGCTTGCTCACGAGGGGCTCAGACCTGGATTCTGATGGTGCTTTGCGACTACGCCATTTGCAAAAAAAAAAAAAAAAATACCCAAATTGGACTTGACTGAGCATTTCAGATGGCAAATAAATACTTCTGTTAGCTGGCTACAAAAAATGTTTGGAGGCTGTGATTTCTAACTGAAAAGTCATTCACAGTTACATACCACATTTTTTCCACAATATATTTAATTCACCAAATAAATAACCATTGCACTAATGTGCGTATTTATTTTGTTCCATGCAGAGGTGCTGCTATCTTCTATTCTATTTAAAAATGTCATTTGACTAGAAGTGCACACAGGAATGGGCAAAGATGCATTAAAATGTTCTTTATTTGTCCCATACATAGTTAAACAAGTACAACATGTAGTGAAGTGTGCCCTTGAGTCAGCCAATAAGACGGTGCAATAAAGTCATCAAATAATTGAAATGACATTAAAGAGAAAAGAATTTTAAAAGAAGAAAGAGACCAAATACTATAACTGTAATTCAGCAGTCAGGCTATGTATCAAAAGAAACTGCTATATTTTTATATTTTAAAAATATTAAAAATTCTTGTCCAAGGAAGCATGAAATCACTTCACAAACCTTCCATCCATCAGCTTGTTTGATCTGTGTCTTCACCGCTACACTGACTCAGTTGATTAAGTGGACATTGTTTGAGAGCAGCTTTTCTCTGCCTAACGAGGCATGTCCTAAATCTGACATGCAACCAGTCAAGAGATCAAATATTCCGACCTGTCTGTTACATCTCAGATCCTCACATATTCCTGTGGTCACCCAAACAAAGGTTAGTTTTAAAATAACCATCAGTTTAATGTGTAACTCACAGTTTGTAATCGACTCATAATTGTATCATAATTTAGTTACTTGGTGTTTGGTAATGAAGGGCCTGCTTTGCATCAACAACTCTGTCTCAATGACAAACAAGCAATTCATAAGTAGACAACTGATAAGACCTTCATCCATAGCCGCTATATTCCAAGCAATTAATCATTTGATTGTCTGTCAAACATATAATAATAATTTATGTGTCAGGCAGTCATTCATGCAATGATTATGAAAACTGGGCTACAAATGATGTGAATGTTTCAGGACTGCAGCGTGCAAGCTTACACCAGCTCGGTCTACCTCCTCTCTGGTTTGCCAGCCTTTCTCTCACTCATGTCTTTCCTCACAGGGTACTGCCTCTCGGTGCTTCTATCTCTGACTTCAATCTCGTTCTGACCGGCAAAAGTGGGAAAACGACTTTGTGGCATGCATTTTCAAATATCTTGCCCACACAATTTTATTCAGTAGCACAGACTTCTCATGAAACACAAAACAGCTCCCATTACACACTCTCAAACTTGACGCAAGGGGTGTGAGGTACATCAAATACCAGTGGTAGATGGGCTGGCAGCCTGCTGTTTAATGACGTTGCAGCACAATGTGGTTAACGATAATAAGGCAAAAAAAAAAAAAATGTTTGTTTAAGCTAAATCTTAAAGGAATGTTTTATATTTTAAAGTAATGTTGCACAACATCACCAAACTACTTCATTGCATTTTTTTTTTTTGTTTGTTTTTTCCATGTACAACCGATTAAAAGGATAAAAGTAGCAAGCTACCGTTAAGTGTGAGGGGTACTACTCTCTCTTCAAATGGTTATCCAGAGCATTCCGTAATTGATAAAAGATTTAGCCTAGGCTACTAAAATGAAAACCAAAACTGAACATGACTGTTCATTGTACCAATTTCTAAGTAAAATCAATGGAAATCTGGCAACCTACATGTCGCCTACCTTGCTCATGTTTTTGTGCTGATTTCAGCAAACCTGGGCAAATTACCATCCAGAGGTGGTTGCACCATTTTGCATTTTTATGATGTCACCACACAGATGGCTCACATTTTAGGGGTTTGTATTTTGCTGTAAAATATGTCTTAATACATTTTATACCAAATATGAAGCCATTTACATCAACCCTATCAAATACTATTGACAAAATTCTATTTTGTATTTGGATTAGGTATTCAAAAATACTGTCCATCCCCCTGAGTACAGAAACCTTCACACGTGACTGTATAATACAGAAGCTACAGTTATAATTTATCAGAGCCTCAACAAAGATTCCTATCAGGGCGCTGACATGAATAGAACATTTGCTCTACTTTACCAGGCCCCTTTTGCTAGGTTGAAAATCTCTTAAAAGATGAAAAGAAGAAGCCTTTATGGGGAGAGTGAGATTTTTTTTTCATGGCCTGGTCAGTACATGTAAATTCCATCTCGAATGGTCTTATGCCTAATGAAGGATCCCTCGGCAGGGGTAGAATCATTCATTACTTTATGCCTAGTTGTAAGCTCCTCCATAAACTTAATGACCTTCTTCTTCCTTCATTGATTTTTAAGCCCTGAACATTTGCCAGCTTCTCACCAAAATGGTATAGAAGATGACTTTAATATTTGGCCCAGTTGATTTTACCGATTTAACCCACAATAATTTTCAGCACCTTCCATTCCACAGTTTTCAGATTCTAACAATAAGTATGTTAGGTAATTGCAAAGTATGCTTAGAAAGGTTTAGTAGTTACGGTTCACAAGAGGTGTAAAGATGACATTTTTTTTATTTTAATCGTTTTTATCATCGCTTCTATAAAACTCACTAGTGGCACCCCAGAACTAATCTGAATTATTTATAGTGCCCATCTACTGCTCTTCTAAACATGCTGCATTATGAAGCCAACACTCACGTAAGTGGTCTTTTGTGCTACCATCTCTATGTGAAGCATCAGGAAAGTGTGTATGCATTCTGGATGATCTGGCATTACGCTGGCATATGAAGAGGAGAAATGGAATTAGCAACCCTCTCAGTGGACAGCTTTGGCTGGACCATCTAGGCAGCTATTCTGCATAATAAAGCATCCAGTTACTACTAAATGAGTGGAGGCGTTTGGGCTGTGGGGGCAGGACATGCCAACAATCTATACAGCAGTCTGCCAAGTTTAAGCCATAGTCACTATGCATTAATTTAACTTTTCAAGTTTAATGGAACCTGTAACTTACACTATTTCACACACCTAATGCTGAGAGCTTGTCTTTTTTGCCTTAAATGCAAGGTCATCTTTTTCTACAGGACAGATTTAGCACTACGTGCATTCAGTGTCATCCTTTAAAACTCAGAAATGCAAATTTCCACCCATCACTCTGGAACAAGAAATACTTACTGGCCCTTTTAATCATCTTACAATCTATTTTTAGATAAAGCACTGAGATAAAAGTTAAGTACTTTGTTCTTAGTGACTGTATGTGTCAAGTGCACATAAATGAACAAAATTGTTTGTTTTTTTTTTGTTTCTGGCCCATAAATATCTGTCTCATGTTTTTGCAAGTATATATTGATCTGGTGACCGTGACTATCAAAGATTTTATTTTGAGCCTCATCTCTGTGATGTAGATAGAGAGATTTATTCTCTTTAGCTGACATCAGAAATGCCCCATGCTCCTAACTGTAAACTTTTGAACATCCCTCTAAGCTCTGACTAAATGAGGCAGTAAGAGACACTTAGTAGTGATCTCAGCTAGGAAAGTATTTACAAGTTATTGTTGGCGCTCAGGGAAAAAAAAACAGCAAAAAATGTAAAAATGTAACAGCATAAATGTCCCATACTGAGCTGGTCCCCGCTTTGCTGCTATAACAGCTTCCACTCTTCTTGGAAGGCTTTCCACAAGATTTTGGAGTTTCTGTGGGAATTTGAGCCCATTCAT
>JBBPCZ010000148.1:16166870-16216952 GCA_037974445.1 Brycinus macrolepidotus | reverse complement strand
CGATCTTAGATACAAAGAAAGCGTATATACATATACTCTTCACTGCTTTTATTTCAAGACTCTTAAATGCAGATAAAGTGTTATAGGGAGTGTGTGTTGGTAGAGTTGGAACATCATTTGGAAGAAAACAGGGCTGCTGGAGCTACAGGCAGCTGGTGGTAAGCTTGCCATATCTGAGTCAAGGGCCTCAAAACAGATTGCTATGAATGCTCAGATCTCACCACAGTGTAGTCAACCACACACAAATACACACATACCCACCCAGGGTATGTGAAAGGGAAACTTCAGGCTCAGTTGCTCAGAGGGGTTGAGGTGATTTTGATGTTAAAAAAGGTTTGCAGTTTCCACCTGGACTCTAAAAAAGAGAAAAAAGAGAAACGATCTTAAAACTTCCTACTGCATTCATTTTTCAAATGAAAGATGACATGGGCATTATACAGTAACAATGTGAACTGTCTAATTATGCATACACACTATGGGTATACTACTAGAGCCCCTGGCCCTTTTAGTCTCAAAATGAAAGTGCCCTTTTTAAACACCAGATTTAAAAAACACACAGCACTGCTGTTTCTCACGCCTGACCTCCTTGTTTTTATAGTTTATGTCATACAACAGTGCCAGCATAATCTGTCTGACTTCTGAACACTATTTGTAACATTAGCTTCCATTTCATGGTGCATTACACATTTGCAAGGGAATGTAATGTTCATACTTTCTTTTTTGCCACGACCTGTTAGGGGCCACATGGAATACCCCACTCTTCTTTGTGTCCTCATAAGATCACTTGTTTCTGCCCATCAGTGTCACAGATCCCTGACCTTGAATTAAGTTTTCCCTGATTATAAAGTAAAGTTAAAACTGTGGGTATCAAGAGACAGTTGAATATCTGTACTTAATTTTGAGGGTGGTAATTACCCCTCAATGAGAAATAAAGATTTAATGACCATCTGCAAAACAACTTAAAAGTAAGGCTGACTTAAAAACTGGTTTTGGCTTTTGGCAGAAGGTTCAAAGTCCTGTGACCTGTTAATCAGCTGCACTTACTGTCAGAATTGAATTTGTCCCCCATTAATTGTTAAAAATGGCATAATTAGAATAAATAATGTGTGCAAAAACTTTCAATCACATTATAAAGGAGCATTACATTAAATGCAAAAGTTATGTATTTGTCGTTTTAAAAAACATACAGTATTTGCTGATGAATGACAAATTAAAGGCAAAACTATAAGGGCCACTTTACTTACACAAAGTGGGGACAGTACCTTGCTCAAGGGAACCTCAGTGGTGCCACTGGCAGTCCTGGAATCTGACCCCTTGATTTTCCCCTCACAGGGGCACCAGACACCAGCTGCCCAGCTGTCTTGGACCAGCAATGGTGTTGGACCACCACAAGGCACCAAAAACAGCTCTAAGATGCCTTGACATAGATTCTACAAGTCTCTGAAACTGTACTGGAGGCATAGAACACTATTCAACAAATATTACCTCAGTTAGCATTTTGAGGATGGTGGAGTCTAATTGTGAAGGCCATAACACATGATTTTCTTCATTTTCAAACCATTCAGTAAACCATTCAATAAGTCCTCATGTCCTGTGGTTGGGAGCACTGCATTCTAGAAGAGACGACTCCAATAAAAATAAAAACATTTCATCACTGAATATGGTCAATCATACTAACTCTGTATTGTAACAATCCTGTATATTCAATAGGTCTATTATAGCAACAATGGGGAAACAAATGTCAATTTCTCAAATAGTTGCTTACTTTGTTAAAATAAAAGAAAGTCAAAAAATAGAAAGAAAACTTTATAAAGTGCATGCGCAGTATGAATGATACAAGGAGTGACCCAACTAAGTCTTTGAGCATTTTCCATTTGATGTCAGGATCAAAGTTCTTATATGTCCAATTCCAAATCCAAAAGAAAAAAGGGCAAATTCACATCAAGACACAAAAATGGAAGATATTCATGATCCTTTTTAACAAATACACATAAGTTCCTGTTCTCATACAAAATCGCTTCACTTTCTTGGTCATTTTAAGTTCTACATTTCCCAAGCTCTTTTATACTTAATCTCCTTGGGGCTTGCAGATTATTCCACTGGGCCCATAAGCAGTATCTTCCCCAGTGCCATTCATGGCCAGGCTCTCTCTTCTGTTTTCCTCCTAACATAAAAAAGACAAAACCTATAGTTCTCTTTTTTCTCCAAAATAAACTCCACCCCCTACCTATCACCTGTCTCCAGACAGATAACCTCGTCTCCCCAGTGGTTGACAAAAAATGGACATGTAACAGCAATGAAAACATGGGAAATCCACCGGTTGAACTCCCATGGTTACAGTATTAACAGGCAATAATTCTTCTCTGGGGACAACCCATTGGAAACAAACCAGCAAAATCATGACTGAAGGACGTTTCACTCGGCAAACATGTTTGCCATCAATTCCTTGCATCTTAAATTTGTATCTTATCCTTGTATCCTCATAGGGAGGAGTTAAGATGTGAGGAAAGAATTCAAGGAAAAGAGAGAATGAACAACTAAACACATGAGATCCACTCTTGGTGCATGTCACACATGCACTCGCCCACTTAGTGAAGGATGATTTATCTGACCAGCACTTTTTCCCCGTCTCTGTAGACCAGAGCCTGTGGTTTTCATAACACTGAACTCATTTATACCACTGAACTCATGTCATACATTCATCTTTATAATGGGAGCTTATGCACTGCAATCCTATATATCATATATTCATACATATAATGGACACTTGCATTTTGTCAGGTGCTGAATTCAAATGACCTCAGTACTTTTAACTATAGTTTGTCGAGTTTCCCTGAGCTACACGTCGGCCACTGTGGTGGATGAGACCATTTCATTATTCAAGAAATATATCTAACAGCCCTTTTCTTTTACATGTTCACACCACAATCATGACACAGTCTAATGGTTTGACTAACACTGCTCGCACACATTGCTGGTGAAAGATCAGTAGAAAATCTTGCATACACAGTGACTATCAGACAGGATTGTTATACCACAGGAGGAGCAGGAGATGAAGGTGTTACTTTTAAAAGCTGTTGCTATGTGATCCCTGAAACAGTGAGCCTCCATTAAAAATAATGAGACCGTTGGGTTCAAATCTCCTTTGCCATTAAAGATTGCTGAAGAGTTCAAGATATGCGCTCTGTGCAGATATCATATTGCTGTGCATCCATCTGCATTTGCGGCACCTTAAGAGGTCATAAATAGAACCAAGCAAATAATGGGTGCATCTCTGTAAGTTTGAAAGAAGCAAACTGAAAAACGTACTTCTGAGCTCTGCTTTATTTATAGATGACAAAAGCGTGACTATTACCATATGGTTTTAAAACTGCTTTCACAGACTTTTCAACAGATCAAAAACCAATAATGCTTCATACAATTGTGCTAAATATAGAGACAACCTCCACACATCTACATTTTAAGACTAAGTATGTGTACACCTCACAAACAGGTATAGAAAGAGAGAGAGTGTAAATAAATGAATCCCGGCTCCCTGTTAGGAGTTATGGGGAAAGGGATCAGAGAGGAAACACTCACTCTAACACCTCATAAATTTAGGCTTCGTGTTTTTTTGCATATCAGGTCAAAAAACCTTTTAAAGCAGTGCTTTTGCATTTTTCCAGGCTAATATTTAAAAGGTTTAATGGAACCAATGGCTCTGTATCAAAAACAGTGGTGCTAAAGTTGAGAGGTTTTGTGGAAGCTGGCCAAATTCTACCTCAGTCTTTTGCTGCTGCTTCATTCTAGGTTACAATGAGAGATATCCAGTTACAGCTGGGCGGGGTGTTTTCTGAGATTGTAAAAAACCTATTATTGGTTAAAGTAAAAGAATAACCAGAGGTGTGACCATTAAAGAGCTCATAATTTATATCCATAAAACAATAAAAAAATGTCCTTTTTTATCCTTTTGCAGTACGTAATTTTGTTGTTAATGTTCCAAAATATACTATTCACATGTTGCTATAATACTATATATTAAGTAGTTTTTCAGCCTGCCTATTCACATTAAAGTATAAAGAGTGTTTAAGAACAGGCTACTATTTGAATGAGACACAATACATGGCAACCCAT
This sequence comes from Brycinus macrolepidotus, assembly GCA_037974445.1. Lineage (NCBI taxonomy): Eukaryota > Metazoa > Chordata > Actinopteri > Characiformes > Alestidae > Brycinus > Brycinus macrolepidotus. The sequence goes on along the minus strand of JBBPCZ010000148.1, from coordinate 16,212,839 downwards.
CAGAACTGAAATTATTTACATATATCAGTCTTAAAGGCACTGTAACAATTACAACCTGTTTCATAAAGATAACAAGGTTTGAAAAATATCCATGTAAAAATTCATTAGAAGTCTTGCTAGATAAACCACTATAAATGCCATCACCTCAGGAGAGACTGAACCTCAGTAGAAAAAAGTAAAACTCAACAAGGAACAGGAAAATAGGAAATGGGTCCTTTTAAGATGTATCTTACTCAAGGCGCAGAGCACACATAAATCTACTCAAGTGCTTGAAAGCCAGGAGCCTGGAGATCTTATCTAAAAGGCATGCCATAGAGAATGCCCAATGCCATTGTCTTCCTCAACTTTTTGGTCTAAGAAGGGACTTGTGTCTTTAAAACTCTAAAGCATCTCTCAACTTTCGGCCAGCTCCACAGCTGATCAGAATGAATGATGGTAATGATTTGGAGAAAAAGTGGATGCAGCTGGAAGCCTGCTATTTGAGTCTGAGTACACAACTGCCAGAACTGGGCCGAGCCACATTAAACTAGACTATTCCCCGTTGCTTAAAATATAGTCTCAGCCTCCATAACTCTAGACGCCAAAAAATTCAGGAGAAAAGTTTTCAAGTTGGACGGGCTTAACTCAGAAGCTTGTTTAGCAGGAGGATCCCCTGTAACTGAAGTTGTAAGTACAGGCTCACTGTTGGAAGGGTCGGTGTATTAGTTCTGAGGTGTCCTTGTGAATTTGTTAGTCTCAATTAGTCACAGCCAGTCTAATGAGCTCCAGCAGCACATACATCTGTCCTCCGCAAGGCTGGCATTACCAAAGGGAAGTGGATTAGCCGTGTTCACAGACACGCACAGGAGGTCATTATCTCACCTGCCTCTGTTTCTTTCCTCATACACTAGATAAAATTCATAGTGAATCCACCTGGTGGTCTAAAGACATGGTTTAAAGCTACAAATATGTGTACAATGCCCCCAAAAAGTATCTGGACATTTTAACCATTAAAGCACAGGTATATTTTAATGAGGTGTTTTAGATTACTACATTAACAAAATGATATTTGTTTCAGAGAAAAACATGTTTAAGCCAGGATTATCCTGGGAAAAACAATTTAGATGAAGTCCCAGAGCCAACAAAACATGGCAGCCTTTCAAAATCTATTAATGCACATGATACCAGTGTGAGCCTAAACCGCAAATGCAGAAACCTAGCACTGGGTTTCATGTGCATGGGAAATGCAAACAAGCTATTATGGCTTCGTGTTGTGTGCTCAAAAGTCATGTGAAATGAAGTTTTGAAGCAAATCAATTTACACTGTCACTTAGAGACTAAACATGGTGAGTATCTATCTAAATGTATCTAATTGCACAAAGATCAGTGTTTCAGCTTTGCTCTCTTCAGTCTAACATCCACAGCAATCTCATCAGTTGAGTCAGAAAAGAAATGATTGGGTAAATTAAATCTTCTAAGCGAAGTAGGCCCTGAAATACCATCTTGTGATTAAAAACTTGTTCTGAGGTCATCATCATCGTCATCTTTTATGATTACCTTCATCACTTTATCAACCACACCTTCATTTGTGCTTCATTTGTCAACATCATTTGCAAAGATCTGAGTTATCAACATTGTTAATACTAAAACATGTATTCATTATTCTTTTCATTCTGTTAGAACGGTGCCTAGTGATAAAGCTACATGTACAAGAATTTGGAGTTAAAGTACATACAGAAAAATCAAACATCAGAAAGGGCTGAAAAATTACAAAGCAAAGAAAATATTCCAAACAAAACACAAAGAAAATGTAGAGTTTTCTCATGAAAAAAATAATGAAATTAAAGACTTGTTGCATGATGGTTCTTTCCATGATGTCATGATGTTTGGTTCCCTAAAAAACTTCTCAGTGGATAGTTCTGAAAAGAAAGTTTTCTAAATGAGATGTCTGAGTGTGAAGAACCTTGAAGATATTATAAATCAGTAAACCAGGTATGAACTCGCTCCTTGTGCCAAAATATATGTCTAATTAAAGTTTTACTTCTGATTCTTTACATTTCTCTAGTGTGGCTAGCCTTTCATGTAAGAATAATTGCTTTTGAATAGCTCAGCCCTGTACTGCTGCCAAAAGTCCCCATATTCACAATTAATGAAAAACTTGTCTCTTTATGCTGGCATTATCTGAATGATAAAATCTGACGAGTGTTGCGGGCTTGCCAGATAAATCTACAAGATTGAGAAGCCATCTGGAGTTGGACTGCAATTTGTTATTAACATGATGGGCCCAAAGGCCCAAGCAACATCCAGATACTCTCTGCTATTCAACAGCAAGCTCTGATATGCCACATGACCATCACCCCCAAAACAGGATATGCAGATGTTTGATTTTAATAATGTCGTAATGAAATTTTAAAACAACTTGTGAGCTTCAGTTAATTAGTTAAAATTAAGAAATGTATCATATACCATGTAGGTCTCAGGCCCAAAGATTCTTTTTTGTTTTTGTTTTTTTAATAAAGCAATGTGTGATATAAAGTGAGGAATACATAACAAAAATCTTAAATATATACATATGTGCAGATTGTCGTTGTCCACCAAAGCTTTTAAATGTAATAAGGCATTTTATTGTGGGACCTGGGTTCAAATGAAAGTGACTGAATGTGAGTATTAACTTACTTACACTTGAAAAATCAATAAAAAAATTTTGACAGTGGGTGTTCATACTTCTGTTCAAATTATATTCGACAGTGGGTGTTCACGCTTCTTTTCAAACTATATGTAATTTCATCTAAAGTTTATAGACAACAGCAGGGCTATTGCTACGTTCAGACGCTGTGCGTAGGGCACTAAGTGCCAGATGGAGCATCAAAACAGCTTAATGGTCATCATTATAATTTTAATTATGCTTTATTTGAATTTAAGATGAAGCACAACTACAACAGGCATCATTAGAACATTATAGGCAATGCAGGATATAATTGCTTCAAATAATAAAATTAATTTTAATGCCCCCTCCTCATCTCCCTAGGATTTGTTTGAATGCTCCTTACAAAGTCAAGTCTGATGGTAACAGGAGTCGGTGGCAGAAAAGAGAAAAAGGAAGAATCTGTAGAATGCTGCTTATGCATCACTTGTAGGTATGTTTAAAAATGTACATTCTTCAAATGATTAAAAAATTGCTGAAACCATGAAGCCTGTATATGTACAACATTAATGGTAGGAAACATCTTGAGCAGGCTAGCCAACATTAATTTTAGCAAGCTGGAGCATTTATAGAAAGAAAATTACACTTCCACATATTTGTGGGTGTTTTTCACCTGTTCTTCAGTTTAAATAGAAATACAGTATTAATGGAATAAATGGGATAGTATGGCTAAACCAATCCTCTCTATCACAGAATTAAAATAAAGTTTACTTTTGGCATCCACATGGTTTTATTTACTTTTTACAAATGAAAAGCGGATTATTTTGTATTTCTGTGGACATACAAAGAATAGGACAACCAACAGGTTGTGAATAAAATGTGACTTGCTTAAGATGGGCCCCAGCTGTATATTCACATAGCCTATCTGTGATTCAGTTTAAAATGTGCTGTGACGTCACATGTAGTGAAACTCCCTCTTGTTCTGCATTTAGGGTTATTTTTTAGTCAGTAACATCACGCTCCACATTACTGCAGGTTGCAGGTCAAGTTAGATTAATGGTACGTCCATCCAACCAGTCACAGCCAGTCCATCAGTCAAAGAAGACAGAGCAAATTCAAAGTGTGTTGAAGTAACATTACGTTTAAATAACATTCATTTAGCTAATGTAATGTTATCTATTTAACTAATGTTACGTTCATGAGAAAAGGGCTTCTGAAGTTGTTAAGTCTCACAAGAGGTATGAACCATTACTACATTAGGCTGTGTTGATTAATATTCATTCATTCATTCATTTTCTGTAACCGCTAAATCCTTACTGGGATCGCAGGTGCCCGGAGCCCATCCCGGGGTCTACAAGCATGAGGCAGGGACTCACCCTGGGCGGGGCTAGATTATTATTAGTTTAGAATTTACTGTCGCCATGATGTCTTCCTAACATTTTCCATGGAAGATTTTAAAAATAAAATTCCCCTATGAGCCAGCTAGCCAGCTAATGTAAAAGCTAGCCAATGCCATTTGTATTTATTCAGTTAGATATCATTGTTACAACTATCTAGCAAGTTAAAGTGTGAATAACTGTGTTTCTGGTCCATCACATTTTTCTATTATTCAGCTTTCCCTGTCAAGCTTCCATTGTTCTTTTTTGTATACACAATCATTAAGATGCACAAAAACACATCGGGTAAAGGCAGAAGAAATCGACTTCTTTTTTAAGTCAAATCATGTAAGTAGAGTTGAAATGAGATAAACTTGCTACCCAAGGCTTGCCAGCTGACCTGATTTACTAAGTAGTTCTGTTTTTTGTTGTCCTTGCATTCCTTAATACTACGTTAGTGTTCATGTAGGAAATGGAAGGCTGTTTGCTTGAGTTTGGTAAAATAAATAAGTGATAATGAGTAGCAAAAAACAATGACCGTTTGAGGTGGTAGTGGGGTCTTGTTGTTTTATAGAATATGAAACCATGTTTTACAAGAACTAAAATGTCTAAAGTCAATACTTAATAGTATTACATGCTGATGAATTTCATGTGTTATGGTTTAACACCACATTGTACATTAAAATCTGATATTATTTACATATTATTGATGCAAAGGAAATATAAAATGCAGGAAGTCAATTATGATTTGTTAATTAAGGGGAAATTACTCACCCCCTCTCCCAGAACCCCACCTACCAACCATCCAACCCCCTCAGTATCACCCCCACACGCAAACACACATGCACACACACGCACTTTTAAATAGGTCGATTTACCTTTGTAAAGGATATTCACAAACATGACAGAAGCCTTTTGTAATTATTTAAAGGGGCTATCAAATGTGTTGCTACAGTGTGTGACCTACTGATGGCATTTTAAGCCTTCCCATCCAGTTGACCATCCAGATATCCAGCAGCAGATCTGGACAACAGCAGCAGTATAACTTTAGATTTATGATCGTTTACTAACCAGCATACATGTTTGTCTGGTATCATTTATCAGCTTGACTACTTCCTATAAAAGCTTTAAACGATCAGACAACCCAGAGACTATTGAAAGGAGAATTGTGATTATCAGCATTCTGATTATTGTATTTGCTTTCGATTTCAGATAATGCAAAAATATGTATTTGATACTACCCAACAGTTTGATGTTTCCTGTTAACTGCAGCACATTTTGTCATATTTTGTCAGATTTCCTTTCTAGAGCTGCACCTTGCCCAGTCATATCTGGACAACAACACATTCTACACCTGTCAGTTGCAGCTTTCAAATTCCAAATGAAGTTTTTTTGGGTTTTTTTGCATATTTGTTGACTATGAGTAACAGAGCACTAGTTACTGTAGATGGCACTGAGATTCTATAGATGCTATCGTGAGAGAAAACATAGTTTAGGGGCAAAAAAAGAGTGAAATCTGCTTCAGCAACAAATCTCCTTTTTTCCTGGATGTGGTTTTAAATCACTCCTGAGCAGGTGACAGATGTGTGTTCACACAGCGTCTCTCTTCCTCGCAGCGTTTGCCTGGTCTTGCCCAGGTAGGAGAGTGGCTCTGGCTTCATTTTGCACTAACCCACAACCATCTATCACAGCTTACTGTGTTTGAAAGCTTGCAGTCTCAGATGACAGCAGAGCTCCACCACAACTACAACCCAGCTACTGCTTTGCGATATGTGGATATGCATGGATATAACAGAGCCAGATAACAAAAATACAGAGATTTGCCACATTCTTCCTACAAAAGCAACCAATTTAACTGCTGTGGCAAGACATTTCATGCATGAGGAACCATGCAAAAGTTTTATTTGAATGCTTTATGAAGATTGGGAGGCACTGATCATTTAATACAGCCCAATCTAGGCTTTTCAATCCGCTATTTCACTGAGTAGATGCTTTAGTAAATGATGTTTGCAAAAGATGTGGTAGATTTTGTCAAAGCACTAGAATACATTTCTAGTTGATCACTAAAGTAAAGTGGCCCCTTATAGTCACACATGAACACACCACAGCGCGAACAATGTGAAATTCTTTCTCTGCATTTAACCCATTCACCAAGTGAAGCAGTGGGCTTCCACCAACAAGGGGTGCCCGGGGAGCGGTGTGGGGGGACAGTACCTTGCTCAAGGGTACCTCAGTGGTGCCACTGGCAGTCCTGGGATTCAAACCCACGACCTTCTGATTGCAGGAGCAACTCCCAAACCACCAGGACACTAGTTGCTCCAAACAGGCTAGGTTTTTGGACTGGCCTGTTAGTTTTGAACAGCATTTAAATAGTGGTGTTGACCCTAATGTTACACATATGATCATGTCACAACAGAAACACACAGTGGGGAAATTTTGGTTATATTTTTCTGTCCTGTTGTTTATAGTTGTGATAATTGGTCAGGCCACGACCATCCTGCTCTCTTGGGTGGATAGGAAAGCAAGGAGGTCTCCCATGTCCCCCTTTCTCCCAGCATGGTGCTAGCCAATTTGGAGATCAGCCTGTTAGTGATCTCCTCCAAGCATGTTTAGCTGTCCAGTGATACTGTAAGAGTAGCAGCTGGAAAAGAAGCATCTCAGAATTGGTAGTGCTAACTAACCTTCACTCTTGCAGCTTGGTAATACTGCATGACAGGATGAGACCAAGCTTGGTGAAAATGGCCATGGCTAAATTTTAGATACAATTAGACACAAATCAAAATAAAATATACAGCATTTTGGAATGAAATGATTTAAAGAAAAAGAACCAATGACAATGAATGCTAGTGGGTTTTTGGGTACATTAAGTCTCATATATGGATGTGAACAGAGGAGGTTGACAAAGACATGCATATGATATGAATTGATTTTGGCATGAAAAATGTGATTAATGAAAGGGTCAAAGTAGACAGTGTTTTCCAGTCGTGCAGGTTTAGCCTGGAGCGGTGAGTCTTCAGCTACCTTCAGAACGGGCATCACCTCATAGAAGCAGTGGATCTGAAATATCTCTGACATAGATTAATTTTCAGTGTAAGGGTTTCACAGCAGCAGAGTCTGCATAAATTTATGCAGCTTCTGAAACGTCTCTAACCCTGTCTGTCAACAGTCCACTGCTGTCAGCTTCCAGCAGGAACCACCACAGGCATAGCAACCACTGCTAACATTCAGATCTTTACTTCATTACATCGGTCCACTTACTTTGTGTCCTATTTGTTTCACGTCAGCACAGGCCTATGATATTGCTTCCTAAATGCATCTCTAATCTTCCTGGCTTCCTTCTTTCTTTCTTTTTTTCACTGCTCCGGGCTGTAGGCATAGAGGATGCTGGGTTCTTTGACTGTGAACCTAAAAGATTTATTATGATAATTTTCATCAGTGCAGAGTGGAGATGCGTGGCATGCAAATGAGCTGTAAGATCTCTGCGTCGGCAGTTATGAGCTTAGAAATGCATTATAAATATATAAGTACTTTTTTTGGAGGCACTGCATTATACCAAGTGCTGGAGTCCCGAGAGTATGCATAGAGAGATATGATATAAGTGTGAAAGAGGGAAAGGTTAATGTGACAAATAACTAGAAGGAGAGTGCATATACACAAATGGGTCATTGAATTGACTCTATGGCAAAGGTGTTGTAAACTAAAATAGCAAGAACAGCACAATAAATCTAATGCCTAATGAAGAGTCATCAATCTCAGCACAAATGACAGGTTTCGACAACAAATGTCAACAATGGGATACATTTTTTCATCTGATTCACTTATTATAGCCTAGCCTCCTTTCATTACTCAAAATTAAACAAATGTATTTCTGTGACGTGCACAGACATCCAGAGGGGCAGTGGCTCTTTCAAAAAGGACAAAATTGTGATCCATCGGTCTAATACATTAAAAAATGGAAAGCGTAAGGGGATGAATGTTAAATCAAAAAAGCAGTGACTTTTAATTTTAGTGTGCAGCAATTGAAAAGATGGCCCACACAAGGACAGGAAAAACAATAAGCATCTCCTGTAGGAAAGGAATGGGTATTGGATTTACACCTTGTATATTTTCAGGAAATAAACTAGTTTAAAGAAAGAAAAAAGGTTCCTAATTTATAAATGAAATTAAGGTAAAAGAGTTTTTTTTCCAAGCAATTTTAGATCAGTTTGTCAATTCATTATGACATTTTTAGACAATGTAAAATGCAGCTGATGTTTAAAAAACAAAAAGTCAAAAGTGAAGGTACAAGGTTTTGATCTCATAGCAATAATACATTTAACCATAATGGCATGAAACAAAACTTTAAAAAAACTTCTTAAAGGACTGGTTCACTGAAAAATTTAATATATTGCACTTTTTACTGCAAATGTCACGAGGAGACATTGAGCTTGGAGTAGAATGTGATTGCAAACCAGACTTTATTAAAAATAGAATGAGAAACAGGAGACTAACAGAACAGGGACTAACAAAACAACAAAATAAAGCAAAGAGGGGATGTAAAATACATAAACATGAACCCAGGAGGGTAAAAACAAAGCAAGAACAACAGGGCTAAACACAGAACAGCTGATGGCCTGGTTGTTAGGGAGTTGCCCTTGCAATTGGAAGGTCATGGGTTTGAATCCCAGGACTGCCAGTGGCACCGCTGAGGTGCCCTTGAGCAAGGTACCATTCCCACACATTGCTCCCCAGGCACCCCCCCGTTGGCGGCAGCCCCCTGCTTCACTTGGTGAATGGGTTAAATGCAGAGAAAGAATTTCACATTGTTCACACTGTGTGCTGTGGCGTGTTCACGCGTGACTAAGCAAAAAACATGGAGAAAGAAGAACTAAGCAAAAAATCAAAGAGTGAGAAAAACTGAGCAAAAACATTAAGAACCAACAAAACTAGACTAAAGACAGGGGCTATATGTACTAACTTAACAAATGGGAAATGCCTGTGTGGTGGAGGAGACAGGAAAACAGGTTTATAAATGTATGACACCTCTTATGCACTTTTTATCAAGAATCCCATAATAAAATTAGTTAGGAGACAGCTTTTTTCCAATGTATTTTAATTTTTATGTATTTAGGAGACAGAAATTTCATTCCAGACCCTGCCAAGAGTGTTTGGAATGGCAATAAAACACCAGACAGTCAGTTTCTTTGGTGCCAAGTGAATTAGATGAGTCTGGTGTACTAAACTCTGCTTGTAACTTTTTCTTAAGAACTGTTTGAGGCCAAACTCCGTATGGACCCTCTTTATCGGCTGTCCTGTTAGATCCTATCAAAACTGACTGATGAACTGCTTTGCATGACAGACAGTCCGATAAAACACCCATGTCTCCAGGTCTATCATGTCATAAATCAGAGATAAGACAAAGAGGAATATGTATCTACAGTCTCAATAAATCACGCTTATCCTTCATCTAAAAATCAATTATGCAAGATGCCAAGAAATAGTTTTCCCAATAACCTTGAGGACGTGTTTGTGAGAGAGTGCACAACCTGCCGGATCCATATAAGAAACACCTGAAATAAATGGAAACTAAACTGTAGACAATTTAGAAAGATTCTGTGTGTGTTCTTTATTAACACTGTGGTCCATCATGTTACTTTCTTTACTTTTTCAAAAGAAAACCACAGAGAGTTAGCTCACATCAGGAGACAGGTCAAAAGGGTACATATAAAAGCAGTCTAAGTAATATGCTTACTGCATTATGCATTGTTTCCTTTCTTTTTTTGAGTTCAAAAGGGCTTTTTCTCACTTAGACTACAATAAAAGTATTGTAGATGATTCAATAGTCACTAAGCACATCACATCACAATGCAGACTTTGTTTTGCCTTTCTTTTTGTTTTCACTCAGGTCCCCATAAGTCACCAGCATGAGCACAGCTTTTCTTACTTCAGCGCCTGTAGAGGAGACAGACCATGCTCATGTGATTTTTGGAGTATCTTAGTGCTTGTAAAGAATTTTGATCTGAAACTGTAACTGAATGCTTTTGGGTGTGAAAGTGTCAAAAAAGTAAAAATCTAGACTCAAAAGAACTTCCAGGGTAGTTAATAAAATTACTGTTAATAAAATATTGTTATTGCTTGTTTGCTTTGCAATTTTTGTTTATATTATTAAACAGGAAAAGCTCATTCTGAAGATAAAAAAAGTTTTTTTCCTGGCCTAGATAGACAGCAACACAAGTAGAAAATTATTCCCACATAGTCAAATAACACATTACAAACATAAGACAGAGAAAAGAAGTCACTCTTTGTCAAACCATTTAAAAGAGTTTTGACAACTCACACACAAAATGATTCAGTGAAACCCATTCCTGAAGTTTTTCTGTAATAAATTCAAATCAGACTGTGCAGCATAAGTGAAAACGTAAACTAAATTAGTATGCAATGTGCAGTAACAATCTTAAGGAGCGACACATTCTGAAAGTATGGCCATAATCTTCCTTTTTGATAAATAAAATTACATTGATATAAAGGTAATTTACCAAGTACGAATTTGTGAATGATAGTTTTGAGAAGATTTGCTCTTTCTTTTGGGTAGTAAATAAAGAGGCCATATTTGCTCTGTAGACATCACACCCCCTGGTTCCTATCACCACTCCTACAAAGATATCAGAGACAGTAAAGTTGCTTTTGTGGGGCGGTGTCCTGGTTAGGGAGTTGCCCCTGCGATCAGAAGGTCATGTTTCTGAATCCCAGGACTGCCAGTGGCACCACTGAGGTACCCTTGAGCCAGGTACCGTCCCCACACACTGCTCCCAGGGTGCTGTGTTCCTAGCTGCCCACTGCTTCACTTGGTGAATGGGTTAAATTTAGAGAAAGAATTTTACACTGTTCACACTGTGTGCTGTGTTCATGCATGACTATAAGGGCCACTTTTCTCTACTACTGCATGGTACTGACTCAATTCAACTCAGTTTGCTTTTTGGGACCAGGTGCCTTGTTCGTTTTCCACTGCAGTCTGTGCCCCCTCAATGTAGCTGGTGACACCACAAGAAATTACCACAAGGTCATCTTCAAAACAACACAATAGCAAAGGAGAATCCCGAAAGGATTGGTGTTCCTGATTCTCAACATGTGGTGAGATTCTCTCTGATTAGTCGGTGGCTTGCAGTGTTTTCACATGATATTTTGGTACCTACTCAGCTCACTTTGATGGATTAGCTACAAAACATTGCACAATGTACCAGGTACTAGGTACTAGATTAGGCAAGTGCGAGACTGAAAAAGACATGTAGAGTTGAGTCGAGCTGGTGCCACGCAGCGGTAAAGCAACTTTAAACACCTTATATGCCTGAGCAGTACAAAGGCTCATGCATGTAAATGACATCCCTGTTATCAGTTGCTGAAAGAAAAGACTTTCATATTTTCAGCTTCAGTTTTACCAAGTATGAAAAGATTATCTAACACTATACAAAGATATTTGTACATTTAAAAAAAATCAACCACAAGTCAAAACACACAAAGCTCCAGCTAAATATGAATGTTCACTTTCTACAATTCTATTCCTATCTTCAGAACCTGACCAGACGTTCCAAACTAGACATTTTCACCAGATTACGAAATCTGAGGGCATGATACCATTATGTACACTATATGGACAAAAGTACTGGGACACACCTCTTAATTGTTGAATTCAGGTGACCCCTTACTTCCAGTGAAGGGTAATCTTAATGCTTCAGCATACCAAGACATTTTGGAAAACGCCATGCTTCCAACTCTGTGGACATAGTTTGGGGAAGAACCTTTTCTATTCCAGCATGACTGTGCCCCCGTGCACAAAGCAAGGTCCATAAAGACATAGTTGGATGAGTTTAGTGTGGAAAAAAAATTGACTGGCCCGCACAGAGCCCTGTCCTCAACCCCATCCAACACCTTTGGGATGAACTGGAACGGAGATTGCGAGCCAGGCCTTCTCATCCAACATCAGTGCCTGACCTCATAAATGCTCTACAGAATGAATGGGCTCAAATTCCCACAGAAACACTCCAAAATCTTGGAGTGGAAGCTGTTATAGCTGCAAAGGGGGGGAATAAACACTAAATTAAAGTCTATGTATATGAATGCAGTGTCATTAAAGTCCGCGTTGGTGTATTGGGTCACGTGTCCCAATACTTTTGTTCAAATAATGTATATTACTACACATCTGAAAATCATTCAGGCAAACATGAAGAATATTTACTGTCTGTTTGTATGGATGGGTGAGCAAAAGTAGCTTACTTCGTCAAAAGGTCATTCCGAAACCGTCACTCACATAAATTGTGCAGGAAGGCAGTTGAGGAGAAAGCTGTACATAGGGGTCCAAGCACAGGCCCAAGACATTTAGTAACACAGGTTGCTATGGTGAATGGGCCACTGTACAGGAAAGCACCTCTGTACAGGAACATCTCATTGCTTGTTGGACAGTTTTATTCTCAAGATAAAATCTCCCTCTCCAGCCTGAGAAGCAGCACACTGCCTCCATGGGTGTTTATCAGCCATCACCGAGCAACAACTCTCAATGGGGGTCATTCCCTTTAAGTCACCACCTCAGTACCACTCCATGTAGCGGAGATTGCACATACATTCCCTCAGGCAGGTCATTACACTCACCTGTCAGCATATAGGTTTGACCTATTGCTGTGTCCTACCCCCCACCAACCCACACACATACAAACACACACACACGTGAACTCATACCTAATGCGCAGTTACTCCTTTTTAAATCTCCCTGCTATTTTCCCTTCATGCACACTCCTAAAAAGAAAGGTTTCAAAAGAGTTTGAGTTGATGGCACTAAGAAACAAAAGCTGTCCTTCCACCTGTTTCCACAACCCAATGTGTTGTGCGCTGGGTTGTAGCAAAAATGCAGACTGTTAGGTGGTCTTTGAGAACTGGTTTGAGATCCACTGCTTTAAATAATTATTTTTGCAAATGCTTATTAGTATTTGAAGGATCTCCACATAACATAATATAATGCAATATAATACAGTATATTATTATTCATTTTTTCCCTAGAAGCATATGTAAAAGTCAACCTTTTAGAAACCTCTGCCTATGAATGTATATGACCCTTATATTATTTTGGGGGCACTCACATATCTCATTAACAAAGATGCTTCTTCAAAGAAACATGTATTTAAAGGTTCCTCGGTGGAATTAAATGGGGTTCTTCTTTGCTTTATTTTTGAGAGTGTACTGCATGTTTTTTTGCACGTGGAAGGAATATGTGCATCGAATAAAATGTTAGTCTTTGTGCGTCAATAGAGAGGAAAAGTAAAAGGGATGGAGGTGGTAAGGGAGAGGGGACATACAGACCATATTAGAGGCAGACAGTGGGTGAATGAGGAAGAGGGGGTAGAGGGGCTGTGCATCAGTGGGGTGAGAAATTGCTGTCAGCTCATCTGAGCGCTGCAGATGGCACAGGCTCACCTTCATCAGCAGCCCGTTGCCATTTGTCTACTGTGGCCTGACGCCCCCTCCACTTACCACGTCCTTCAGCCTCCCTCTGCCTCTGACGCATCGCCCTGCCGCCTGCCACGGCTGCTCCAGCATGGCCACAATCAATGAGACTAATTAGATTTACGGCATTTTGCTACTCTGCTTCAATCATTTGTGTATTGACGCAGCTTAAAATGAATTACGGAAGGAGACTGCACTCCCTATTCATACAAAAATAGGAAAAAAAAACATGTTGCTAATTCCACCTCCTCCTCTGATGTATTGATATGCTAAATTCTGCTATGGCCTTTTATCTTCTCCGATCCTGTAGTTTTCTCTACAGTATTCTACCATGAATATATTGTGCAGGATTTTAGCCCACAGTTTCAAACCATTGCTGCCTACTTGTATGTGCTGCTGCAAATGCAGCCCACTGGGACCACTATAATACCCATCCAGTGGCATTAAAAGGCAATAAATGAAATATTATACAATTGTCATGTGAGGCATGGTGGCCTGTTGCCAAGCTAACTCCAGGAACAGATGTGTAGGCTGCAATAAAGCTGCGTGTGATTGTGTTTGTGATTTTTATCGGCCCCCCATCTGCTGGAGATTTACAGTAAATATCTCTTTTACAACACACGCGGCGGTCGACATTTCCACCATCTCACCTGTTATCCTCCCCCCTTGCTTTGTCTGGCCTGCCCAGAGGACAATAATGAGATGTTGTTTTGGAAGCCATATGCGACAAGACATTTAAATAGTCACCCGTGCAAGTGTAACACAACAACAAGCACTGGAGCAGACAAGCGACATGCATTAAAACAAAAGTATTCAAGCAAGATTTGTCTTGTTGCCAACAGTAGCAGCATTTTTGTTCAAAGTTCAGTCGGTGCTGTATGATGGAGATGGTGGCGATATGAGTGGTTTCAGCTGCAACTTCGAATGGAAACTTTTTAGCTTTTTGTTATATAAGCACTGTAGGATAATATAGTCTTTATAGTCTTAATTTAGTCTTTAGTCCACTTTGGAACTGACAAATATTGTATACTTTCCCTAACAGGTATTTTGTCATGTAATAAATTAAATGCCAAGTGAATTCATTAAAGTTAACATTTACTTCTTATGTGCAAACATCCAGTGTGCATGGGTGCACATAAGAAGTAGAGGATGTGGTGTGTAAAGCAGCATGTCTCATGTAGTCCTCAATACCCTGCTAATATGAATTTGAGAAACTTCATATTTTAACTCATTATGCATTGATTGCAAAGATGCCACCACAAATGAAGATGCTTGTATTTAATGAGCATGTTATCATCATTCCACAGATTCTGCGTAATGAAAAGGTCTAAAGATAAACCCATATAAAAAAAGAGAATTGGGGCATGGCGTTAACCTGCAATCAACACATACTGAATGGTGCTTTAGAGAGCCATTTGCGGTTATATAAATCACCCCAAACAAAGTGTGCATTTGCATAATGTATTGCCTTCAGGGTGAAGCAGATGGATTAAGTCATCAGTAACTCCGGTGTGGTATTTTCAGGTCTTCTAGGGAAATCAGGTTACCATGATAAGCTCGGTTTCGTTGGCATTGTTGGCTGTACTTAAAGCCAAGACTGAAGAGGGAAGATTTATGTTATTTCATTTTAGTTGGTGATACTTTTGTCACAGGGTTGACTCTATACTGGGAGCAAGCTTGTCTCTCTTCATCATTTATTCATATACTTGTAACTCCTAGAGCTCCTATGTTAAGCGTGAAGAGCAAGGCAACAACCCTTTAGATAAATATACTTCACTCTTTGTGAGCCATGGGCAGAATCCTAAGCAGGAAACTTCTTAAAAGCACCACTGTATCCTTAGATTGCTTTGCATCGAGGAAGGTTAAAGCTATCAAAACAACCTTGAAAACTATAGGTGGATCAAAAAGATCTAAAATCATTAGTTCCCATCAAACCACCTTAATGAGCCCTTGTCAACCACGTGACTCGAACAACGCAAAAAGTGGTTATTCACCATTTGACAGTTCTGATGTAAGATGGCCGGTAGTTAGCAGCTCCACACATGGAAGGGACTATAAGCCAAATAAGCACTTCTGTGGGGAAAAAGTGGGAGCGGTGGCAGCTGCAGCGAACAACACGGAGGCATATATCTTGCTCTGTCAATGATGCAGTGTTTGATTAACAATGTGATGAATGTCTTTCCTATTGCGACTCCAGACAATTCTCACATGAAGAGACAGTGAATCATTAAGCAGAGCATCCATATTAAGAGCCAAGGCTAAATGTTCAGCACTTTCTCAACAAATTTTGTGCCTGGGCCTACCTTTGTTATTGCTATGATGAGCAGCCTACTTGGATTTACAAATGAAGGCACTTGGATCCATTTGAGTTATGTGTTGTGTGAATGGGCACCCAAAAAAGGGAACGGATTGAAAGTTAAATCCGATTTTGAGCACTTAGCCTGCTGTCTAAAGGCAGCCTGAGTGGGGCTCACTGAGAGTGGTTAATCTGAGGATGAAAGGGGATTAGGGAAGAAACCGCAAAATAGGAATAGAGAGCAGGTGATGGAGATGGGGTCTTGCAGAGTCCAGGTCACAGCTTGGACTCCAGACTGCACCCAGTCGATCACAGTGTGTCAGGCTGGTGGAAGACGCAAAGTTGGACAGGATCGCAGACAGTGAAAGAGGTCCGTCCCTCATGAACAGCCATCGTGGGATAGAATGAGCAATCCATGTGAAGTAGTTATATTGAGGGGTGTAGGTTGTCTGTGAGTACTCTCAATCCCCTATCCCATTCTGGCTCACAACTCTTTGAAGATATTGCTTACCTCGCCAGTTTGACGGACGGCGCTTTGGAGAGCTGTATTGATCAGAGCAATGTCACAGCCAACGAGATGGAGGATGGTATCAGGCATGCAATCTCACAGTCGAGTCTGGTGTGGCCAGAACGTCGGGCCCATCCATCTCTCAGCATTACGCTCAACTGCAAGGACATTAAGCCTGGGGATAAAGCCTGTCTGGGGTGCTTAGACCGACGCCTGGTTATCAAACCATGGGGCCAGATTCAATACAAATTTACACCCCAGCAAATGCGCTTCCCTGTGAGTAAATCCTTGGCATACAGGCACAAAACAAGGACTCACATGGCACACAAGAAAGCCCACAGGAACCATAGCTTTTGGACCCAACCACAGAAGAAAGCTCACATGACAGCATCATTGCACAAGGACCCAAATAAAATTCTCACGCATAAACAGGAGTGCCTCTCAATGTAAGAGTGTGACTAAGTGCTTAGTTCTCTAGCATAAGCCTTCCTGATAATGAATACATACATACTCTAAAGATCTAGGAGAAGTTCAAAGGACCTCCCCAGAAGGTGAAAGTTCTATACCACTCAAACACACTCACACATTCCATTTACAAAAATGCTTCTGTAAGAATCATCTATTCAAAAGGAATAACAGTGCTAAAAGATGTAAAAGTGTTCTAAACCAACAACATTTAGATGAATACATAATGTCTATAGTCAATGATCACTAAGGAATGATTTATTTCTTCAGATAACTTTTAATCTTTCTTGGAATGCCGTTGTACTCATCCAAATTATTGGGTATATCCAGATTAGTAGATAAATAATGGAAAAGAAAAAAAACAAGATTGTTATTGTACTTCATGTTCTAGGTTTTATTCAGTTAAATTATACAGAGAGTGTACAATATAAACGTCTACTTTGTAGGTGTACAGTTACTGACTTTAGACCTTCTGTTGACATATGTGCACCCATACATGCTGGGACTGCAGACCCAGTGGTCATTAGGCGAAAACATCCGGGACAGGTCACCAGTCCATCACAGGGCAGACACAGAGACAAACACAGTCAAACCTGGTGGCAATTTAGCATCCCTAATTCACCTGTCAGATCTGTCTTTGGATCGTGGGAGAAAACCAGGGCACCTAGCCAAAACCTACACAGGCAGAGAGAACATGCAAATTCCACACAGAAAGAACCCACACTGTCCCAGCTAGGAATCTAAACCAGGACCTTCTCGCTGTGAGGTGACAGCACTAACAGTGCACCCCCTTGCCACCCTACGGCCAGAACAGAATACCTTTTTTTGTTACTCTGGATTTGTAGGCTGGCCAAGTAGACTAGATTAATGGTCCCAGCAGTTATTGCAGTTCCATCCAAAGTGCTCATTGTAATTAGATCTACATCCATTGCATACATTTTGCCCAGTTGCACTCAGTTGGGTCCATGCATCTGTTATTTAAGCAGGCCTCTACCTAGGGGCCCATTGAAATTTTATTAGTGATTTTCTCATGCAAGACTGCACAGATCATTATACATAGTTTATCACTGGCACATGCTAATTCTGAGCTTTAAGCACTATAGTAAAAAATCTCTTGTAAAAAAGGGAGCAGCTGACCCCTATCCTGCATATGGCCAAAATGGTGGTGTTCAGTGTGATAGACAGGTAAAGGAGTTTAAGGTACTTTCATCAAACTTGGTAAGTTCAAAGACCAATCCTCACATAATTCAGACACGCTAAATGTCTTGTAAATGTTCACAATATGCTCACTCTCATTTAAACCTAAAATGAAACATGAGTAATCAACCATTGTCCTTCTCTCTCTGTGTCTGTTGCTCTCTCTTTCTCTCTCTCTTTCTGTCTCTCTTTCTCTCACTCCTTCTCACTTTTTCTCTCTCACACTCTCTCTCTCTCTTGCTTAGGCCCAGCATACACATGCAATGCACAAGCCTGGAGTGACTGTGTGACATTTAATGATGTCACAGAAAGACAAACAATGTAGTTATGAGAACATAACTCCAAAATAGTAACTTTACAGAAAGAAAAGTTAAAAAAAAAATTATGTAATTAATGCAAAAAGATTTTATTTGAAGTGATTTTGGACCATTTCCATTGCTTCATTCGACATTAATTTTTCACACAATGTAAAAGGATGCTAAAATAAAATTTTAAAAGGAGTAATGCATATATATGAGAAGTGTGAATTCTTTAGAGTTCTCTGAGCTTCTACATAATTCTGACCTTAGTTCCTGAAGTAACATGAGCTGTAATGTAGTTTTTGATTCATTCGTTAAATAAGTGAGCCAGTATAATCCTTATCCTTCATTAATCTTATCTTTTTGGCAAAATCGTTGATTAGTCCTGCACATTAACTTTTAGGATTTTTGGCCTGTTGCACTTTTCAGCACTGCTTCAACTGATCTTGGAGGGCTGTTTTGCACAAACTCTACTTTTCAGGTCTTGCCACAACATTTCTATTGGATTAAATTTTGGACTTTATCTCAGCAACTCCAAGATGTGAAATTACTTCCACTTTAATCATTCTTTGGTAGACGGACTGGTTTATTTTTTTCAAAATTCAGAGAAGTCTAAAGTCTAAATCTTTCTAGCAACTCTGTACAAGGTTTTATCCTGACAGCAACAATATCTATTCAACACCTAATGAGATTCAAACTCACACAGTGCAATAACACAACACAAATGAACAATTTAGACTAATTTTGCACCTGCCTGACTTGGAAGAAAAATGAGCCTTGTTACAGGAATCTGATACATTACGGTAAGGCTTTTTCCCACTGTGTAAATAAAAACTGTATCAGCCACTGAGAGATGTCTGATGGATGCCAGTGATGTGGATGGTCTACACATCACGCGGCTGGTTTCAAACTGTGCCAGAAGTGGAACTGTGCTGCCTCCTTGCCATTTGCCCATTTCATGCTAAATTGTGCTGGCTGGTGTGTGCATGCTGATTCTCCGAGTACTCTAGCCTTCAGAAGTGTAATATCCCGTGGCTGTATCAGTCACCAAACACAGAGAACAGCAAAAAAAGATTCTGCTTAAGGGACTTATGGAGTGATATTATTGATGTTGCATCTGACGCTTATGCAAAATCCTGATATGGATTTGAGAGATAAGAGTTGTCTCCTGAAACGTATAGTAAGGTTCTACATTAACTATAATCACAGAGCACGCAAATCCATCCAGCATGTTCATCATACTTGATAAAGAATGGTGCTGCAGGCAGCAGTCATTCTATATAATGGTCTTGATTTTACCCTTGGCCTTTTTTGCCACGCATCTGAGATTGCTATCAGTGTTTGCTTTTTTTCATGCTTTTCCTTTTACCCTGATTTCATTCTGCTGATGGCTTTATAAAAGTAACACGGTCCTGAGCTTTTATTACTGCCTGCTGCTGCAACTGCTCACTGGAAGAGAAAAGACCTCTCCTTGGCAGATAACAAGCACCAAGAGACAAAAGGAAGGAGAAAGGGGAAAAGATGAGAGTCTTGATATGGGAGAGAGGAATACCAGTGACTGGTGCACTCTCTGACTCCTTCAGTGTCTTTGTGTGACTAGAGACTAATAATGTTGTCGTTCAAATGGCAGGGTGTTCGCATTTCCTATTTCTCTTCTCTCTGCATGAGCACCCTATCTGAGTATGGCTCATACAGAAGTCTTGAGTATGAACACCTTTCCTGGTAACAGACCTGTATGGGTCAGAAGAAGTAGAAATTGGTTTAAATTTCCAAATAAAATAAGTAAGCTGAATAAACATGTTTTACTTTAGTTTTTTGACCTCAACAACATACCGTAACACTTTACCTGCCCAGTCAGTGCTTTCAAAAGCAAAATCATATGAAAACAACACTATAATGATCACATTTTAGTTGCACCCAAAAAGTAAGAAAACGTCTGATAAGAGCTGCAGGACACAGTTACTGGGTCATCAGACAAAGAAGCTGCACCTGTTTACCTCCAAGAGTTACAGCAATGAATGCTCAATCAAAAATAAAAAGCTAGTGGCATTCAAAAATAACCTTTCTGATCCATCCAGAAATGCTGACTGACCAAAGTGGAATAAATAACTGAGGCTAGAATGGTGCAGTTCTGACTGTGGTAAGAAACACCACAAGCTGAATGTGGTATTTTACATTGAAATCTGACATATTTCATAGGCGCCTTCAGAAATAGCTTTGCTTGGAGCCTCAGAAACACCACATTTGGCCTTGGCAGTAAGCAACATGAATGTATAAAAATGTGATTTTGGAGAATTTATGGAGACTAATTCAGTGGGCTGTGTTTTCTTCAGTTAATCAGTTGAATCAGTTTGAGATGATATGATTTGGCAAAAAGAAAAGGAAACTTTGATCTCATACCTTTTTAATATTGTAAATGTGCACTGAGTAATGAGTGCCCTACAGGGATTAATTGGGAATAGTAATGAACTTCACTTAGAAGCTTCCTCCATATTTGTCTTCCTTCAGTCTTGGCACCACTTTGCCTTATTTTATAATTCTTGTTGCAATACAATATGTACATACTCTTAGCTCGATAATGAGTATGCTAGTGAATACCCAGTATATATCAAGTGTATTAATAGACAGTTTTTTGCAGTTACAGCCTCTACTCACCAAACATTATCCTAAATCTTGGAAAACTGCTGTGAAGATTTGATTGCATTCACTCATAAGAGCATTGACCCATAAGGGCATTAATATTCATGACTGATGATTAGTTATGGCTAACAAACACTACTCAAACTCATTGCAAACGTATTCAGTTCTTCTCTATCACTCCAGAAAACAGTTTAACTGCTCCAGAGCCCAGTGCTGGAGAAACTGTATATACCTCTGTGTATATTAAAGTGATTGGTTGTATCTTAAAGCAGCTAAATTCTGGATACGTCCGGATAAGTGGCTTCCAAATGCATTCAGTTACATAATTATTGGTACCTTTGGTAGGATGGGCAAAAAAAAGCTCATTAAAGCATTTTTTGTGATTAATCAGCTGAATTTCATACTAAAACATGAAAAAAAAAAGTAACATTTAATTTAAGTAAGTTTAGTCAAGAAAAAACAAAAATCTAGTTTCACTGAGGTATAAATATGAGGGGACACAAAGGCCAAAGTCCCTTAGTCGTTCATCAAAAAGGAGATTGCAGAATAAACAAACGTAATTTGGTAAAAGCATGGTGACTTTCATAAATCAAGTCATGGCTTTAAATACATGCATGTCTAAAAAAAACTCATAGCAACTGTAAGTGACAAGCTGAGTTGGAGTGAGTTACAGTGCTAGAAAGAATAAGCATGTTTATTTTATTTCCACTTAAGTGAGGAGGACAGTGTTTCAAGGATCATGAAGAAAGCATTCTGAGGTCATGTGTCCAAGTCTCCGAAGGAATTTTAAATGCCACTTCCATGCCAACAATTTATTTAGAAGGTGTGGTGGAATAAAGCTTATTCTAACTGCAAATGCAAGCACCTGGAGTTCACTGGCGACTTAAGATAGTGGTTTAACAGAATTGTTTTTCTCTTGCCAGAGGTTTATTTTTTAGATGCACTGTGTCCTCTGAACACACCACACACATGCACATGCATAAATTGAGTTTTTGTATTGCATTACATTACATTACATTGCACTTCCCCACTCCACCTTGAGCTATGTTGAATTCTGTGCCTTGGTTTTGTGCTCACATTAAAGAGGTGGCACTCACCTTTCAAATGGAATCAATGTGCAATTACAAGTTTCTCCTGGTTTTATGATAAAACAATTTGTTTGAAACAGTAACCAGTAAGCATCTAACTCTAAGCCTCTAAAATTGTCTGGAAGAGTGATCCAGAATTGTTTTGGAGTTTAAGGGATTGTTTAAGCACTATGTTTGGGACAAAATATGTGAAGTGCATAAGAGGACATGGTACAAGCCATAGTCCAGTAGGACTAGAAGACTATTTTAAAACATTTATTATTTTAAAAAAAAACTGCATTTACAAAATTCCCAGCAGTGATATTCCAGCACTGATATAGAAAATATGAATGTAATCTGGTTTAAAGCTACTTTAAAGTAAAAATAAACAGTAGAAATCATGTTAAAAACATTAATGAAATGAGAGAGATCTTTTAGTTAGAACATGGACATGTCAGATGAGGGGGGCTTTGAGTGATGGAGAATGCTCTTTCAGATGAGCTAAAATAAAAGCTAACACTGGAGCTGTTCAGTGCAATATTATACAGAAGAAGACTCAAAGGATGAAATGTATGCAACTGCCTATCTACGTCTCTCAACAGCCAAGTTAAGATCCTTAATTATCTTAACATGGTTCTATAACATTATTTATCATCAGGTTATATAGTCAGTTTTTCCTTCATTTGATAGAGAAAGTCTTCAGATGTACTACTGGATGTCTCTCCTCCATTTTAGCACAATATTAGTGCACTTAATGCAGTTATTATTGTTTTTGTTTTTTTTAAGTAGTGCACAGTATCTACGGAATCTACAGTAATACTATTTTTTGGTCAGAATTCTTCTCTTCTTTGTATCGGTGTTCTCTTTCTGTCTGTTGTGGTCAGACAGAGGCCAGCAGGGTGAGAAAATAATTGGGGATGTTTATCTTGTCACTGCTGCCATTAGTGGGAGTGAAAAAGCTAACATAGACCCCCCACTCACCCTTTTCCTTTGCCATCTTGGGGGACGCATACCCCCACCACCCCTGCTGGCAGCATAATAGAGCTGCGGCCTTTCAGCCGCGCCCCGGGACACTATTCCTGAGCTTTGCCTTGGGTGAAGAGGTATGGGACTTCAGCAGGAGCATGAGACTACTCATTCCTCTACAGATTTTTTGTTCCTGTGCATGGTACATGACTGCTTCTTCAGCCAGTTAATACTTATCCAAAGTAAAGAACAGCTCATTTAGACACATCTCCATCTAATACCACACAGTCCTTAAAACTGCTGTGATCAAGATGAGCAGTTTCCTCAGATGCATTTCCGCTGGTCCTGCGTATTCTGCTAAGACAGTTCCTGTAAAGAATGTTCTGAACAAGTGGCCTATTAGGTTATGGATGATGAGAAGCCTCGCTATATTTTTAGCTCTCTAACGTTAGCGTATCAGCTAAACTGGGATTTAAGCATGAAAGGTAAAGGGTTAGATGAGGAATAACAAGAGCCATAAAGCTACAGTTGAACCCAAAACAAAGTTCGTAAATAAAACAGCCAAAGATTAATCTGAACTGTATTACTGAAATGTATTACGGTAATTAGTGGAGCTACACAGTGCTAAACTGTTTTAGGTGGACTGGTGTTACTGAGGAAAACCGTGGACTTGTAGTTTGTTCCTGGTTTTTTTTTTTTTTTCTATTTCAGTTATGGGTGAAGTTCCTCGCGTAGTGTCCGGGAAAAAAGCTGTCTATGCGGAATGTTTCCAGCATGGGATTGTGATGTCATTAGTAATGAGTCACAATGTTTTAAATCATTCATGATTACAATAATATGCCATCATCTTTAAACTTAGAGCTCGTATACTTACGTTTTTTCTTTTAGCATTTGGCAGTCAACAGATTACTAAAGCACACAAAACATGGGCCTTGTCGAAATAGATGAATGAAGCTGACTACCAGATAAGTCAAAATCAAGGAAAGTGGACAGGGAGGGAAGGTTTATTCAACTATTTGGACACAGCCATGATGGACAGAGTGGGCGCTGTGCAGTATACGTGAGATCACAATATATGCAGCAAAGAAAGGCATACTTACATGTTTGTCACTCAGCACTTTGTAACAAATCTTGTCGTGTCCCATAACATTTGAGTATACTTCAAGCGTCTAAGCAATACCAGCAAATGACACTATAAGGCTGTTGTTTTCATTACATGCCTTTAAAAATCATATTACCATATAGACTATTTTTGTTCTCCCTTATTCATTCATCACTACTATGGCACTGTAACCATAGCGACCATTTCTGGTGCTATTGTCCAACAAACATAATCACTCTGTCAAGCGAGTCACGAGTCAAAGTTAAACAAGTGACACCGGCATCAAGGCTTACAACGTCTTACTGATGAGGTGATATTTAGAACATTAACATCTTTACTATAAAAACTGGGTGAACTTACGACATCAAAGAGATACAGTCACTCTCTATATTATCACTGGATTGAAACTGCTGCTCTAAAACTGCAGCTCTGCAGTCACACAGGTGTGACCAGAGGCAATACTAGAACAATTTACTGCACAATGTAACAAAATCTCCAATTTTAGAGAGGAACACTGGCACGCAAGCAAAAAAAAAAAAAAAAAAACTCATGCAGCAACCAGTAGAACCCTCCCCTGCTGCAGGATTTACTTAATGCATATGGGGCTTGTGTGCAGGTCCTGTATGTGCTGCATCCGGTATATTGGTTGTACTCTGTTTTTCGGGTTACAATCATTGTGCAGCTAAGCAAGTTAAATTAATAAACAAATACATTTTTCCTCACAAATAAAACTCTCCCTCCCTGCTATGATGGCCAGGGAGCTTTAAAAAAAATCATCCACTCTGTTTGATCCTCAGCTGTATCTCAAGGCATTGTAGGTAAGAGGCCACTGCTGAGTCTGCAACATTGCAGTCATAAGTGAAGGCTGCAGTAGGGGCACTCTGGAAGACTCTTTGAACTCCAAAATGAGAAACTGCACACCCTACAGCCTTTGCTGTCCATTTGCAGATATGGACTGCAGGTCTGTGAGTACACCAGGCTGACCTGACAGGCAGACCGTACTCCCTTGCAAAGAAGTTTCCTGACCATAATGAATATTTCAGTTGCTACCTAGTCACATTTTCTTTTTCTTAGACCATTTTTTATCACAGTACATAAAGATGTAGAGACATTTTAGCCAAGTATTCTTTAAAAAGCAATGATCAAATAATTTACATAATCTTTAACATGCTGTACTTCACACTGCTGTATTTGAGAGGAATGAAGATGTCTAATGAGAGACGTTCAACCATGAGCACAGCATGAGCAAAAGCTGCTTTAGACACCTTCATAAGATAAGATAAGATAAGATAAGATAATCCTTTATTAGTCCCACAAGTGGGAAATTTGCATCGTCACGGCAGAAAGTGGACAGCACAAGATAAAAGCAGCAAAAAATTAAAAACAATAGAATAAAAACTATACCCACAGTACAGTAAAAAAGTACACTATACAAACAATCTAGAAATATAAATTCATTAACACATCAGAGACAAAACAAAGAATGGGATATCGTTGCATGCATCAGATGTGTCATAGTCTCTTCAGAATATGAATGGTTAACATAAGCTGATCTCCCTTTTCCTTTTTTAATGCATCTTATGTAACATTTAAAAAAAAGTAATATAACTTGTGTGAAAGCTAAGTCAAAAATCCACTACAATTTTTATGAATTCTCTGAAGTGTTAGTCATAAGATGAAACAACAGTAAAACATTAATAATCGCTGGATATAAGACCATGATGGGAAAATATGGGGCAGAATAAGTGTTAGTGAGACGTTAACATAAGATATTCATGATCAAACCGCAGATGGACTATTTTTGAATCAGTTAATGAATCCACATCGTCTACACTGAAAAGAAATGATACTTTAAATTTACATGACTTGAACATGTCAATCGGTTGCATGTGAATGATGCGTGTTACATCAACACGATTGCTGCCTACAGAAGTAAACCTAAAGACAGAAGTCGTGGTGATGTAACATATTTTATGCATGTGCAACTGAATGTCACATTTGAAGAGTGTAAATTTAAAGCACTATGTTTTTAAGGGTTTCAGTGTAGGCTTGAAAGGAGCCAGCAAGAATAAGCCCCTTGTATTTCAGTGTTAAAGTAGCATGTATCAATGTAACAAAAATGTGCACAGTGAGATCCAATGAGATTACATGGGTTTGATATTGTGCTTGTCTGTTGTGTCTGCACTTGCATGAGTCTGTTTGTGTGTGTGTGTGTGTGTGTGTGCGTGTGTGCGTGTGTGTGTGTGTGTGTGTGTGTCTGTGTGTATGTGTGTGTGTGTGAGCAGTTTGGTATATAAAATGTAAATGTCAGGCCAGAGAGGCTTCAGAGTTACTCCATGACAGTACAAGTAAGCAGAGACATGCAGGTTTATCTGCAAAGCTCCGTAAAATGTGTAATCCTGTTAATTCAGAATATGTGACATGATCCTTCTCTCTCCCTCCCTCTCTCTCTCTCTCTCTCTCTCTCTCTCTCTCTCTTTCTCTCTGTCATTCCCTAGCATAACTTCTGGAAACTGTGTGACAGCAATTAAACCATACCAGTAAGTCATACTGAAATGGAGAATGTTCTGCTGCATAGATGTTTATATGTTTAGACCACCTTTGTGAAATGAAGCTAAGCATACTCCTGTTGCATTTAAGGAAGCATTTTCCTGAAAGTGTGATGAATTATTGGGATAAATGAGAATATTTCTCACCTAAGTAAAAAAACAAACAATCAAGCAATACATCATATAACCTAAAACCTCATTCCAAAGATGAATATATTTTGTTTCAGATGTAAGGCCTTCCAACCTGACCATAGAAGACACTCTAATTTGCTTATCACTAAAACTCTACCTCTGATATGCACTACATGTGGAAAAGATGGTAAACATCTGCCTCCCCAGCCTTTTTTCTAGAAGGGAATATGAATTTAAGTGAGTTGCCCCCCTTTGCTGTAGGAATAATTTCTACTTTTCTGAAAAGTCCTTAGACTACATATTGGGACTGGAGTTAGGCAACCCTGTTTTAAAGCATCTGGCAGACACAGTCATATCCAAAGTGACTTACGCTTTATTTAAAGTAAAGTAAAGCGGTCCCTTATAGTCACGCGTGAACACACCACACCACAGCCCAGCACACAGTGTTAACAATGTGAAAGTCTTTCTCTGCATTTAACCCATTCACCAAGTGAAGCAGTGGGCTGCCACCAACGGGGGTGCCCGGGGAGCAGTGTGGAGGGATGGTACCTTGCTCAAGGGTGCCTCAGTGGTGCCACTAGCAGTCCTGGGAATCAAACCCACGACCTTCTGATTGCAGAGGCAACTCCCTAACCACCAGGCCACCAGCTTCCCCCAGTTATATTACACAAGCAGGCAAAACTAGCTTTGAGGGTCTTGCCCAAGGAATTATTGGTATAGCAAGGTGTGCTTTCCCAGGTGGGGAAACTGATGTGAGTGT
The DNA here is from genome assembly GCA_037974445.1 of Brycinus macrolepidotus. Taxonomy (NCBI): domain Eukaryota; kingdom Metazoa; phylum Chordata; class Actinopteri; order Characiformes; family Alestidae; genus Brycinus; species Brycinus macrolepidotus. Next base: position 16,185,388 of record JBBPCZ010000148.1, on the reverse strand, counting down.
TTGATTGCCTTCAGCCACAAAAGCATTAGTAAAGATCAGGTGCTGATGTTGGATGACTAGTTCTGGATCGCAAACACCACTTCAACTCATCACAAAGACATTGGATGGAGCTCAATCACAGTTCCACTGCTCCACACCCCAGTTCTGGGGGACTTTATCCCCCTCTAGCTGACACTCGGCATTAGGCATGGTGACTTGGCCCATTGTATTGCCATTGCTTTTCTATGGACATGCAAGCTGTGTGTGCGTAAGTGAACACCTGTTTCAGCTATGGGTAGCTGAATTAACTCATTAGAAGAGGTGTCTTGGGCAGATAGTGTCATATCACAGAAGAGAAAGCTTATTATCCTAGAAATAAAAAGAAATATGGTATTTCTCGTATTGTATGTTAGCACAATTTCATTAATATTTCTACCTTGCTTTTAGGGTGCTACATAGCCTTGACACAATGAATGTGGATGATGTAATTCCTCTGCAAGCATATCCAGGCCAAATAGCTCTGGTCTTTCTGGGCTATTACAGCAGTAGAGTGACGGAGGTTGAGAGTAGGTTCAAACATCGAGCTGCACTCTGACGTGTGTTCAGATGAAACCGCGGCGCTATGTGTAATTAAATGACCGTGTTTGTAGACTCCTCCATCATTCCACCAACACCTGAGGCTCTCTTAGCCTTACGATAATGAAGGTAAGAGAGAAGCCAGCAGTCACTTGAAATGAGGTGCAGGATGGCCTGAAAGCAGCAGGAACAACACAGAACACAATGAGCAGAAAATGAGAGGAAGAGATTTCTAAAATGTGCACACAACCATTTAGACAAATCAGGAGACAGAAGAGAGAAGGTCCACCTGCTTATTATGACTGCCAGTTGATTGATGGTGTAGTACAGATGCGCAATAGTACAAGACTGAAATTAAATTTGATCTCACTGCAATTCTTCCTTTTAGCTTCAGCCTTTACACTATAGAGTCACTCATCATCTCTATTAACTTCATTATTAACATTTTTCTTCAGCTAATATTTTTTTATTTTATTATTTAATATAATAGCTGCTCTGTACAGCATGTGAACATTTCAAGACAAATGGACTGGAGGCAAGAATGGTAGCAGCCCAGAGCTGAAACATACACATATGATTTTCAGTTCTAACCCAATAAATTACTGTAGGCTCAGACTTTTCAGTCTATCTTCTTTGACCCCGGGGGATCCCCTCTCTCTGGTCTCTGACAACCTACTGAGAGGAAAAACAGGCACATCAGTAGACCATCATGCACAGGTGTAGGTCAATACTGTTTCACCCAGCTTGCCTCTCCAGCCTCCAACTGATGGTCAATCACATCCTGCTTCCCCTGTACCAATAGCAGTGTACAGTAAAACAAAAAGATATGTTTCTTTACTTTATAAAGGGGGAAACCCGGGGAAATGGTGTTTTTCCACCAGTTTTCTCTCTAATTCAGTTGTGTCCATTTCCACCTACTAGCTAGAACTCTTCCTTTCACACAATATCAAGAACACTGGGAGGGAAAAGTCAAGCATGTGCTTTCACTGAGTCGTGTGAAGCTGCACCACATGTTTTCAAACTGCCATGCCCCTAACACAAAATCACTGGACCACTTGGAGGAGAGTGCCAACCGCCGGGTGTAGTCCAGCATTTTTTATTTACAGTATAGTCCAAAATTATTTTGAAAAAAATATACTCAATATTTTAATATTTTTTAATTTTTAAGTTTTGCTATTTTACTTGTTTCTAGATTTTTTTTACTTCTTTGAATGTTATCTAGAGTTATCTATTGTCTTAAAATAAAATCATTCTTGAAACAACATTACATAAAAAAGACTGGATATGAGTTAATTTTGCTTCATATTTTGCTTTTGATTTCAAATATAATTTCTTAAAATAAGTAAAATCATCTACATTATGTCTCGAAAGCAAAAATGGTCTGCCGAACAATTAAGGCAATAGTACTAAACAAACACAAAACATTTAGAAATAAGTTCAAAAATCTCATAAAATTCGTACAACAACCTCAGAATGACATATGTTGACTAGATTTAAGGGCATTTCCATTGCCAAGACAATTTTTGCCATGTTGTTACGACAACACTAAAAACTAGCCTGCTTAAAAGCAGTGTGCACATCACCTGCATACCTCTAACTCCATTTGAAGCGTGAAGATAAGTGTAATTGACAATGTAAAGGCATTATCTCAGTCCTTGTGGTAAAATCTGCCTACGCATTCACACTTCTCCATCACTATCACCAGTCCTGCAGGTCATGTGCTGTGAAAAGCTGTCACAGCAGTGCACCTCATAAGGGGGCAGCAGCTGACTTAATGTACAATGTCCTTCCTAGGGGGGTTTAAGCATAATGAAATAGACACAGGGCACGTGCCTTGCCTGCCATTTCATATTGCGCTTGTCATGATGAGAGAGGGTCTATCTGAAGGCCTTAGCTCTGGCAGGCCATCATACTTTGCTTTTGAAAGAAAGTTATGAAGCAGAGTTTTCAGAGCTGCAGGCAAAATGTCCAGCCGTGTGAACTGCTGCCCTCAGGCCCTAACATGGTCCTTCTTACTTTCAATCAAGTAATTTATTTACAGCAGACAACATGCGGCTGCTAATGTAATGGAATGTTATGTTGTACACATCAAAAGACTGGGTGGCCCAGGGCAAGCGCTGATTGATGATCTCTCAGTGTGAGCACCCTCATTAAACTGAGTCACAAAAAAACAAAAAAAGTCAGGCAATTTCACATAATCCCTAAGTGCCAGTCACACTATGTAAACTTAAATCTAGCTTATATCACCTTTATTTTCTTCTAGCACTGGATGTCTCTCATTAGTTTGCCATCTATTAAATTCCTGCTCTGAAAGTCTGTTTGCAAGCTGTCTTTGAATAAGCCTGTCATTCCTCCTTTAATCAGGCTGCGGTTACTTGTTCATCTACTCTTTCTGTGCCCTCACTCTCTGTCTGATCTCATGACTCTTTACAGAAAAAAAATATTAATAGAATTTAACCCAACTTGACTCTTTAAAGGAGAACTCCAATGATGATCCATCATAGTTCGATTATTTCTTTATAGAGATTTGGTGCAAAATGTTTTAACAGTGTAAAAGAAAATCTCAGTGGGTAAATTTCACTACAGTTCACCATTGCACATCAAAATATTCTTTATGACAAAACTGTAAAGTGTAAAGTGTGATGTGACCATTTGTCATACGTGAACACAACACAGCACACAGTGTGAACAGCACGAAATTCTTCCTCTGCATTAAACCCATTCACCAAGTGAAGCAGAGGGCAGCCAGGAACACACAACCTTCTGATCACAGGGGCAACTCCCTAACCACTAGGAATGAATGTCAAAGACTGAATTAAACTGAAATTGTAAAACTCCCCATTAAAACTTGTTTAAGGTTGAGTCAAGATGAAAGAAACTACTTGTACATGTTGATCAGTTGGCTTGCAAAACTTATACAAATGCAAATTTATCTGTGCTTTAGCCATTTATGACCAGCAGTCCAAGAAAATATAATTGACCTCATTGTCTCTGGGTGGGCAGCATGACCCCCCCATATCTCTACATCACTCAGAGCTACGCAGGCTGATATGGGCATCTGTCAGCTTATATAACAGAATTGGCAGTTTGCAGTAGGAGTTTGCTAGAGTGTGTTGAATGATGCTTTATTAGAGTTGACCTAGTACCATGGGGGCGGCATGAGGGTGCTATATCCTCTCACTTAAAAATGTTGAGCCCCCCCAAATTTGCATTTCTATTTTGTACTGCAAAGTAACCTGTCCTTCAAACTGCACTCACAGCAGTGACGTAGATTTCCTACCTGAGACCTTTCAGTTCATATTACCCAAAACTGTTTATTGGATGAATATTGCTTTGTACCCCCTCAGTAATTTCTATTGCCCCCTGGTCTTTTTGAAGCTTCTGCCGAGCCTGCTTTAGCAGCATTTCTGAAGATGTAATGCCTGGCTTTATGTGACTAGCCTTCACCTTTCTAGCTTGGTTGCACTGTGGGATAGGATGTGACCTAGTTGGTGGGTGGAATTGGTCATGAGTGAATTGTGGAGAAAACAGAGTATAAATCCAAAAAAAGAAACTCACGAAATCATCGGACGAAAAGTCGGTATGGCGTAAATAACATTTTACATGCTTTTTTGCACACTGAAGACAAGAAGCCTGGAAGGACATTTCACTTGTGAAACAACAAAGTGGCTGATGTGACTGAACAGGAATGAAATGTGTTGCACTCCTGTGAGGACCACAATACATTACCCTGGTCGGCCCATTCAGCTCGCGCTATTGTGTGTAATGGCACATCGTGATCATCATAGAAAGGGAATGAAACAGATTTCTTGGTTCCAGTTTGAGATTAGTTTGACTCCCTGCCTTCATCACTTATCACTGTAGCAAGTGCTCAGATCAATAATGTATCAGGCACCTGAATGCCCAGTGCCCCTGCAATCATTTGCTACCTTTTCCCATCTTCCCATCTTATTGTGCATGTAGCCATGGGGACAAGTATGAAGATGGGTTTAAAAAAATGAGAAACAAGACAATGACAGAGTTCAGGCTCTATATTGGTTTAATGTGTCAGCAACTACAAGCAAGTGCTTTCTACTTTGGATGTGGATTACTTACAGTTGTTTAAAAGACTTTGAATCTTCAGTGAACTGAATATGATCCAAATTTATGGGCACCAAGTGGTAGAAATAATGGAGAAACTAGCATACTTTCCTACAGTGTATAAAGAGGTAAGAGTTAAGTAATATTCTCAGTGTTATTATATTCATAGTGTTTATTAACAGTGCACATCTAACTGAATGGCTGTGCGGATGATTACCCAAGCGGTAGAGGAAATGCCCAATCGCCATTTTATTAGTACAGCAAGAAAAAGCTTTGCTGCAGGGGGAGATGTCTGCATGCAGCACTATTTCTCTGGATTCAAACAAGGTACCTTTATAATCATTCCAAACACTATCCAGCTGGCAAAAATATAACAAAACCCACTTTTCATGTTCTATCAGCCTCACTGATCAGCCCTAAACTCCAGTCTACAGCGTGATGGTCTTTTGATCGGATCTCCATGCACGTTTAAACGCTCTCTCTCTCTCTCTCTCTCTCTCTCTCTCTCTCACTCACTCACTCACTCACTCACTCTCTCTCTCTCTCTCTTGTCACCGTTCCTGCACCCTGCCTGAACTTGACGGCTAGCTTTTTGAAGAGGCGAGTGGCTGTAGGGGTATGATCATGATTAATTAATCGCATTTGGTGTAATTTGGGAACGTGCCACTCTCTGGTGGATGACCAAAACTCAGACCTGATGAAGAGAGAGGGGGGAGGGGCAGAGAGGGATTGAAAGGTGGACTGTTGTTTACAGCTGTGTGCATTAATAATATAGATTTGCCCCTCTCTGGCGTGACAGGAAGAGACAAGCTGTCACAGAGAGGTATTGATATTTTCTTCATTCATATTCTGTACAGCTGTCCTTGGGTGGGTGTGGATGTGTGGTTTCACTCTCTATCCAAACTCAGCTCCCTGCTGTTTTCTGAACAGCCACATGCTTCACAGCTCCTCCTCCAAAATTTAACATCAGGCAGTCAGGGGCGGTTTCTGCTGTAGGATAACAAAATATTTATGCTCAAAAAAGACGAGCTTTGTAAACGGTCCAACCCAACATCATCTTCTTGGAATTTTACTCAATTTAACTGATGCAGCTCCAGTATTCCACTTCACATCTGACTGACTGATTTAGTGCACTGTACCCACACAGTTTTTTTTGTTTGTTTGTTTTTTGGTTTAATGAAGAGTCTTTTTGCATGGAGAATGTGTCCATGTGCAGACAAATTAAGAAAAGCTGAAAGACCTAAGATCATAATACCTCCTCATAGTGGACTGGCAACAATAAAACGCCAGCAACAGAGCAGTGATTTAGCTACAGTCATTAAATGTATTACCAGTCACTTTTCTTGAAGGACCTTCTGTTCTCTCATTATTGTCGCCAGCCCACAATCTTCATGGGTCTTCTGAGAGCACATTTTCAGAGTTGCCTCCTGACTATTCTTATCATAAATGTCACTCTTTTGTATTGTTGTTCACTTTTGGAAAGTCATTTCTGAGCACAGTTTTTCTTTTTTTTTGGCACCAAAATAGGCCTTTGGTCTTTAAACGGCAAAAGTGGTGCTGTGTGTCTTTCTACACATTGACTTCAGGAGGCAGAATGATGTGAACTATTGATTCAGCTTATTCACTTATGGTCCATTTTTCTGTGAGGTTCTGAAGACAGAGTGCTAAAGACAAGCCAGGGTTTTTCAACCCAGTAGGAGTATTGTTGCAGTGTTGTCCCATTATATCCTTTTTGATTTATATTGAGTGTTGGACTGGGGGTGTATTCACTTTTTTCTTAACCTTTGATGAATCGTAGCATTACATTTGCTCAGAGACAAGTGTGAAGTGTGTCAAGCATAGAATTCAGACCAGGCAAGTTCAGCCCAGGCATCCAGACTCCTGAAGACGGGAGATTAAAGGTTAAAGAGTAGTTAAATTCCTTTCATACTTCCATTACAAGCTTTTTTCTTTTTTCTATTTATCTTCATCATCCGTCACTTCTGTAGATAGTGATCTTCATCTAATCTGTCCATTATACTACAGACCACATTTATGGACTGAAGTAAGTAAAGTGGCCCTTATAGTCATACGTGAACGCACCACAGCACAGCACACATTATAAACAGTGTGAAATTCTTTCTCTGCATTTAACCCATTCACCAAGTGAAGCAGTGGGCAGCACAGCTCTTAGGGAGCAGTGTGTGGGGACAGTACTTGGCTCAAGGGTGCCTCAGTGGTGCCACTGGCAGTCCTGGGATTTAAACCCACAACCCTCAGATCACAAGGGCAACTCCCTAACCACTAGGCCATCTCAGCAAATGCAACAATGTTATAACTGTAGACTGGTTAGATCCCTTGACAATTAATTAATAATTCAGGGACACATTGATATGTAGTGGTGTGTACAAGATTTGAGTTTTACATTTTTCTACAATGTTCAGTTCAGAACAACAAAAAACTCTTCCTTGCTCCCAGTCAAGGTCTCTAATTTACAGAAAAGTAAGTGGTGTTACAAAAGCACTGCAAGGTCACACACTGGAACAAAAATACCTTTGCTTGCCAATTTAACTAGCTAGTCAGTTTTAACAAAATTAGTTCCAGAATAACTTGAGTTGAAAGCTGATCCTGTAATACATTCTTAATTATAGTGAAGCAAAATTAAAGCATAATGTTTTGGTATTAGAGTTTTACTTACCATGTGCAAGCTAGGCTTACATATTTTTTACTTTTTCCCTTAAAAAAGAATTTTAAGTAACCATTCATGCTTTAAGTAATTGGACTTGTTATTCATTTCTGATGTTATGTGTGAAACATGAGATTATGAGTGTGGTGGGTGGGGGAGCGGATATTAGGGTTGACTGTAGGATTAGATTTGGGAAGGTATTGATTGGGTATTGTGTGATTACAGGGACTGCAGATGAGTATTAGCTGTTCAGCTACATCTGGTGCAGGTCCTATTTTCTCATTTGAGATGAAAGTACATATGAAGTGTCCCTGATCAAATAAACTAAAATAACTAACCTTGTTAACTGTGATAGGGTCAGCTTGTCCCAGTATACCCACAGTACACCTCAGTTTAGATTACATCAGTGCTCTGAACAGAGAAACCACCTCACTATAATTCAATCCAGTATTCAAACTCACAGAGCCAAGGCAGCAAAAACTGTGCCATTTACTTACATACTGCATCGTAAGCATCCTAAACAGATAATAGGCCAAAACCCAATGGTGTTCCCTTAACGCCCTTTCTCACCATGAAGCTCTTGTTTGAAAGTGCCTTGTTTGGGATGTTGTGATAGATTTAAGTCCTCATTTTGCTATTATTTTGATGTTGCACTTTGGATTACAGCAGGGACGGCCATAAGCAGTGTGCTGAGTGAACAGCTCAGCAGCCGACAAATCGCTTTTTGCCACACATCGAATCAGAGTTAGCACACTGTTAGCCCCAAAATGAGTTCAGCGCAGCGCAGAGTGTAGGATATATTACCACAATGGAGCTATAGCTATCATAAAAGAACAGAAGGGCAAGGATTCATAACCCACCACAGAAGACTTGCATAAAAATACTATTATGTGAGATTAGAGGGAGGTCCTCTTTCGTAATTGACGTATATTAGTCATTGCTATCACACGCGTTCTACAACTCTTTCTCTGTAAGTGAAGATATGAGTGGTGTGAACATCTGGGCTTTATTTAAGGCTTTATATTTTATTAGAAGAGCAAGTGTAAAAAAAATTATGACTGTTATAAGCATTATGTAAGTGGTGTGAAGCATGGCTCTGAAGCACGATAAATATGAATGCTAATGTGTTACTTGGAGGGCTACGAAATAAGCCCATGTAATCTAACATTCATCCATTCCAGCACCACAGTTTCACTTTAGCTAGATAGTGACTTCAGGTTTGAAGAGCTGTTCCTTTAGTAGCCTTGGATCATAATAAAGTTATTGGTCGGCCTAGTAAAGTGTAAAGTAACCATTTGTCATTTGTGAACACACCACAGCACGCAGCATGTGAACAGCACGAAACTCTTTCTCTGCATTTAACCCATTCACCAAGTGAAGCAGTGGGCAGCCAGAAACACAGCGCCCGGGGAGCAGTGTGTGGGGACGGTACCTTGCTCAAGGGCACCTCAGTGGTGCCACAACCAGTCCTGGGATTCGAACTCACAACCTTCTGATCGCAGGGGCAACTCGCTAACCACTAGGCCACCAGCTGCCCCTAAAAGTTGTTTCCACCCATAAATAATTTTACACTTTTTTAATTATTATTATTATTATTATTATTATTATTATTATTATTAATAATAATAATAATAATAATAACAATGACAGGGTGTTATGCAATAATGTTATGGCAATGTATTTAGTCAAATGTGAGTTAAAAACAAGGAGAATCTCTCCAATTCATGTACACCAGACCATCAACATGTAAAGGTAAATGTAAATCAAAATAAAGTATTACCCATGTCCTTCATTTTCCTTTCCATTGTCTTCTCTACTCTCTCTACTCTTTTTCTGGGCTCCTTTTCCTTTTCCTCAGCTCCGTCATCCCTCACTCTCTTCTGAACAAGAAAATCAGCAGTGCTACTAAAACCCCATTTTTGTTGCCTCACTGAGTCCTGAATGCAAAGTGTTGTAATTAAGTTGAGCTTGCCCACTGCTGCTGCTGCTGCTGCATTGACTGGCAAAGCAGCAGGGCGGGTGGGTCTCCTGCCAGGAGTTCATTAGCGTACCGAGCACGTTGCTTTGCCCGCCAACCTTAAAGGCTGTGATTTGATCACAGTTTGATGCAGTGAAGGTAGCAATAAAACTGCTTTGCTGTCACACCGTGATTGGCAGAAACTCCCAGCATGGCAACGTATATGAGAAATCACGAGAAAAAAAAAACAGAAAAAGAATGCAGGAGAAAATTACACCCCGCTGTGTTCAAAGCGCATGACTGCGTGTTTGTGCAAGAATGTGTGTTTACATGTGTGTTTGGGGGCAAACTCTCCAAATTAGTTTTTAATCTTCCTTTGTGTGTGCGATATTGACAAAATCTTCAGGCACTAAGTAGCTCAGGTTGAAAAGCGCAGGCTGAGGTGCAGATTTAAGCAGAGCCACGGAGCGTGCTAGCCAACTCGGCTCAAGTCATCTGCTAAGTGATTAGGAAATAAAGCTAATTGATCAGGATGTGTTCCTGTCTTCTCCAGAGTTGGCACCCATGCTCCATGAACTTTTCTGGCTGTTAGTTCTCAGGTGAAATAGTTTGCTCACTCACAAAACATTACTTTCATTCCACAACAGCAAAAGCAAAGCTTTTCTACACATTTATCTCAGTCATTGGAAATTGACAGGGATACCAGGGAACCCCAATTTCAGTCCTGGACCGGCACAGTTTGGTAGTTCCCCTTCTCAAACACACTCACTAAACCTGGCAGATAACAGGTGAGTTGAACCAAGTGTGTGCAGGGAAATCACAAAACTGTCATAGACATCAGCCCACAAGGACTGGAGCGGGGATCCCTGCTGTTTACCCTAATAAATAAAGGCTCCTAAAAGATCATTAGACATTTGGTAGGAAAAAATGACTATTATTATATTTTACCCCTGCCTACTTTAATCATTGCCAATTCCACCCACTAGCTAGAAACATCACTACTTATGTCAATATTACTTATATACTACTGATCTCTAATATGTGCAATAACATACTCCTAACCACCATCTGTGTTACTAGTAATTCACATAACTGTAAGTTACTTATCTATAGTATTTATACCCAGCACTGAGTGTATAGCACAGCATATTTCATACTGAGTATTTTTCTACAGATTTCTTTTTATTGATTTAGACGCTATATTTTATATTCTTGTCTCTGTGTCTGTGTGTGTGTCTGTGCAGTCATAACATAAACGATTTCCTCTGGTATCAATAAAGTTTTCTGATTTTTCACGTTTTTGTCCAAGTCATGTGAATTCTGCTATGCTAGCTAATGATCTCCGGACGATACTGTCAACACTTGCCACGGTGCCATTTGAGAGCCCTGGTAGGATGAAGTGTAACTAGTTAGAAGCTTTATGTTATGTTTATCTTCTATAACTTAGAAAAAGGTTCTTCTAAACGGAGAAAAAGTGGTTCTTCTTAAACATCACCCCAAAGAAGAAGCTCTTTTTAAAATGACTGCACACTATAAACATTTCCAATATTTTAACTTAAAGTACAAATAAATATAAAAAGGTTGTTTGTTTATCTTTTATGTGATCATATACACTGATCTTTACCAGAGGTAACTGATTAGGCCACCAGGTTTTTATTAGCATGGCATAAATTTTCACAAGGTAACAGAATCATTTTCCAGACATTTTGAGAAAATCATATAATTTGAGACTTGACAAAAGCAAAAAAATTTTCTGAGCCCATCACACTCAAATATGGATTTACCCTGAATACGGTTAAATCATATGAGGCCCGTGTTTGTTTTCCCTTTGCTGTAGTCCAAAGCGGTGATTGTAAATCTTATGGCTTTTGACACTCCTAAAACAAGCACAAAGTTTGCTGCACAGAAAGCTGGCACACTATGAAGTGTTATCACAGCAAACACGAGGCTCAGCTTGTTAGTGCACCACCAGTGCTACTATTACAGCCCCTCAGATTAAAGTCCACTGACACACAGCAGAAACAGGCAAAAGGACCCAGCCACTACAGATGTATTTTCTCCTGAAATGATCTGTTCCTTTGGTTTAAACATACTAAATGAAAACTATGGGGACAATATACAGTGTGATAAGAGTATAGACGTGTTGTAAGGAGCAGAGTCAGGGCTGTATAACATTATGTTATAAGAGCTGAAAGAGATAAAAGCACAGAGGTATACTCAAACAAGACAGCACAAAACCAACGTGTCTTTTCAGATTAAGGTTTGATACTTCACGGACAAAAAACAAGTTACCATAATGTTTTAAGATATCAACAGTAAGAAAAGGAAAATCTGCTGTGTTTTTGTGAGATATGAAAATTTAATTATATTAACCCTTAAAACATGAGTGGCACAGATCCATGCCGGCAGTACAACAAATAGTAAATTGTCGTCATATGGCCAAGCAACTCCTTATATAGAAGTTCCCCCGGTTTGTGTTGATGGTCAAGGTGTCAGACGTCACGCTGAGCTTTGTTTGGTGTTTCTATGTCATGAAGAACCAAAGTTATTGTAATTTAATAATAATAATAATAATAATAATAATAATAATAATAATAATAACCGCTACTGGAGTTGTAAATGCCATCACATGCAAACGCCCAAAAAGAACAAAATTGCCGACATTTCTTTTATTTTAGGTCTTGGAAACAAACTGAAAAAACCACAAGATCTTTAACCCGGGAAAACTTTACAGGAAAGTCTCCGCCCACAAGTGGGTGGGGAAAATCCACAAAGGGAAGGGGGCCCAGAGAGCGGCCGAGCAAACACCACGCTTTTAGACTGTTTTAGACCGCTTTATTTGTTGACATCAGATTTTTACTAATCCATTCTGAGTTCTAAGGGTAAAAGAAAATATTAACTCATTATCTCTTCTTTACTAAAGTAAATAAAAAATCCATGGCCCTGTGAAGGGCTTCCATAGCTACTGTGCATCAAAGCATTTCTCTTAGAAAATTCTGGCAAGGTTTCCAAACACAATCCCATTTCTATAAACGATACTCTTCAAACTGTAAGTCATAAAATTCAAATTTCCATTTTTGCATGACGACGGCATTGTATTTCAACCACTACTACAAGCACACACAAATGCTTACACACACACACTCACACACACACAGCTGTGTCGCACTCATATGGCATGGCGCATGGGCACTTTCAGGCACGGGCATGTTTACGGAGAGTGATGGGGTTTGTGGGGTGAAAGAGTGATGAGCAATCATATCCAAGGTCACTGGCTGCTTCCTCTGTGCTGAGGAGTAATCTGCAGAGGCCATTACAGGCCACAGCAGTCATTTAAATCTGCTCTTATTGGATCTGATTTTGCCCCATCCTTACACACTTCACTCTGTTAGAGACAGTGCATCAATCCAACTAAAGGCCTTTGTTGATAACAGGGTCAGTATTTATCAAGGGTGTGCACACGTGAGTGGAAGTCTCTCACTGGCAGTGCAGTACATGCACCCACCCTCTGTGGCCAGAAAAGGACTGCATAAGAAAAAGACAATACTACTACTACTACTACTACTACTACTAATAATAATAATAATAATAATAATAATAATAAAAAGACCTGACATCACACTGATTGACAAACAGAACAAAACCACCATCCCCTGATCCAGTGCTTGTCAGCAAGCTATAATATGAAGGGTTTTTCAGAGCCAGCTACAGGCCACCAGTTGTTTGGAATATAATACTGAATTGCTAAATGTACTCCTGCCCCATCAGTGTTATTAAATTTCTTAACTACTGCACATATCAGGAACTGAGAAACTTTTTGAGGTTTGGTTTTTAAACAAAGTCCAGTTGCATCTAAAATTACACAAGACCATGTTAACGTGAATGAAATGTCTTAATTTTATTTAATGCTTTAGGACACATAAGAATTGGATGTCTTCTTTAATGATGACTCATGCATGAACTTGCAATGGAGTAAATTGCAGAAAATGGTTCAGCGTGAGGTCAGCGCGAGACTTAATAACGCAGTGAGAAAAAGCAGATGATCCGCTCCTACACGGCCATGCTCCAGAGAAATCAACTCTGACAGAAGGGGTAGGAAGAAGTTTTCGATTAACTTCTTGATACTCATTTCCGATTCAGATTAAAAAAATATATAAATATCCTAGATCCATTCGTTTTAATGAGTACCTTTAATTAGAACATGACCTTCAAATCATGAGGGGTGGATTCCCAGCAGTGGGCCTAAAGATCTCAGAAATGACCAGTGGAAGATCTTATTAGATGGTGACTATCATTTTGTTTTGAAATCTCTCTGTCCATTAAGGTGGTTTAAGTGCTTTTGATAAACCAGAACTAGGCCTGGGAATATTTTTTATTATTATTATTTTAGCTTGAATATCACCCATGACTTTTATGTTTTTCTATTAATTTCACTTAATTCAGCAATTAAATTCACTGTGTCATGTACGCTCTCACATTACAGCCACATTAGTTCCCAGTCATTGGTTTCCTGCAAAGCTCAGCGCAGCTTGAAACATGGTGTTCCCCTGGAAAAAAAAAAGGGGGCAGTGTCATTTTTTTTGGCCTGTAAAAGCACTCAAGGTAATGCAGCTCTCAGATCGCGTGAGGTCTGTGGAGGGGAGAATGACTGTAGCAGCACTAAAACCCTTTGTCCTGTGCGGATCATAGACGGAGCTGCAGTGATGAAGCCATGAATCACTGAACAATCACACAGCCATGATTGTTCGGTTTTTAGCCAGCCAACAAAGCTGCGGAATCGCTTCATTTTCTTTGGGCTCATGGTGGCTGCTGGACTGAGCTAACAGCAGCACTGGATCACAGGCTGGGCAGACATTTACACGGGCATTATGAGAGGTGCCCATGCTGTGATGTTCTCCTTTGCTGTAGAATGCTCCATGCATCCGTTCGCAGCCATTTTACTGCCAAGAGGGCAAAATAATAAATGTGAAGACCGAAAGAAATGCTTGTGTGACTTCACAAGCTGTTCTCCCCATCTACCTGTCAGAACACATTCGCCTCTACACTTTAGCGCTGAAATTGAAACTGAGATGGCTCAGAGGAGCCCCACTGCATGACTGCTTGCTTTTGCTAAAGGGAAAAAAAAGACCCTGGGTCATTCTTAGGGAGAGACAAAAGTATGCCTCCTTACCTTTCATAAATGATTCAGGGTGTACTACCTGGAATAAAGATGATCCTCCTGCCCAGCAGTCTGAAGGGGCAAAAGACTGAGCCTGAATTCTCTCTCTCTCTCTCTCTCTCTTTCTCTCTCTCTCTCTCTCTCTCTTTCTCTCTCTCTCTCTCTCCCCCTCTTTCTCTCTGCCTCTCTCCCCTATACCCTTAAGTCTGCATGAGGAAATAGTAGGCAGAAGATATTGAATTATGAATTATTTTTTATCTCACAGCTCAAAGATCAGAGAAGAGCAATGGATTAGCATTCACTGAAAGTCTTGTGACTGAAGGACGAGAAGAAGAAAGGGATGGAAAGGAAGAGAGCACTCTCAACAGCCTTTAATGCACTGGATTACATCAGAACTGCACGCGCACGTCTCGAAAACAGTAGCATAAAATATGTCTGTCTGTAAAGAAGTCACTCTGCTTTATTGATTTTATCATTAGTTGGCAATACTGAAGTCTACTGTTCAGTCATAAACTGCCAAAAATATAGGTCATTTATGTATCATCAACCAAGCCATCTCCAAACCTTCTCTCAAAGAGCACAAATCATCATTTAAATTTTTCTTAGAACTTAGTGTGAAGAATTTTGGACTGTTTCTGTCTATTTGTTATGAAACTGTCAGAACAAAAACATGTGTCTCCATTGTCATCTTTTTTTAGACATAAAATTTAAAAACATGTCACTGAATGAATAAAAAAAAGGAAAGAGCAAAAGGATTAATAAACATTATTGTAAATGTTGCATGGGTGCAAAAATTACACCTCATAATTCCGGGTCCTGTCACACTCATATTTAAAATACACTTGTGTTTATTAAATCTGTTAATTAACAAGTGGCACACTATGGAATACATAACAATGTAGATGTTAAAGATTTGTAGGTGTATTATAAGGTTATCATTAAAATGTGGAAACATACAGACAGACAGACAGACAGACAGAGATTGGGTACAGAGTTACTGCAATGGCAAAAAAAGAATGTGGAAGAAAGTACAATATTTATAAGCCTTCATTCCACAGCCTTTTTCCTGTGAAGGCTTATAGGAATAGTTTAATATAATGTAAGGTAGTCAAGAGTTTTTTGAAGTAATGAGTTTTAGGGATAGTCAGCTTGAGAGTAGGGATCTCACAATATACGAGTATTGACGATAACTGTGATATTTAAATAATGAAACATTGCTATCATATATAATATGCATATGATAATATCATAAATATTCCACCACCAGTAAGTGTCTATTTCACTCTCCAGCGTAGCAGGTGGCTGTATTTCTCCTTAACGCTCGATGCCACCTGCCATAAAACAGAAAAAAGAAGAAGTAGCAGAAACTAGCTGGCAGCTACTACCACAGTGTGTGCTGTGTGGCCACTACTGGAGCACAAAACCATGTCAGAGAAAGATGACAGACGAGAGCGAGACACTCTACCTGCACCTGAAAATAGTTTGCTCACCAGTGTGGGAGTTTTTGGATTTAGTAAAAAGACGGGCGTTCGAGACCCCAGTCTGCAGAAAATGCCAATCAGTGGTAAGCGCACAAGGGGGCAACACTACCAACCTGTTCACCCACCTCAGCCTCCAACATCCTGCAGATTACACCATGATACAGAGATAGAGTTGCAGTTAGTTTGCTAGTCCTAAAACGGTAAATGTTACCTCTTTGGTCAGCTGGTGGCCTAGTGGTTAGGGAGTTGCCCCTACGATCAGAAGGTCGTGGGTTTGAATCCCAAGACTGCTAGTGGCACCACTGAGGTACCCTTGAGCAAGGTACCGTCCCCACATACTGCTTCCCAGGCTACCCATTCACTGCTTCATTTGGTGAATGGGTTAAATTCAGGGAAAGAATTTCTCATTGTTCACACTGTGTGCTGTACTGTTCATGCGTCACTGTAACGGACCACTTTACTTTATTAAGGTCTTTGTTGTGTTGCTAGTGCTCAGTTATCTTGGTTTTAGACTTGACGGTATTTTCTCTTTGCTGGTTATTTGTTAGGCACCGTCAAACAAGTGAGACAGAGGCAGGACTCAGGTCAGCTAACAGTGTTTTAGTCAAAGGATAAGAAAAGAACCGCAAGGCTAGTGCATGTCAGGATGAAACAAAGGACATGATATTTAACACTTTTGTTTATCAGTTTTTCTGGATGCCTTTACTACCCATTCAGTAGAGAAATCGTCCTTTTCCTAAGTTTTTGTACAGTTATGCTTACACTTATATTATGTGTGTAATTCATTTGCCAAAACACAATGAACAAATGTAGAGATGAATTTGACTGATAGCATTATTATAAGTATCATTTTGGTCAAATTTTCTATGAATATCACAATAACATCATAATCTCGAATTCTTTAGGCCACGATAATCATGTTGTGATACCATGACGGCCCTACTTGAGACCTTGTATGACATCCACATGTAACCCCTACATATGAAATTCTCTAGTGATGAATGAGCTACAAAGTTTAACTAACATTAATTCTAATTAATTCTGACTTTAACTCACACTTACCTACAGCAACCCAGTGACTCATGGCCATTTTTCATTTTTTTTTAAATTCAGTAGCAGGGCCTCTCAGGGAAGAAGAAGTCAAGTTTTTCATGGCCCATTGATTTTATCTAATTTAGGGCAAAGAAGTGTGATATGTCTAAATTTGTCACAAAGCCATCACAGGTGATGGAAGAGTGCAAGGATGAGTGACTATGGAGGTCTGCTCAGTTTCACATTCTAAAAATACCTAGCACAGGCAGAAGGACAGAGGTGTGGTCAGTGTGTTCTTGTATTTCAGTGAACTTCAGTTATAAAGTCTTCTCAGCTGTATTAGGTTCTGCGGTCTGATGCAGTTTTGGGTGGTTTATGTAGTGTCTTGGGCCCTGGGAAGTAAAATCTTAAAAACATTATATTCTATTATAACATTAAATCTAGGCTGATTTTGGTACTGGTACTTTATCCCCTCTGGATTATTCAGCACTAACAAACAGAGCTATTACCTAAAATGGTGCACATTTTGCTTGCTGTAATATATGCAATTGGAATCGTAGAAGAAGTGAATGCTCTCTAACCATACAACAACAGGGTTCCACTGTATATAGATGAAACTGGCTGTCCTAATTGTTGTGGATAAGTGTTAGCAAACATAAAGGATCAGTCAATACTCCTGCTTCATCAGACAGTTTGGTTATTATTAAGACCTCAAAAGGTTGCTTCAGGTTACCTTAGCCAATGAGCTCTTTCAGTGGTCTGCAGAGGAAGTCCACACCGATACAACAGGTGAATCTGATGACAAAATAAAGCCATTTCAAAGTACATGGGAGCACAATTCATAAAGACGGCATTGCAATGCTTCTTCTGGCAACTGACATGCATTCTGAGCTGTCAAACTGTGCCCCTAATAAGCTTATACCGCCAACAATTGGTAATTAGGCGTCCCAGAGTAAGCAATTAATTATCACTTTACAATGTGGCTTCCCTGGTTAATAGTTGTTAAGACATCTCACTCGATGTTTTGTTTAGCAGACATAAACTTTATTGCTTCCGAAACATGAAAAGTCAATTACATGTGACTGAAGATGTCAGACTGGAAGCGCAAGGAGAGGTTGATTGAGGGCACTAAATTCCTCCAATCATTAAATGGATGCTGGCCGGGTAAATAAAAGGGTGATAATTAAGGATCACTCAAAGACAAAAGAGTCTCCCTTCCTCAATTTCTTTTGTCTCTTCTCAGCTAAAGCGGTTCGATTACCAAGAACCCAGTACAGGTGACATCTTGCACAATATCTGTCATCCTCTGTGCTTTTCCAACAAGCTCCACGTTTTGTTTTCAAAAATCAAGACTGGGTACTTGTACAATACACTGTTGCCTATATATAATAACCAGACTAACATTTTTTGCTATCCCAGGGGATAATTTTAACATTCCTCTATTAAACTGCTACACGGAGGCCCACTGCAATCCCAGTGGGAGTTTCTTATTTTTCTCTAATGCCATGTTCCTCTGACTGAAACAGATTTTTATGCTATAAATGGATAAAGCTATGCTCCTTCACTTTTAATATTGTATCAGACAGGGGC
>JBBPCZ010000148.1:16122384-16157359 GCA_037974445.1 Brycinus macrolepidotus | reverse complement strand
TATTCTATTGTTTTTTAATTTTCACTGCTCTTACCTTTGTTCTATCCACTTTCTGCCGTGACAATGCAAATTTCCCACTTGTGAGACTAATAAAGGTTTATCTTATCTTATCTTATCTTGTCATCACTCACATAAATGCTTTCAAACTATTTGCTTAATTGTCTTTGGAATGTATGTTTTTCCTTCCAAATGCTGTGTAAGGGAGCCCAAGAGAGCAGAAAAGCGTTCTTCTCTAAGCTGACTTTTTCTTTACTTCTGCATGGCATTTCTTTGGCTACATATGTACATGCTGAGGCTTTGGCAGAGAAGAATGCGTGTTTGTGTGAAAAGAAAATGAAAAATTCATTCAGCATGGCTTCCCCAAAGCCCCCATGTCTACCAGAGGACACCTCTGCTTAGCGTTTGGCCCAGAAGAGCAAAAGGAAAGGCAGGACATGGACGCCTCAGCTGCTGCATAGGCCCTTCCATGTGCTGAAATGTTGTATATTTCTACAGACTCCAGCTCTTTCACTGTTTGAAATATGAATTTCTTGAAATAAAATCATGAAAAAGTCCTTCTGTTTTCAAAAAGCAATGCTTAAAGCATGTCATGTTATATTGGTCCACTTGAAAGTTCAATTCAGCGTTTAAGAAGGCGTTAATAATAACCATAAAATTGGCCAGAAAAGCAAACACAATTTCCTGATTTCACATTTGAGCTCTAGCCACATGTAAACAGGATCGCTTCTTTTTCATTTCCTATTTTACTTTTTGAAGCACACAGGCGGCTGCGTGTTGCCAGGGCCGGCGGAAATCCCTCTCATCAGGGGCATCCTTCTGTCTCTGATACCAAAGAGTCGTCAGACTAGTGCTGGGAATAAGGAGGCACATCAGAGCCGTACAGTGTTCTGTCTTGCAGTGAAAAAGTGGGTCAGCAAACACAGAAGCCCTGTCAGAGCTCCTCCGTCACATGTGTGCAAACTGGGGCCATCTCTGAACCTGCATCAGGTATTTACTGAGGTGGAGAGATGGGGATCTACCACCTTCCAAAACAGTAGCAGCCCTTCTCTCTCTCTCGCTCTCTCTCTCTCTCTCTCTCTCTCTCTCTCCCAAGCTGAAGAGAAACATTGATATGGGAGGTCTTACATCAGCTCAGCTCTGCAATGCACTCCAATTCTTTTCAGTGTCTTTTAATTACATTGCTTGTTATGTATTGACTCCAAGCACTGTCGCCTGTTGTATAATTGCATTTATTTGTTTCTTTGTTTTTGTTTTTGTAGAAGTACAAATGTACACTGCCTGGCCACTTTATCAGTAACAGCTATAGGTGCAGTAGGTGCACAGTTAGAAAGTGTAGTTCATTCCTTACTTTGTGGTTCAATGCCTTACTCTGGTCCTTCATCTGAGGTCACTTTCTGACCATAAATCCACTATGGTTCAGTTTTTTTTTTGCTTGCCAGATGAATCACAACCAACCAGAGACACTGATGTATAGAAAGCCAAGCACTGTTTGTGTATGTGGTACTAGGCAGTGTTTGTGTCACTGCTGTATTGTGAAAGGTCCACTCCCAAATAATATGTGGTCAATGGTGGTCCTATAGTGGTCCATTTTCACGGCTGCAGGGGGTAAAGTGGTCCATTTCCACTGCTGGACAGGGTAATTATGGGCTCCATAAATGTAAACATACAGACTGCACCTACACGGCAGGTGTGCCTGATAAAATGACCAGTGAGGGCAGCTGCATGGTAGATAGATCTAACTAACTGGTAACTCAGCATACAAGGCAAATCATTTCTCACATGAAGATCAAACTCGTAATCAGGCACCTCATTATATTCTATTTAAGAATTATTATTCCTTTAGAATAATCCTGAGATCAACTTCCCTGACTCAGTGGATACTTCAGTCCCTCGCTGTCACATACCTGAAATAATTAACAATGTTCCTAATCATTGTGTGGGTTTTAATTGCAATGTAAAATGTATGTTTCTAATTTCAAGGACTATGATGTTGGAAGCAAATCACCTTCAATCAACATGAGATTTCAGATCAGTATTCATGAAGGCATTTTCTTTTCCATAATGAGATTTATAATGAGCATGAAATTCACCAGCAAAGCAAAACAAACACACCTACCTCTTTATCCCTGGCAACATGTAAACAGAATGATAGCCTTGATTTACTTTCCTCTTGATTTGAAGCCTTCAGATACCAATGTGTTGCCAGGCAGGCGGAAATCCCACTTACTGTCATCATTATGTGTTAAAATAAGCTCTTGTTTATACTCACGCGGTAAACTATTTGTCTTTAGCTGTCACAGATTGTGAAATGTTATTTCTTGACAAGAAAAAGGAAATATACGACAATTCATAATTGTAACAGCATGAGGGAGCATGCATAACAAAACAGAACCAACATCATTCACATGCCTGTTATACTCTATACCGCAACACTTGACTTATTACTAGAGAATTAACTGGATTTGTTTTCTGCCCCAGCCATGAGGGTGGGGCGAAAGAAGCGGTTTGGTGGTGAGAACAGTGTCAAACCTTTCCCGAACCATCCCCTCCTACTTGTCACCCTGAGAGTTTCTCACGCTAAGGCCTCAGGAGCTTCCTCATTCAAAATCTCTTTAGATTCACACACCTTCCAGCATCTGACAGGCTATATTACCCCTCAGAGATAAAAAACTACTTTCATGTCAGCGAACTCCTTACACACTCATACACCCGGGGGTTACACTGAGGTCAGATGTAAATTAGAGGTTTCAGATGTGTGATACAGCCTAAGTCATCATATGCGTGTTTTTTTTTTCTCCTAGTGCTTCAATCCAGCTAGTAAATACACTGATGCGCTTTTGATATTGAGACACATCTCACATAGAAGCTTGACACACACATGCACACACATACATACTGAAGTACTGTGGCTTTCAGAAGTCCTGGCTGAAAAGCAAAGTGCTGCTTTCAGGACATTTGACATGGGTGGGTAGATTCTGGAAAGGCCATGTTTATACCCTGTCTCTTCACATCTGCTGTTTGGGTCAAATAAGGTTTTAAACACCTCACAGGCACATTTTAGCATGCCGCCCTCCTCCTAAAATCAGCAGGGGTAAGTGCACATGCTCCACCACTCGCCTTTTCAAAACGAGTTCAAGAGTTTGGACTTGCTTGACTGTGAATTTGTTTTCCTAGTTCTCTCCTTCTTTCCCCCACTCAGGCTCACTCAGAGCGTGATGGACCTGAAGCGTGGCCATCGGGTGCCACCGAGCAGATGTGTCGCCCACCTGCTGTATAAAAACATCTTACTCTGCTTCATTTATTTCTCTCTGCCTTCTTGTTCCTCCTTCTGGACCTTTCCAGCGTGAGACCTCTCTTACTGGCCTATCAGGATCAGGTGACCCAGGCCTGAGGCCCTTGACCTTAACCAGTCCCCCAGAATGCAGAGAGAGAGCCAGCCATGTAGTGGAAATGAAGGTCAATCCCGCCGATAAAAAATTTATTGTTACAGCTTTTACTTTTAAGGTTTTCGCACATGATAAAGAATGACTATGAAGTCCTTGTACTCTTAATATGCAATATTGGTACCACTTAACCTTACCTCAAAATCATTCATAAGACGTTTTGAGCAATTACATCATGAAGGAGGGGCAACAGTGACACATTACATGTGATGAATATGAATAAATGAATACGAAAATCAGTAACAAGCTTTAAGTGTGTAAATGAATGCAGGCTCACTATTTGGCAAGCAACAAGTCACTGATGCTCTTTTTTAAGAGTCACTGATAAAATGATTTTTAAGGTGTTTATGATCTCATTTATAACCATCAATAAAAAATTTTAACTCTTTATCAACCCTTTATAAATGTTGCCATATTATAATGTTATACTGTATTTTTGGGTTTTTTAGCTCCTATAAATACTTTGCCACCAATATAGCCTCTGCATCACTTTCCCTGTCATTTTCTATTGATATCCTTTTAATGAATTTCTCTGACAAATGTCATTTCCCACCAGCTGCCGGCATTATTTTTGTTCTAAGTTTAAAAACAAGGGTCTTTCTTACACTTGGGGTTGTATAAATAGATGCATAAAAGAGTTATGTCT
This sequence comes from Brycinus macrolepidotus, assembly GCA_037974445.1. Taxonomy (NCBI): domain Eukaryota; kingdom Metazoa; phylum Chordata; class Actinopteri; order Characiformes; family Alestidae; genus Brycinus; species Brycinus macrolepidotus. Next base: position 16,153,270 of record JBBPCZ010000148.1, on the reverse strand, counting down.
TTTCTGAAGCACATCACAAGTGTCACCCAGTCATCTGTTTTTGTATATTTTACATTTACAAGATTGAAAAAAGTATTTAAGCATTCATATTTAATGTACTAGGAATTGGCAGCCTCATCAGCTACAGACTGTGCATTACTCCCTTTCCCTCAAAATCTGTGTTTCATCGTTGCAAAATCTATGTGAGAAAATCTCTTTGGTTGCTACTTCTATGTTGCGAAGGCACTGAACTGCATCACAGAGTTCTGCAAAGAAAGCCATGTTGATTTTATGCACAGTTGGTGGGTAAATACAGACTGAAGCTGAAAACATCAACTCAGCAACCATCCATCCTTGGATTTGTCAGAATGCTGGCCCATGCGTCGAATCCATGAGCAGAACATTCCTTTGGGGTGTTGTTGAGTTCCAACATGATTTGCAAATCAGCCCATCTGTGGGTTATAAAACATCGAGGACCTCTACATCGAGCAGTCCCTGTGTCTGTACTCCCTTTGTACTGCAGACTGGATTCCCTATAATATTCACTAAGCCCTTGACTGAAAATAATGCAGTTTGTATAAGTATACACTCAGTACAAGAAGCTTGATCTTGGTTCCCTATTACAAAGCTGAAAAATGCACGGGTTTTGATGCTAGTGATACTGTAGAGGATTTGGATTATATTCGTATTGTTACAGCCACAGCTCCACAGCCTGAAGGAATTAAACACTCAGATTACATATATAACATAACTATATAACATAATATAAACATAATACAACATTGTCAAATATAAAAAGTATTATTATTTTTAATAACTATTATACTGCATTGTAAATCATGATTAATCATATATGTACGATTTACTGTCTTATTTCACACTAAAATGTTTTTTCCCTTTCAAAAAGCAGGACATTTTGCTAATATGACTGGATATAACTTTTATAAATAAAACTATCAAAGGAAATGGCCTTTTAAAAGCTGTATTTTGGAGAGCCAGCAGTGGAATCATCCTTTGAAATAAGATACTGTGCAACTGCCCTGATATAGGGCAGTTGTGTAGCCTACAAGAAACCAGTAGCAATTTTTGTAGTGTTCTCACTTTGCATAGTTAATGTAGTCATCAGAAAAGATGCACCAAAGAAACAGTGTCACTCATGCAAAGCACTGCTCTAATGAAGTATAAAAAGCTATTTGATTGCTATTAGCTTAGTCTGGTGGAGAATTTGTAGCCTGCTAAACATGAGTGAGTGACTAAGTGAGTGAGTGACTGACTGACTGACTGACTGACTGACTGATTAAGTGACTGAGTGACTGGGTGAGTGAGCTACAATCTTGTTCCATTAGGGACAAAAAGATGAGGCACAGTCTCTGACATAACTTGAATATGCGTCAGAAACTAATGCAAATACAAATTCATAGAGTGCATCATCAATACCCTATTGTTTCTTTTTTGAGAGTGTTCCTCCTCTAAAGTTTAGGGAAAAACACTGCTTTAATGGGTGTTTATCCAAACTTCAGCTCACTCTCTGCTCTATCTCTCGCTGGCCTTCCCACAGAAGAGATGTGTGCTGGGTGTACAGAGGGATTTTGGGTTTGGGGAAATCAATTCTAGGGTGATGTTTACCACAGGGGCAGCAGTGGCAAAGGTGCAGCGAAGGCAATGAACTAGAAAAGCACAGTGAGGGAGAAGAAAATATCATCAGAAGAAAAAAAAAATCAATAAGGCTGATTTAATTTTGCTGGGCATTAGATGTACCAGGACAGCATAGCTTATTTTCTCACTTTTAGAGTCACTGGAAGCATTGAGGGGACACTGAAGAGAGCAGAAGAAGGAGAATGGGACTGGAAAAGAGAAAGAGTAGAAGACAGGGATTCCTGGCACTCATCCCATGCTGCTCCTTGTAGCTGTCTCTGGCTCTCTCAAGCTTGTGCCAGAGGGCTGTCAGGGAAAGGGGCTCGTGATGGGACCAAGGCCCTGAGGGACCTGCTCTAAAACTCATTTGGAGAGAGCGCGAGACATTCAGCACTGCTGCTCAGCTACATTAGAGATGATCTCCATCCTGAGAGGAGCTTGAGGGAGAGAGTGCTTGAGAGAGAAAGAGAGAGAGAGAGAGGGAGGATAAATACAAGCTTTCGCTGACTGGGCAGTTTCATTTAGGGCTTCTTTTCTTCCAGGGTTTTGCAGCAGTTTGAGTGGAGACTCAGCACAACAGAGTCAATAACATTTCCATGATTCTCAGGTATTTTAGGTTTCAGTGTTCACAAAGCAATGCTCAATTTTAAGTCCTATTTGATAGGCAATGTAGTAAAATGAGTAATTTTACTCATTTAGTTATCAGTACTCATTTAGTTAATGTGGTGCTGCCCTATTAAAACCAAAGGTCCCTAAATGGTTCTTGGCTTAACAGTTCCAGCCAAAATAATTCCGGTATTCAGTCTTGTACAGATTCTTTAAACTTTCATAAACATTTTCCCACATATACACTTCATTTACAACACAGCCCCCCCAAGCCATCTGGGGGGGCTGTGGATGTTGAAAACATCTACTTTAGGGAACCAAAAATAGTTCTTCTATGGTGTCACTCAAAAGAACCATTTTTGCTACTAGTTACCGTCATTAAAGCAGAGAAACAACGAAGACATAAACCAGGGGTAATTGTGTTTTTTGGTGTTCAGCATTTGAGTTTCACAAAACTCTATTAAAGGCTCAAGGAGTAGAGTGTAAAATGTAATTGTTCTCCTGTTTTGTTCTAATCAAAACATTTCTTTTATTTCTTTCACACAAACTGCAGATAAAGCTATTCCAAGAAAATTGCTCTACTTATAATAATTTCTCTGAATTCTCTGTGAGACTTCATGGAATTGGGCTGCTGAGGAATAGTGTAACCAGGTTCAGCTGTATCATATTGTATTTCATTTTGGTTTGAGAGAAGTTTAGAAGAAAAACAAGGATAGCATATTCCTGACCTTGTTTATTGCTGAATCTGCTGCATCACCAAACAGGCTCTTCCCTCTGGAACATGTGTATTATTTCAGTAAAAATTAATGTGGACCAAACTAATTAAAGACCCTCATTCTTCTTGTTCTTATGAACAATAAAATGCTTTGATTGGGTTTCTACAAAATGAGAAATAGGTGTTTTGAAGAGCTTGATTGGGAAAGAGTTTGAACAATGAACACACACACACACACACACGCACACACACACAGACAAAGGGCATTTTTTTAGTGTGCAACTTTAACAAAAAGATTGTGCCATGTTTTCTTTTAAAGATAAAAAAAGATTAAAACAGGGCACACCAATGTCCTTTTGCACCCCTTTCACCATTACTAACCCAGAGAAACCTACAGTAGCCGAAAACATTTTAGCCAAATAAAACTCAATTCAGTGCAGTTTAATCTTATTTATATAGCACTTTTTGCAACTGATGTCATAAAGCAGCTTTACAGAGTCCAGGTCCGAGCCTTTTGTGAACAAGCCAAAGGTGACAGAGGTGAGGAAAAACTCCCTAAAGTTGGAGGAAGAAACCTCAGGTGGAAATCAAGACTCAAACGGGGTACCCATCCTCCTCTGGTTGAACTGGAGAGGGAGGTAGAGTAGAAGAGATGTCCCTAAGGAGATAGTTAACAATGAGGCTTTCGTGTACAGACTTAATCACTGTTGAACAGTTGGCAGTCTATAGGTAACAGAGTAGGTACAGTTAGTAGTAGTGATTTTTGCTGGAGTCTGAGTGAGGAGGAGTTTGAGAGTCTCCAGTCCACTGCAACAGGAACAACAATCTCCGCCAGAGCACTGAGCACCAATCGCCCTTGAACGGGGTAGTAGGAGCACAAGGGGGCAGTCCAAAGCAGCCGAACCAGTCCAGGATACTCGGGCAAGGGACCCCAGTGATGACCAGTCTGAGAGGGGTTTGATGACCCGGAGTCCAGTGGTGGTTGACTAGGCTTGATAGATGGGTATGTGGGAGCATCATGATATAGGAGCAGCTCAGAGAAGATAGGTCAATGGAAAGGATGGAAGACGTATAGAAAACAGAGTTAGTACTGTTTAAGTTTACAGGGTATAAAATGTAATTGTAAAGAGAGAGGGAGTCTGTCACAGAAACCACGGTTAGACCAGTGTAGCGTGGTGGATGAACCCAATCACAGACAGAGGCGAAGTGAGTTGGTAGACCATGCGCTTTGCTATGAGAACGCTCTCGATTAGAGTAAAGATTCCCACCGGAATCTGCGTTCTCATTCACACACACAGAAAAGGGTAGAAAAGAGATGAGGAGAAGAACCCGGGTTACTCACGGTACCGAAAACCGCACAGAGCTGGCCAGGAAGCTTGACTCAATGACTGAGCGATGTGATACTACCGCCATGCCATTTAAATACCCTGTGACGTGCGTCATTTCTGGAATCCTGTGCACGTCACGATCTGGTGCGTGTGACAGAGTCGAGAAACTGGCATTCCTGGCTAGCTAGAAAGGGCAGAGCCGAGGGGTATCACAGATACAAGAGCACCCTGGGACATTGGATCCCCCCCTCCACCCTCAACAAACTTAAGTGAACGCATGGAGTGGTGGGACAACAACACCAACATCCCAGTTTAGTAGAATTCTCTATGTCCATAACCTTCCAGCTCTTCACCCTTCATCTAATGGGAAAAGTTAATAATGGAAATCTTGACTAAAAAGTAGGTTTTCTGGGTACTAGAGGTGACGCGTGTCACAGGGTATATGAACAGGAAGCAGGTATTTCTCTGTTCTTAGACATTGAGTCCTTATGCCAGCCCAACTCCAGTTCGGATCTACTGGTACCGTGAGTGCTTCGGTCTTTCTCTCTGTGTTTATATACCTACTGTGTGTGTGTGAGAACGTTGGTTCCCGGTGGGAATCTTTACTCTCTGGTTGAGCGTTCTCAGATCAAAGAGCGCGGTTTACCGATTCTCTCGTGTGTATCCGTGATTGGGTTCTTCCGCTACGCTACACTTGGCTAACTGTGGTTCAGGTACGTTTTTGTCTTGTCTCCGTGACATTGACATTAAAGTGACCATAGAGTTTTGTAGCAAGAGATAAGTTCACACAGGTATTCAGGGGTGAAGCTAGTAGAATTTTGTAATTAATTTGAAATTTGATCAGAAGCCAATGTAATCTTGATAATATTGGACTAAAATTTCCTAGTCCTAGTGAGCTTCTGCATTCTGGACTACTTGAAGTTTATTTAGGCTCTTGTTGGAGCATACAGACAACAGGGCATTACACTAATCAGGTCTGGAGATAATACAGATGTGAACAAATTTTTCTAACTTCATGATATGCGTTTCTTACCTTATTAATATTTCAAAGATGGAGAAAACCTATTTTAGTAATAGTCCCAAAATGTGCATTAAAGGATAGATTTGAGTCTTTTGCAACACCAAGATTTTTTTTACAGTTGACACAGAAGAAGCCAAGAAACCAGCAAGATCTAGCAATAAACTTGTTGGACCTAGAAGAAGGGCCTCAGTTTTTTTTTCTGAGTTTAGCAGAAGAAGGTTATGTGACTTTCATTCTACAATCCAAGATATGCTCAGTTCAGAAAAGCATCTCAGCCTTGTCTGTCTGTTCCAGGCAGATTAATAATGTAATACAGAGTGTTTATTTTATGCAGCTTGATATTCAAAATTCCCACTCTGCTTTACATGTCTTTGCTTTTAAAGTAGCAATAGCAGTAGGATGCTTTTGTCAAAATCAGAAAAAAATAATTTATTACAGGATTTCCCTCATACAGAACTATGAGCCAAAAATGTTTGTTTTTATTCAACTGGGAAGAAGTAGAAACTGCTAAGCATAGACCAACTGTGTGTTGCAGCACAGGCTTTGATTTTTGGACTTCAACAAAAATTCTAGGACAATCTTTTGGATTCCTGACAGGTTGTAGAGTTGGAGGCATATTTCTCACTTTTTAAAATACTTCTGCACTGATCCCATTTAAAGGTTGAGTGCCAACTTATTAACATGAAAACAAAACCAAGAAAGAGATCAGCACAGGCTTGTAAGTTCGAGACTGAATGCAAAATGGACATTGAAACTAATGGGCATTAAAACTGTAATATAGAAAATATATCTACAATCTACAATGTTTCATTCTCATTCACGTCTCTTTTTTTAAAGGCTGAAGGAAAAGATAAGCGATGGCCAAGATTTACACAAGGGAAAATAGCCAAAGACACATTTGTTTGGATTTTATTTTGACTGCTATAAGAGGCGTGAGGAGACTGAGAGACTGTATGGTATCTAACACAACTGAGAGACTGAGACTTTATGGAATGCGAACACAGATGACACAGGCTACCTAACTGATTTAACGTATTCATACAGGCTATGAACTGACTCTGTAAATCAATACAAATTGGTCCTGAAAAAACTGAAATAAAATTCGTACCTTGAACTTCCACAACATCACTGCTGTCAAGGTGAGCAGAAATCCTGTCAGACTCTGTCTTCATATCTGATAAACAGCTAGTCTGAATATGTTGTGAACCCAATATAAGACATAGACATTTGTTTTACTTGATTATTTTCTGTTCACTACCCCATCTCTTTTATAGGTCCTGGACCCACTGGGAGCAAACACAAAGGGGAAGGCTTTTTAATTTACACAGGTTTAATTAGATACATCTAGAATGACGCTCACTTAGACAGAGAATGAATGACCTCACCCCCTTCCTCGATTGTTGGCCACATGTAAAGAAGTCTGCCCTCAGCTTACTCAACCCAGTTTCCTCCCCATACCACCCCTCCAGAACATCCAATATTTTCTGAGCTGTATCTCTCTGCTCGATAGCCAAAAGTCCCACCTCTCGCTTAGACTCCCTCTCTAAAGTGCTCATCACAAAGTCTACCTGCTGAACAGCGGAGAGGCCAGCCTTGAGGGATCACACTGGTTTATTTAGGTAAACATTGTTACAGTGCATCATTCTTCCCACTGGTTTGCCCCCGAAGTCCTCCCTTGCCCAGCAGCACTTTTAGCGCATTCCAACAGGTAAACAGTTCACTCAGTCTAGGCACAGCACTACAGGTAAATAAATGTCAGAGTATTGTGTATATAGCACCACAAGTACACAGTACTCCCTCACAGCACTACTATACCCCACCCGTGAGGGAAAAAGACAGCATGATGGGGTAAATAACTGCAAAGGGGGGGAAGAGAGATGTTATCCCAAATAAAAATAATCCCTGACTACTACCACTCATTGGCCAAAAAAAAAGAAGTAAAAAAAGGAGAAGAAATAAAAAACAACATCCCCACGATTCAGCGGGACACAACAAATTACTCTTTTGAATGTTGTCTCAGCCTCGGAAATTCATTGTAAAAAAGGATGCATAAAAGTGTTAAATTGTATTACTAATCAAGAACTGAAAGTCTAGCTTAATGCAATTTGTGTTATAGAATTAAGAATGTAGTATCGGTCAGAATTCACCTCAGTAAATTACAGCTGTCTGCAGCTGTTACAGTGAAATGGCGAGTGGCAGACACATGCTGCTGTGGAGTCTAAAGGTTTAAATATGAATCAAGTGCAGTGTGCAATCTGTCTCTGTGCATTTAAAAGGGTCATTTTAAGATGCCATGGCAAACGTCCTAAGGAGTAACCAGAAATAAAGCTGATTTTTTTTTTTCTTTCCTCAGTAAGTGCTCGAGGTCATTGTGACCTGTGCCTGAAACTCCTGAGGTTTTCCTTGTCAGGGAAATGAGTTGAGTCAAAGTACAGGCATGCCAGGAGGGGAGAAAAGTAAAAGCAGTCACCGGCTGTATCACAATGCATCTCTGCACTGATGCCTACATACGTCTGGAACCTGCTCTGCTTTTTAAATGCCAAGCCTGAAGGTGCTTGAATAAAACATTGATCAGACTACTCAGACTCATCTTCTTCTCGGCTTCTCTACCTGGAGGCCACCTTGCTCCTGTGACCTCCAACTATATTAAGAGAGAGATACACCCCCCCCCCCCCCCCACTCCTTAACATTACCATTAACATCCATCCTTCACTGCCAGTTCATCTATACACTGGAGGAGAAGATGTCACCTAATCCTACATACAAGCCATCATTACAGACAAGTAGGCTTCTTGCTGTTAGTATCACCAGATCTTACGAATAAGGAATACTGTGAAGTACTTGAAATTGTTATAGAATTTAACTTTCTTGGGTTTTTTATCCATTTAAAATCTGCTAGCTGTTTTCCTCCTCATCTTACAATGATACAAGCCTGGGAGGGTGAAGTCACTTCACTTATTGAACTTCCATACTTGCACAGCATCATTGGTGTCATCTTAAAAGATGTTGCCTTTGGTTGGAAAGAGTTCAGACATCAAACAGAAATCATGGTGAAGGTAAAGGAACTTTGTAAAGTTCTCATTACGTTATTAAACTACACTTAGACCCTTAGCAAACATCCATGTCAGTCCAACTGATCTGACTAGTGATGAGGATGGAAAGAGAGGAGAGAGCCAGCAGTCACTTGAAAAATGTTTGCAGGATGACCTGACGGCAGCAGGAACATCTCCATTCCTACACCATTCCTAAAAAACAAGCACAGAGATTTGTTCAGGGCCATTTAGCTGGTATGGTATGATGGCATTTTGCTAAATGTGCCAGCCATGTGTGGGAGCTGTATGGTAGTAATGGTGTGCAAAACCTCATTAGCACTTTACAGTGTGAGATGACTGTTTCAGCAGCATGAGCTTTCTGATAAACACAAGCAGATCCCAGCCACTGAACCCTGCTTCTCTAATAACACATGACATACTGGCTGCAGCTGTGTCGAGCAAACCAGACTGCAGAATTAGACTGAGAATGAATTTTATTCAGCAAATGCCTATATGTTTCCTTTAACGATTATGAAAGGCAATAATAAAGATGAAACCGCTTTAAAAACCTTGTGTAGTGCACAATCCCTGATATATAGTGTCTAAAAGCTATATACAGAAGGTTTGGGGATACTGTGGACTGCCCATTTAGTGTTTGTCCTGTTGGTTGTTTGTTTTCTTTATCTCTACATTTATTTATTAATTTTGGCTTCTTTTGTGGTAGTAGTAGCCTAAATCCATTCTTAAGAAAACATATTGTTACTGTTCTCAAGTAAAAGTACTTTTACACAAGAAAAACAAAAGTACCACTTCAAATAATTCCATAATGGTTCCTCTTTACATTTACAGTGGAACTTGTGTCCAAAGGCAAAGCTTTACAAAGAATTAGTAATGAAATACAAAGAATTAATAATGCAATAAGTAATGAAATACTAGAAAATTATCTGAGTAACAAAATGACTTTGCTTCTAACTATACTAGAATATTTTTTATTAAAGTATTAACATCTGAAAGTACTGAGTAAAGTACAAATCCAGCAAAATATATTTACTGGGTAAATGTAACTGGGTAAATGTAACTGGTTGCTACCCACCTTTGACCATAAGCCATGCGTAAACAGAAACAACACACTTCAACTTTTAATATCCAGTATTGTTAAGGCATTCATTAGAGTAGCTCACACCATACATACTTAAGTGTTTGGGCATTACTGCAGTATGGACTGGTAGTGTTAGACAGAAAAGCAATCATCCATCCATCCATCCATCCAGTATTTGAGTCACTTATCCCAGCCAGGGTTAGGGAGTGATGGGACCTATCCCAGCGGTCATAGGGTGAAAAGCAGAGAAACATCCTAGAAGGGTCACCAGTCCATCACAGGGCAGACATACAGACACACTCACACACACAGTCACACCTGGTTCACTCTATAGTGTATTTTTGTTATTTGAAATCATGCATCCAATACGTGGCGACATCCTAATATGTAACAGGATTTTAGCTCCAGTCATAAAAACCCCATGAACTGCACATTTTTGTGTTTTCCCTTCCCGATTTAAGGATTAATCATTAACTGGTGGGTTGAATCTGATGTGTTAGAGCATTGAATTAGATCCAGTTCATGGTCCTGAGAACAGCTGCTTTAGCAGGAATTGGTTCAGAATTGGCATAGATTGAATTGGATTTTTTAGGTAGACTAGAATAGCTTGGGGCGAAGCCAGTAACAAAATGTTCAGGCCAAGAATAAAAGCAGTGCTACAAGAATGCACTTTACTAGCACTGAGTGCAGTTATTGTTGTTGGTTTCTATTTTTTTTCATATTATTTATGAGTAAAGAAATTTCAGTGTGCTCAGTTTCATTAATGAGTATGTGGGGAAGAAATGGCACAGCTCCATTCTCCTTTATTGACAAGAGTTCATAATCAACAGTTTTTCATGATCCAAAAAAGGAAGCATGCTTTCATTCTACAAAGAAACTAAGAAAACAACTCAGACGGAGCAGAAGATCTAAAGATCTGTCAGAAGTAAATTTGGAGGCAAAAATCAATGGGCTGAAGTTTCACACTTTCAACTTTCTATTTCTAGCAACACTAAATAAGCCTGTCACATTTGACTGGGCCAGCTGAAAAAAAAAAACATACTGAGTCAAAAGTGCCAGCATGCAGACGGTGCTGTTCCATGAAGATTGTGATGTTCATTATTAAACACTTTATTTACTTATTTACTTCCATTGTATTCTCTTTATTGACTCTGGGTGCCTGTAATTATGTGTCTATTTGTACGGACTCTCAGCTTTTATCTCTCTTTTTGTGGAGGGCCAGGGATATGGAATCTTCATATTCCATATGGAAAACTTCTCGACTTAGTTCCCCTACGCTCTTGATCCCCTGAGGTGCAGAAGAAATAAAACCTGTAAATGTCAAAGCAGTAATTAGTCTTAATTGAGCCTTTCTGATGGAATCCTTTTGTGGTTCATGGGGAGAGAATAGGGGGTGGGCTGTTTACAGTGCTTAATGAAATAATGGTAATTAACATTCATTTCTTAATAAATTGTGATTATTGGTGTTCTGTGCTGGAATTATAAATGGCAGCATTGATGCTAACCAGCAGCCTCTGTTCTGGGGCATGCTATTTCATGCATTTTAATTAGCATGGTCTGCATGATCCACCCTTTGCTGATGGGCCCACAATACTGCTAGCAATGCTGTTCATTTTCCAACTCATATACAGCCCAAATGTAAGGTTCACTTTACTTCCCTGTCTTTTTGACTGACAAGCTGGGTGGTGTAGTGAAGTGGAATTTGACAAGCTTAGGACTCTGAGTTTTGTCATCTTTCTGCAGCCCGCAAGCAACAGAGATGACTAAGATAGACAGAGGGAAAATAACTTTTGTTCACCAGTATCCTTCATCCTGCCTTCCTTTCCTGCCTCCTTCTAGCTTCCCTTACCTTTCCTGACTCCAGCTGTCATATGATGTAGTTGGAAAGCATTCAACAACTTTATTTATGCTTCTTAATTTAGCTGTCATATAATGTGGGAAGTATATGAAATGAGACTAGGAAGTTAATCACTAGCTGGTCTGCATCTGCTATCTGAGTGAAACACTAATCTGAGTGAAACCCAGTTTTAAGCCTGGGTCAAGGCGGTGCTTTTCTTCGAATAGGAAATCCACTGAATTTGCAGAAATTCTGCATAAGAAATCAATAGTATTGTTTCACAGTAGTGGAACCAGACATACAAAGTGGTAATTGCCTCTAAAAGCTACATCACCAAAAGTTATTACACAAAAAGAGAACAAATGCATTGCATAATGCCAAAGACATTTTTTTAAAAAAAGTAGTTTGGTCTAGAATGTAAAAAATATATTTATGGTAGAGAGTACATACTGTACAGGATAACATTACATAGATGTAAAATAGTACCCAAATAAGTGTTTTTTACCATTTTCCATACTATTCTACCGTCATCCTTTTGCCATTTAAAAACTGGAAGACTTGTTTAAGCTTCTTGCTCCTTTTGGATGCTAAATTTAATAACTACATTTGCACTGTAGGACCCCTGGTTCCTCCATCATTGTAAAGAAATGTCTCCATGTCACGTCAAATCATTCTTAGTTATTTCATTTACATTTTAATTATGCAGAAATTATGAAAATTCATGATTCCCTTTACCGATTCTGCAATTTAATGAATCCCTTTATTCTAGTTTGGGTTGAGATATGATGTGAAAAGGATAACAGGGTGTAGGAAAAGAAATTCTTCCACTGGCAGGAGCATGTAGAAGGCATCAGTGTTCTGTAAGCATCTTCTGTGGGAAGCTGCTGTCATTGGTATGACAGCATGCGCCTGTCTAACTGTTCTGTAATGAGAATAGTTATGGGCATGGCTGTGCTCTACTCTCTGTGTAAGCTGTCACAAATGAGCTGTTAATGAATATGCATCGTACATGGCAGTATAGAGGGAGCTCACGTAGGTGTTGCCATTCTGGGCAGGTATGCTACTGAGATGAAAGGAAAATATGTTTTTATGAAAAGAAGAGACCTCCATATATACCGATGATTAAAACAAATAATTGGATCAAACAAAAGGAAAATCGATAAACGTATGCACCATTTCTATAAGTTTATTTTGATGACACAAACAAAATATATGTATCTGCACAGTGAATAAAAAAAAATACGAGGTTATACTTTCCCTGCTAGCCCAAGATCAGACAACACACATGGCAGTGTGTGGGAAAGACCCTGTGTTTTGAAGTGCTAATGGGTTAGATCATTACTCAGCCTGCACTGCAGTCTTGACAGATGACTGAGTTTACTGATGTAGCCGTGTATTTGCAACAGTATGCTCGCTGTGTTTCAGCAGCATTAATGAGCTCTGTTGGTCTGTCTCTCAGTCTCAGTGCCTCTCACTTATAAGCACACATATCATTAACTGAATGAAGAAACTTCATGAGCACATAATGTGGCCCCCAACAACCCCTCAGCCCCAACTCCCCACCAAGCACCCACAAAGTCTGTTGAACCCTTCGGTCAGCCATCTTTTAAGCGGAGTAGTACGAGAGATGTCTCACGATAACAGTAATGATTTTGCATAATCGCACATTAAGGACCTGCAGAGGGAGAGGAGGAACAAGAAAGACAGAGGAGGGTAGTGGGCACAGACAAAATTACCATCAATAGTGAATTCCAAATTTGCAGCTTCTCCCTGGCTGAATTAGAAGGCGAAAAACTGCCTCAACCCCTTGCTGATTCGATGCGTCTTTCTTCATTGTGGCTAGAGTGCCCCCTGCTGTTTAAAAAGAAAATGAGTCAGTGGCCCAGACTTTATTCAAAAGACGGTGCTCCCCAGCAAGCTGTCGTTCATACTGATGGACGAAAAAGCAAGTGCAAGAAGAAATCAAGGGTCACAGAGCATCTTTGGCTTTTTCTACTCCTGTTTGTCCTTTATTCAACCCTCTGGCATATTCAATGGGTTCCACTCTGCTGAATCACCAGGAACATGTTGTCTCCTGGATTCATTATGGTCCATCCCTGACTTCACCTGTCCTCCCTGCCCCCATGAAGCTTGCCATGTGGAACAGAGGTGGGACAGAGATTTATGTGAGCTGTTTGTGTACCCCTCCTTCAACCATTCTCAATTTCTGCTTCCCCTTGCTCAAAGAGATGATAAATTCATGGACGCATTCTAAAGCTCTAGTAGAGCAGAACTGTCCTCTCCGTGCAGGGCATCTCATTTGCACATCGAAACAGGTTGGAATAGTGAATGCTTCAGCAAATAACTCCAGTAAATACAAAGCCGATAGGTGGTAGAGTCAGGGGTTCAGGCCAGGCTGGCAGCTCGGTACAAGGCCAGTCAGCAGGAGGGCCGGTCAGCGCTCTAGCACTCTTCATAAAACCCAACTTGATGGATCCCTCCTCCTGAGCAGTGATCTATCACGGGCAGCTGCTGGACTCATAATAAAGTTGTTTGTGCTGCTTGGTGTGGTGTGCATATAAATGCACTCACGAGCTGCACATTGCACTACATCTTCATTTCGGCTCATCTGCACTGGCAGCAGTATATTACAGGAAAATAATTGTGATGACCTGCACATTTTTGCTCCTAGGCACGTTCATGCCTGGGTGATGTGCATATATAGAAGGGGGTGGCACATAAGGTTTAGATGGAAATCTTAGCTAGTGGTGTATTGAGGGGTATTTCTCATCTCTTGCGAGTCCACTATCCCTGGATGAATGGGATTATTGAGCAGAGTGTTAAATCATGACCACAGATGCATGGCTAAGTGCTGTGTGTGAACACAGGTCAGCAGTGCAAGAGGGCCAGCCTCTATGATGTATTTAATGGGAGCAGCGGGACGAGCCTTTATTGGATGATTCATCAAGGGACTGGCATGGTAGCTGGGCTAATATTGACCCTCTTAACACCCTGCATGGATGGTCAGTCAACCACAGCCCTCCATTAGAGCAAGCCTGCTGCTGCAACAACACCGCAAACAGAGGCCGCATTCATAGCCACCGGCCTAGTCAACTTCTCCCACAAGCACTCACGTCCTTAGTCCATTTTACGCCTCTTTTTATTACAAGTGTATATTTTGATAGTAAATAATATGCCTGTAAAGCATACACCTGTTTTAGTATCTCATGCAGTTTTATGGGGGTGTTCTCTCTTAAACCCTTTACGAGCATTTCAGAGGTGGAGAGGTAACTGAAGGGAGTGGGGATGCATACTGGACAGGAGGAGGGGGTCTCAGAAGAGGGAGGATGAATAGAGAGGGCTCCGAGCACAATACACCAGGCAGTACACAAGCAAACACTGATCAGAAATTTCAGTTCCTTTTCGTCCAGCGCTGCATGAGCTTTTATACACAGGGAAATAACATACTGATGGCACAGCTGTGTCCTTTTTGTAAAACCACAGCAAGCAAAATGAAAACAGACTGAAACAGAAATAATTAAATGCCTCTGTCGATTCCAACAATGTAGAAAAAGTCTGAGTTTTGTCTGTGTCAACAGCTTACTGGCATTCTAAAATCCAATGCCTCCATGAAATTCCCATCCCGCTTTTAGAAATCCACAGGACGCACCATCATAGTCGTCATGGTCGCGATCAAGCTCGGCCCTTTCCAGTAATACCATTTGATGCCATTGTAACGCATTACATTGGAGAGTCCAGCATAGTAGATCCCATTTAAATTGGATGGTCCACAGGCTTCAAACCACCATCCTACAACAACAAAAGGTCAGTAATTAGACTCCTTTCAGAAACGCCACTGAGCCAGTTGGTCCCTGACCCACTGACTCCCCCAAAAATCTCACATGGATCTGAGACAAATATTTCAAGGGTATTTTAATTCAGGTCACCATGATTACTGTACATTAAAACAAATGTCTTTTTTGGTACTCTCTCTGTCTCCTCGGTTACCATGGAAACAGAAGATTGTGTCACAATACAGTAATTTATGGTAATGTGATGATTTTTGGCAACGAAGAGATCCAGGGAAATTCTTTTGCATAATCTAAGTAATGAGTGGCGTATTACAGGCTGAAGAAATTGAAATGGCAGATAGAGATACAGGGTCATAACTTTACCCCCAGAGGCCATCTGGGCACACGTGCAGCTGCACTGGTCATTGTCCTGGTCCTTAGTGCTGAACATGGTGCCAGAGTGAGTCAGGCTGCTGATGCGTCCAGCTGTACCACTGAAACCTTGCGTGTGGACACTAAAAACAGTACAAGACTCTTGTTATAGAGTTCTGAATCATAGACAGTTGCAAAGTTACAAACATTTCAGCAAGAGTCAAGGTCAGCTTAAAATATGATGCAATTAAGCTTGGAAAAAACATTGGTCTCACTGCCTGAATTAAAAATTTGACACTGTCTGGTTATAATTTAAAACAGGATATGATCTGAGATTGGTTAATGTACACACACATTGTAAAACCTTTTTCTCAGCTAAACTCTGCATTAGTTCAATTGGAAATCATTTAAGTCACATTACATGATATTGCAGAGGCTGTGAACAAAATCACCGTGCCAGGATTCATAAGATCTTGCAGGTCGGTCACCACATTTAATTAGTTTCTATTTTGCGCAAAACTGCAATGAAAACCCGCCTAGTGTCATGCTACTATTGTTGGTAATTGTGACAGATGCTATATTGTTTGATGTTCTAAGTTTAATTTAGCGTGAAACATAAACTGTCACAACATCAAACGTTGTAGGATCTGTTATGACAATTACTGGTAACGGCCACATGAAACTGCTCCATTAACGGACATGGCAGCTTATGGCAGCATATAACACGTGCCATGACATGTTTATATGTTTACATGTTATGTCAATGTGGTAGGGTTCTAGTAAAGTTAAAGCAATAAAAAAATGTTCTCTATAGCGTCACTTCAAAGAACCATTTCCACAGTTTTATTTTTAAGAAGGTAGGTGTCACAAGGAGATCTTTCACTTCGCCCCAGCTCATTTAATGCATTCTGCTCAGCTGCGCTAGGTGACCTCCATTATGCATAATCTATTGTCTGCAGTGACTCAGGAGGTATGATTGTGCGTATTGAGCATGGTAAGTGCCTTAGAAAGGACCACACAGCAAGAGACTGCAGGAGAGCGTATTGGCTGGGAAACATCCTTGCACAACAGGTCATTTGGCTGGCCATTCCCATGTGAACACAACACACCAGAGACAGTGCCAGCATTCTCAGCATGCAAATAAAACTCACACATACGGCAAGAGGTGAAACGGGAACCAAGCATGTTGGGATTTGGCAAGGGGCTTCAGAGCTCCCTTCCAGGTTGTTTAGGTGGTGAGCCACACACGCTGTTTTCCAACAAGCCCAGATTTAATACATTCATAGCACTCAGTGAGCCTCATTCGATTCAACACAAACCTAAATCAGATTTCAGTTCATCTACTTTGAGTTCAGTTTCATTTTTCTGGTTGTGGTGCACTAGTGGTATAATCATGCCCTCAAGTGCCTGGTGCTTTAGCTGCAACAGTTAGAGAGGGACGAGATTTGTTTGACTTGGCAGTTTTCTGGCAAAGCCAGGTGCTTGAAAGCGTTTGTTTTGGTTCTCTCCAGTAGGCAGCTCTGCTCTTGGGATCGGTAGGCCAGCAGCTGTGATGGGGAGCTGAATGGAAGGCAAACAATGGCTGTTTGCCCTGCAGTGAGCTCATCATTTTGACTAATGTACTCAAAGATGGTAGAGGCTTCTTTTGGCATGAAGGCAAAGAGAAATGTATAAAAAGAGGAACACTTAATTCAAAGTATAATTAAGGTTATCACACAATAACGTAAGATGAAGTAAGAAGCAAACTGGAGGGATGAAATTGCGAACTGAAGTTTTTAGCTGGCCTGGGCAGGAATGCAAACTATATTTTTGCTGGCATGGGGAGGAGAGTGATCTGAATTTTTTTGCCGGCCTGGGGAGGAGTATGAACTGAATTTACACTATATGGATATGTATAAGATTATGGAGTTTCTGAGGGAATTTGTGCCCATTCATTCTGTAGAGCATTTATGAGGCCAGGCACTGACGTTGGATGAGAAGTCCTGGCTCACAATCTCTCCGTTCCAGTTCATCCTAAAGGTGTTGGATGGAGTTGAGGTCAGGGCTCTGTGTGGGCCAGTCAAGTTCTTCCACACTGAACTCATCCAGCCATGTCTTTATGGAGCTTGCTTTGTGCACGGGGGCACAGTCATGCTGGAATAGAAACGCGTCTTCCCCGAACTGTGCCCATAAAGTTGAAAGCATGCCGTTGTCCAAAATATCTTGGTATGCTGAAACATTAAGATTGCTCTTCACTGGAAGTAAGAGGCCACCTGAATTCAGCAATTAGGAGGTGTGTCCCAATGCTTTTGTCCATATAGTGTATTTGTCAGCCTGGGGGAGGGGCTCACTCAAGTACTGCCCTGTGCAACTGCCTAGTTTGCCTATACAGGCATGCCATGGTTGTAAGTCCTCTTTGTCATATTCTGTTGTTTCTGCAGATGAACTGCATTTATAATACTTTAGATCGCAAATTGATTTTCATTTTTGAAAGTTTCTACTGTTGAAACTGAGAGCTTTATCTGTCCTGAAAGACGGCCTCAATACTGCATGATTTGCACGATTTTCTGGCATAATCTTTTCTCTGGAGTGCTATAATCTCAACTGTATAATCTCAGTGCTGTAGATTACAACTGAATTACACATGTTACATCAAGCATTGATTGCCGTGGTTGAAAGTTACTGTAAGCTTTATTAACATTTGAAAACTGAAACCACAAAGCAATAAACAGGGCATTATTTTCTGATTTAATTGTGTCTATACACTATTTTAATCTCTCGATGTCCATGTCTAAATTTGACATTTCTGTTAGTCCATGTTATCTGTACAATTCTGAAGGTGTGTTTCAAATGACTAACATGGCCATATGGGTGAAAACTGAGTTAATATCACTTAATTTATCATATTAATTGTGGTCCTTTAGCCTGATATTTTAACAAAACAATAGACAATCCTAATTTGATTAGTAAAAAAAATTGTACTGCCTGACGTTAATACAAAAATACAAAATCACCTTAGACCACTTTTTCCATAATATGATCAGTTAACCTGCTGGATAAGAAAGGGTTATTCTTGACCCAAAATTTCCATGTTATCAGTATATCACAGCTGAAAGCACTATTGCCCGAGCCGGAAAAAGTTCCATACCTGTACTTCTTCTCCTCTCCATCGATGTAGAAGTTCTCATACTGAGAATAGGCCTGGTTTCCCTCTGTATCTTTGAGCTGGACCTGCAGAGTGTAGTCTTGGGATGTGGTGAGCAGGTGGATGACATCATTTCCTAGCCAGTATTCTCCTGAGGGGTCTCCGAATCCCTGCATAAGAGATGAATATTCAAGACTTTTGTCTGCCATCTGAAGACATCTGCTTCTAATTCATTTCCACACTTAAGCCCAGAAAAATGTACCCCTGCAAAGTAGTTTAACATACATCGTTTCTGTCTGACTGCGCTGGTAAATGAACAACATTTGTCCAGTGTTATTTAAATATTGTGGCTAGGCACCCAAACACCTCAGTGCAGATATTATCAACCATCTAGGGGGGCCTCCCTAATCCCACGCTCCGGCCGGGGCCAAATATTTATCATCCACTTGTAAAAACATTTTCTTGGAAAATAAATAAAGAGCAAAAAGGAAGAAAGCTGTTTTGCTCTTTGCAGCCTGTTGTGAGCAGGGTATTCCCAGAGTAGCCATAGTAATTTATCTACTGAAGTGGGTGAGAGAAATTACCTCTGCTGCCTCATTTAAAAGCCTAATAAGGGCCCATATCTATGGCAGGGCTTAAGGACAGAACATCATTATATTACAGATACGAGTCATAGCTTTTAAAACAAGTTTTAAAACTCTAAACTCTAAGCTAGGTCTCATTAAATCAGGGCTTTGTTTCCAGGGTGTTGCATTTAGCTTTGTCCAGCACTGAATCACGAACGCCAAACACGCTCCGTAAAAGTATAATGGAGTGAGCTCTCTCCTCAGTGCCTGTTTGCTTCATTGAGAACACTGGAGGTTATTTCTAGAGGCAAACTCACATAAGAAGGTAAGAAAGTTAGTTCCAAATTGCTGCTGAGATCAATGCGGGGGAGTTGCCCAACCAGTAAGGAGTCAATGCAGGTGTAAAAACAGCAAATGACACTAGAGCACACTCAAAACAACTCCCTTCCAAAAGAGGTCAGCAAGGGTCAGTAGGCCGTCAGTAGTCAGCATGAGATTTGTCACACTAAACATTAGGAGCTAAGCTCACCCCCCCAGTCTATCACGGAAATGTGTTTTCAGTACAACCAAGATAGAGTAATCTCCATAATCAAGTAGAGGCTGGTCAGGCATGCACATTAATCAGGGCTAGCCAGTTATGTGTGACCAGTTGAATAGGGACACTGAACAAACTCACTATTTTGTATTCTTTCCAGCTTCGGTGGAAGTCCACGGAGCCATTGAAGCGATGCTGAAGAACAGTCCAGCCTCCTCCTCTGGTCTTCATATCACAGAACACCTAGTGGGGCAGAATCATTTTCCAAAAAGATTTTTTTTTTTTTTCTACAAGCTGCTTCAGCAGGATAGCAGTGATGGTAAGAGGTCCTCTAAAAGTTTGGACTCCTCTTTTGAAGATAACAGTGTGAAGTCTGTTTTGTCTTCTGTAGGTCAGGGTGTCCTGAAACTTCAAGGTTAGGGTGATATTTGGGAGGAGATGTGTTAGAACGAGAATCAGTTACAGTTTAAAGTTAAGAAAAAGTGTTCTAGTAGTTACATTGTTTCTACTTCTGTGATTACTACAACTAACAACAACAACAACAACAAGAATACTACTACTACTACTACTACTAATAATAATAATAATAATAATAATGTAAAATTTGATTCATCTGCACATCTTGTTTACATGCTATGCCATTACATGTTAGTACAGGAATGAGGTCCAGTTTAAAGTTGAGAACAGTAGTTATCTATTTTTTCTATATCTATTTATACTGGAACTTTACATTATTACATTATTACAACTACTTCTGTGACAACAACAACAATAATAATAATAATAATAATATAGAGGCTGTAGGACACTGAGTAGTTTACATGTGATTCTATACTGATTCCACTGGCATCATTCTGAAAATAAACCTGTTGACGAAACAGAGCTCTAATCCTGTGACAACTGCTTTAAATCTTCAGAAAGGGAAAACAAGACTGCCAACTTTTCAGAGCAACCTGTTGTCTTTTGTAGGTTAGGGTGTCCTAAGACTCTACAGTTAGGGTTATATGTGGGAGGAGAAATGTTAGAAGTGAAGTGAAGTGACCATTTGTCATACGTGAACACACCACAGCACACAGTGTGAACAGCACTAAATTCTTCCTCGGCATTTAACCCATTCACCAAGTGAAGCAGCGGGCAACCAGGAACACGGCACCCGGGGAGCCATATGCTCAAGGGTACCTCAGTGGTACCACTAGCAGTCTTAGGATTCAAACCCACGACCTTCTGATCACTGGGGCAACTCCCTAACCACTAGGCCACCAGCTGCCCCCACATAAGAAAAAGACTGAGTCGCAGTTTAAAGTTAAGAATAATAGTCTACTGGTTGTTATCAACAATTTATACTGCCACTTTACATTATTGCATGCTACTACTACTACTATGACCACCACAGCTAATAATAATAATAATAATAATAATAATAATAATAATAATAATACAAGCACTGGACTCTTCTGCACATCTGGGAAACAAAGTAGTTTACATGTCATTCTGCACTGATTCCACTGGCATCATGCTAAACTGAAAATAACTCTGTTGATGAAATAGAGTACTACTGCTGTGACAACTACTTAAAATCTTCAGAAAGGGAAAACAACACTGCCAAACAACACTGCCAGCTCTTTATAGGAATCATTTTTAACAGAAGAACAGGATAAAACCGACTGATGTTCTTGTCTGTATGAGGACAGACATGGAGATTATGATGGCTCCCACTATTGTATTAGTTGTTTTCCATGAGTTTTGGTTTTGATTATCTCAAAGTATTGTCCCACATACTGGGAAATAGAGAATTTTTTCAGTCACTTCAGAACCCAGAGGAAAATAAAATTGATTAAGAATGCTGTGGAGGATTCATACAGGCATGCAGAGAACTTAGGCCTTTTCATGGAAAACTGCAAATATTCATACCCGTATGTGAGGCAAAAGCTATTAATCTTATATTGCAATAGTAAAGTTGCACATTAAAAACTGAGAAGTGAATAAATCATGTTTTGATAAAAGAACCAGAGTTTATAGGACTCTTCAAACTTAAACCATATTAGAATATAAAATTCAGTTTCTCTCTCTTCTGTTTCTTCATTTGTTTTATAGTGTTGCTGAACTTAATTGTTCATGTTGCCTACAATGAAAACCACACTACATGATGCTGAAGGATGGAAACATGATCAAATCCTAAGTGCTGGAGCAGTAATGAGACTGTAAGCATTTGCTCTATCTTTTTGTAACTATGACCGCAGTCAAGGATAATATCAGAGGATTCTGCTCATAAATCAACCCACAGAACAACACCCTCTTCAGCATCGATTCTTGGGATAGTTAGTTAGTTTTGTTCTGCAAGTGTTCTTGAGTGTAAAACATCCAGTGTAAATAACAGGTTATAGAAACTGCTGCTAAAACACGGTTAAAGACCCTTTTTTCAGTACATTACCATTCCTTGGCACGGTCAGAGCATTGCACCATGACCCTGGCCTCTGAGCATACGTTTTGAAATCTGAAAATGCCAACCATGTTCTAATGTTTTAAAATATACTGCCTTTAATGTTCAAGTCATATGGTGGAATTTTCCATTCCACTGATGCTTAACAGATTGATTCTCAAGGTTCCATATTCAAATTACCTTTGGAATCACAGGATGAATTCATTCCACTTCGGCTATGGCTTAACCTCTCTTTTGCATAATCCCATGAGAGTAACTCTCCACCTCCACAGGTTTCATGGCAGACATAACTCAGAGCCAAATCATTCAGCAGTAGCCTACCTTTACCGCTCTCGGGAAAACTGTACAGTACTTGTTAGCATAAATCCACCCAGCAACAGTACACAACAGTTATAGGGTTTTTCATCACAGAGTGAGTAACCTATTAGGACCAGCAAAAAACAAGGCCAGTGTTTTACCAAGTCATTACCAAGGCCATGTGTGAATGTAGTTAGTCCTCAGCAACTGCCATTTTGCTTCACTGAACACGTTTGCGGGTATATTTTAGGTGTCATTGTTGATGGAACGCTAAAAGAAAATCTATTTACATATATTCTGAATGTCAGATCGGCTTGCGTTTTATTCTGCTTTCATTAATTTATTCTTCTTTAGCATTTCTCACAAATGTAGTGAATTTGTAGCAACACGAAAGAAAGTACGAAATAAGTAAAACTATGTAAATTTCACAAAACGAGCCACCCAGTTTGCCGCTACAAGGAAAGAAGAAGGTGGTGAGGCTGCGTCTATTAGTTTTCTCATTGCAAAGCTGATTTATACCTGAAGTTGGCATGAAACTACAAAATATATGCCAAACACCTGGCTCTTATGCCCACAGGAAACATAGAGGAAAGGCAGAGGGTGCACTGGAGAAAAGGCAATGAATAACAAAAACAATTTATTCCATGTTTTTTGTTTTCGGTTTTTTTTTCTTCCTAAAGGTGTGTACCACAAAAATCTGCCAGAAATTAGATTTGATTGTGAGAGCTGATGGTCGTTCAAACCAAAAGCAGAAAAGTCGGGGACCCTCAGTTCAGAAGGCTTTTTTACATTGCGAATCAGGCTCGCCTACATTAGAGCCTGCAGGGAACGCTTCTCCAGCTTCTTATTTTAGCATTCTCATCCCCAGCATGACATTTTCATTCCACCCTTTCCAGAACAGTGTTCTAAACTGCATTATATTAAAACAGTTTGTCCTGCCAGGTTTTAATGTGATCGTCGAAAACAATAAAATAATCTAAATGTCAACACTGCCAGTGTAACGCCTGGCTCCTTAGATAATCAAGATTCATGCCACCAACTGCTTAACAGACTGCGTGAATAATTCAAACGCACTTTCTTGGTATTTCAGTGCCTGGAGATTTCTTTTGAACCCTGTATTAGGGTTATTTATTTTTCAACGATAGAACTATGAGCCTTTTACAATACAGAGCAATTGCTAATTATTACCTTAATTGTCCGCGTGTTATTGGCGAGGTGAATGCTGTATATTCCATTCTCAGTAATCCCAGACTTGTAGATGTCAGAACAATCTCGGAAGATTTCCATCTTCTCTTTAGAGGGACTGGTAATATCTGGGAGGGAAAGAAGAGATGCATTAGGTTCTGCAATAAAATATGGGGGATTTACTAACATGACATGTGGAGCAATGTAACAACTTCCTATAATCCCATGTTGAATGAAGCAACAGCCCATAATCCTTAAACAAAGCCTTCTGGCCCCGAGTCACTCACTCAGGTTTACCATAAACACACTCATGCTTTCCAGGCAGCCTCATGCATGCTGAGGAGAGTTTGGCACTGACCGTTGCAGTGAGTGACCATTGCCAGCAGCCGCTGCACTGTGTCTGAGAGAGTAGCATGCTGGCGTTGGAGCAGAGTGCTGTTGCGGATGGAGCTGGCCAGCTGTCCCTCGAGCAAGGTGACCAGGCGACTCTGTCTGTCCAGCAGCTCCTGCAGCTGCAGCTTCTCCTGTTGGATGACCTGCAGCTCCTGGCTCTGTCTGGCCTCCATGGCTGCAAAACGCTGCTCCAAGTAGCTGTGGTGCAGGAAGAGAGTGACACCAAATTCATGCAACTTTATTCACAGCCAAAAACCTACAAAAACATTTTTCGACCTAATCTCTATCTATGCCATGTACAATAATCTCAATGCATTGCCACATAGCGAGAAAAGATCAGAAAACCTGTTGATGTAAAATCAATTCAAATGCCCATATATTACATTTTTCTTGTATTTTCCCAACAGGTCCATTTAGTGGCATTATTTATCAAAAACAGTTTTTATTAATTTTTACATGACCAATTTCAAACCTCTCTGTGACCATGTTTCTTAACTGTGCCTTCAAGACTGAACAGGGCACAACGCAGGGGCATCTATGACCTCAGTTTCAACTGGCCCTGTCTTGTGCCTTGTCCAAAAAGTAGTGTGGACTGAAACACTCCATATAACTTCGTCATTACCAGGTGAGGCTAAGCTACTTTAGGCTGAAAAGACAAATAAATGACATTACAAACACTGTATTCAAAACAGACTGCTTTTGCAGCTTCATGTGTTTCTATGGACTGTATGCACTGGGAGGTGAAAGACATATTTTGAAACCTTTTACAGTGTTTACATACTACGTTATGCTTTTAAAAAATGGATTTTCCATGAAAAGGGCCCTGTAAATAAAATACATTGGCAATGAAATGCAGTGGCTGCATACTGTCAGAACATTTGTGGGGAAAAAATTATGGAACACTTTTATTAATTCAGAGGTATCTGAAGTTGTAAATCTGCATAGGTCATTGTTCCAGAGATGGTACTACCAAGGCAATTTTTTTAATAAAGGGAAATGAATTTAAGTTATTGTCCACGATAATAGATAGTTGATTCAGCAGACAAAGATTAGGTTTGGGAAATGTTGACATATTCCTTTAATATTACTTGCAGATCCATAACAACTATGATTATTTGCTTGTTCACCACTCACTGCCATGAAAAAAAAACTCAGACAGAATTACTGGACGGAGTGGCTGGTAGAGCTAAACTTCTCAGAAACACCTGGCCATTCCCAGGATTCACAGATGGTGCCAGTGGCTGGCCCTCTCCATCAAACCCAAAGGCAACACTTTGACAGTCTGTGTGGGTTTGCAACACATTGTGCTGCAAATGAAGACAATAAATCCTACAGGCCTGATCTTTATGACTCTTACTAACGACTTTGTGGCAGTTATTTATTGAAACAATCCAGCCGCATGGATTGAACAAGCCACTTTTGGCACTTCAAAAGACATCATTCCCTAATTCCCTCTCCCTACTCACTGTGTTAATGCTACCAGCAGGCCTCATGGTTAGGGATGAACATAAGGTGATAATGCATCAGTCAGGCTTTGCTTTAAATGAAGGAGCTTTGAACTTTTTACAATTCCACTTTACTTATATATATATATATATATATATATATATGACCATCATTGTCAGAACAAAACCTTGTGTCTTCAAGATAGTGCAGAGGAGAAGGAAAAAAATACTTTAAATTTAAGTTAATGTCACATTTTATAGTGCAAAGAAGACTTATCAAAAGGAAATACCTGCAAAGTCATTACAAAAGTAAATGTCTTAAGTATGCAAAACAACACCTAAATAAGTCTGAGGCATTCTGAATGAAACTCTTTGGCCAAGGTGACCTTGGGTATGCTGAAGCGTTCTGCAAGGAACTAGGAGCGTTCTGCAAGGAAAGGTGGGACAAAATAATTTAAAAAAGGAGGCTCCTCAAAAATAAACATTAACAGACATTATTTATTTTAAATAGTTGCTGCTGAGGTTGTGTTTTCTTATTTTCACTTCAAAAATCATCAAAAATTATATAATTTGACTAGGGGTGCCCATTTTTTTCAGCTGTATATATAGGATAGGAGGCATGAGAGTGAAAATGTTTTGATAAGACAGCAGTGAAATTGGATTCATGAACTTGGAATAATTTCTTTCTTTCTTTTCTGTCGTTTGCTAGTTCCCTGTGACAGCAGTGGTATATCTGTCATGCTGCATATGATGATGAAGACACATTGTTTATTTGAACATCATGATGAGGTTAGGATCGATGCCAGAGGAAAAACACGTGCAGATGTGGAACAGGTGGTGTGTGGTCTGTTTTCTTCAGGAGTTGGAATGATAAACAACTAGAAAGGATAGTAAAAACAAGCACTCCTCTCACACCAGTAGTGCCCTGTCCTCAGTCCTCCTCGGACTCCCCTGACATGACAGCATGATAAGCCCCACCCAACCCACGTTTAGCTCATCTCAGAGGCAAAGTTTACTAAAAAGAATGGAAAGGAACATTTCAGGACATACCATGGTTTAAGTAATTGGGCACCTCTGTCCTATTGAGGTCACACATTCATCATTCATGAAGAAATAAAGGTTTAGAATAATGTTTGTACATAGTTTTAGGAACCACCAAAAACTGCAACATGACAAATCATTAACTGCTTTATAACACTGCTGTCATGATGGATGACCAAATAATTGGAGAAAGAGCTCCTCTGCCATTATTGTAAATGTCTTGAAGCTTGATGCATGTTGGCCATGAGAAGAAATGCTAAGTAGCATTTTAAAACTTCAATCTAGTGCCTGCATTTCTTTAAAAACATAATAAATGAAACCTCTTCTAATGTGTGAAGTGGGCTTTACCTGTTTTTGTCACTGAGACGAGAGACCTCCTGGGTCTGCTGTAGGAGCTGCTTCTCCAGGCGGTTGGTGGAGAGAGAGTACTCCAACAGCTGGATCTCCAGACGACTCGTTTGGTTCAGTACCTTTACACAGGGGCAGATTATGGGTAATTAAAATATTTCCTAAGAATATTTCCTAAGGAAAAATAAAACACCTCGTGATACTGTGTTAATCAAAGGTCAACAGTTTCTGAATTGCTTCTCCTAACCCTCCCTTAGGAGAATCTATACAAACATTAACATAAACATTTAATTGTAAGAATCTCTGGAGACAGATGAGAACAGCAGGAGGTCTCCTTCTGCCCCGAAAGATAGCTGAAGAAAATAATGAGATCTTGAACTTTTCTTACGTAAATACTATTCTTTTGCACTGCCGAGAGATCTGTGAGACATTAGATCGAAGTAAGAAATCGAAGAGATGTTTTTCAGAAGAAGGAGAAAATTGCTTAACTCTCACACTGATTTCAGATAGAATTTAAGATGTAAAAAGTGACAAAGAACATTTTAGGATATTAAGAATATTTCCTTCCTCTGGGATGTTCTCTACTCTATTCTTTTCAGAAATTACCATAATCTGATGTTATCAGAGATTTGCTGTTTTTTACACTTTAATCCAGTTTGCGTTTATTAATCCAGTTTTTCTATATTATAATAATTAGATGTAAACTCAGGATTTAAAACTAGCCTCCTTTTGCATTTACAGTTTCTTATCGGGAGTTCATGCTTTAGTTATCATCTCACCATGCGCATGTGCCCAACTCTATTTTTACAGCCACACTAATATAATAAACATATGCCTTTGACAGAATCATCCAAATATTGTTTCAGGTTGCACCATATGTGCAAGGGACTGCTGACACAGGGATAACAAAAACACAAAAGAGGTAGAAAACACAACATTGTGAAATAATCCAATTTGGAGAGGATGAACAGTACACCTGTTTTAGTTGGGTTGTTTTCATAGTCTTTTGTCAGTTATCAAACGCCATTCAGCACGTTCACTCTGTCCCACCGATTGCAGTAGACGGTGAACCATGAATTGAAATGCGGAAAGCTCAACTTACAGCTAAATGTGGATGGAGTTAAAATGATATCAATTTTGTCCATTTACCTGCCTCATATAAACCTTCTCAGATTGAAAACAAATTTCAGTCACGCAGGCACCTAACATTCAGTTAAAGGCAATTGCCTACTGACGAATGCATGAAGAGATTCAGACGATGTGACCAGCATGCCGGAGCTGCTGCCTGGACTCATGCTGGGGCTGGGCAGTTGTTACATGAATCACAAAGAAAACATCCTTTAATGTGCGACTGCCATGTCTTATGTGTCAGCAGATGCTGTCAGTCTCGCTTCATCTGGCGCACCTGAGTCTCCACATCTGTCAGCTTGCGCGTGTGCTCTGCTGACTGGCTGAGGAGATTAGTTCCTATCTCCAGCATGGTGGCCGTCTGTGTGTGAATGACATTCCTCTGCATCTCCACCATCTCCGAGCGCACATTCTTCTGGATGTAACTCTCCAGCTGCAAATACGACAGGGGACACATGAGTGAGCTCAGACCACCATCTCAGTCCAAATACACATCTGCTTCTACCCACAGCAGAATAATCCATTACAGCAGGATGAGCCAAAGACTTTTCTGCAAGTGTACTGATATGAAAATCAGAGTGCTTCTTTACTTACTCTATAACAGGGGTGTTCAACACTGGAGGTGATTTACCTGCTCAGACGCACCTGATTCAGCTCATCCTTTAACTGTCAGATTTAGTGGGACTGTGTGAGTTGGGTAATTTCAAAATTGCACTGTATACTGGCTCTCCAAACAACATTTACTGTAAGCTTAGACAGGATCCTCATTAATAGGCTCATCAATAAAAAATGTTATGCATTGGATTTTAGATTCCAACCAGTTTCTCCAAAAGTGCAAATGAAGACTTACCAAGGAAGGCTCAAAAGAACCTAGATAAACATCTAAGGAACTGCAAGCCTCACTGGCCTAAGGAAATATTAGCGTTCATGACTCCACCATTAGAAAGAGACAGGCCAAAAATGGTATCCATGAGAGACTTGAAAGGCAAAAACTGTTGCTAACTAAAAAGAATGTAAATGCTCATCTCACATTTGCCAAACAAAACACACTGATAACCTTTAACCTTTTGGAACAATGTTCTGTGGGCGAGTCGAAAATGGACTTTTTGAAAGACAGGGGTTCTGTTACATCTGTCATAAAGCTAACACAGCACTCCTCAATAAGAAAATCATACCGACAGTTAAAAGTGATAGTGGTTGCATGATGGTGTGGTGCCTTGCTGTTTCAGGGCCTGGGTGACTTGCCATTTTTGAAAGAACCATGAATTCTGCTCTCTACCAGAAAGACTAGCAGGAAAATGTGCTTTCATCAGTCTGATCTGAAGTTCAAGCACAGTTTAGTTATGCAGCAAGGGAAAGCAATCCAAAGCACAGAAGCAAGACCACCAGAATGCCTTCAAAAAACAAAATTAAGGCTTTGGAGTGGATTAGTCAAAGTCCTTACTTGAACTCTATTGAGATGGCTGAGGGAGAAAGTTAGGCAGGTCGTTCATGCTCAAAAGCTCTCCAGTGTGGCTGAGTTAAAGCCATTCTGCGAAGAAGAGTGGGCCAGAATTCTTCAAAGTGATGTGAAGGCTGACTTTCAGTTACAGAAAGTATTTGGTTGCAGATGTTGCTTACTAAAGGTTGCACTTATAATTAGGTGAAGGAGCAATTACTTTTCACTTTTCTTATTTAAAAAGTGTTTTTAATTTCCTCGTGTTCTTTGGGTTTTTTATTACATTTTCTAAAACAAATTAGTGTTTCAAAGATGCAAACCCAAAGAAAATCAGTCACTTTTCACTACATTGTACATCATTTCCACATGAATAAAATTCCTTCTGTCAACATGATCATTGCCACAGGAAAGTAAATCAAAAGATAAAACTGTGTTGATGTAATCAGCTTTATTCACATGGAAATGATGCACACATTTAAATCAGGTAAAGTCAGCACGTCACTGTTTTCAGTGTATGATCCTTGAGAGTATTTTAAGGAAGAGTTGGACATTTGAAGATTTTGGAAAGCACAATCAGTTTTGGAACAGAAACCACGTGGAGGGAATTAAGCAATAGAACATGACCACTACTGAACTATCCATCTTCTTGTCAGAAGTTGGCTCCCTTTTTTAGACAAATGGTCTAATCCGGTGCACAGTCATTTTAGGACTAGAGGGAGCGCTAGCATTTCATCATCCCTCTCTCCCTCTGTAACCAAACATCATCTGCACATTAAGACAACAAGACATTGTGGTCTTTGAAGAACATGCTGCGATAAGCTGTGATTTCCAAAGTGCTGAAAAGTCTACGTGAGTGCTGAACGCTCGTCTGGTTTTATGCATTATGCGTTGTCACATGGGAAACAAATGTGAATTTTATGCAAGCTGTAAAGTAGGGACGCCATCCATCTGCAAGTAATAAGGGAACTTCGTATTGATGTGGGCTTTTTAAAGCAAATGGCATAAGGAAGACAAATTCGGCCTGATTTCCAGTGTACCATGTAACACTAATCGTGTCCTGGTGCTTCAGTGCTCTATTTCTCCACCGCAACACTGTTTTAGAGATTTTTAGCAAAAGCTAAAAAAAAATCAACAAGCAAAAATGGTACACTGAAGGGAACATATTAATATTTATGCTTTGTTTTGCATTTAAATGAACAGAGCATTCTTACTCATACCCCAACACCACTTTTCTGAGAGGATAATTGAGTATATTCAGAATCTTTTAATTGGGTTAAATGGACAGCCACAAGGATGATGGTGTATTAAAGTGTACATTTGATATCTTGCAATTTCATATTCCCTGGAACAGGCCTACTGAGTCAAACAAGGCATGACAAAACCAACCGTGTGTCCAGTGGAGCACTGACGGATGGGAAGAAAACAGGAAAACAACTGTGTCCAACGTGAATAAAATGAACCAGCATTGCTGTCCATTGTCTCTCTCTCTCTCTCTCTCTCTCTCTCTCTCTCTCTCTCTCTCTCTCTCTCTCTCTCTCTCTCTCTCTCTCTC
>JBBPCZ010000148.1:16099338-16122284 GCA_037974445.1 Brycinus macrolepidotus | reverse complement strand
TTTTTTCTCTCTCTCTCTCTCTCTCTCTCTCTCTCTCTCTCTCTCTCTCTCTCTCTCTCTCTCTCTCTCTCTCTATGCTTGTGCATCTTGGCAGTTAAACTGAGAGAGATAGAGACTGACATGCAAACTGAGGAGTTCTGTCAGGGAAGATTACAATGGATTAAAAGCAGCATTAAACAGAGACATCAGACAGCTAAATCTTTTATCACAATTACTAGCTGTCTTTCATTTTGGAAACACCATCCAGAACATCTCCATTACAGCAGAAACACATTGCTGCTTAGCTTAGTGGTCAGCTGTGGGCAGAGCAGAGATAAAGCCTTTCTGGAAGAGTATATATTTATCTTTTGTATTGCTGGCACTCTAACAAACCATTGTGACCATGATGTTTTAACTGCCATTCATATTCTTTCTCATGTACCTGAAAAACATCTTAATGAGTGATTTGGAATTATGAAGCGCTAATTTGGTCACAGGCCCCTGGGCTATACTTTTTGTAGGCCCCCTAAACGATTCATACATTATTCATACATAATGTCCAAAAGTGTATAATGCCTGCCAGTTTCTTCTAAAATCAATGATATTAATTTAGAGTTCATTAGCCCCTTGACAGCACTTTATTTGGATAGTACACTATAGATGTTTTGTAGATGCTTATCTTGCATGTAATTTACATTTAAGAGCTTATCTATTATCTTCACCCTGTACTTGTTTGTTTAGTCATGCTGTCACACACAAGGTTGGGGTGCCTTGAGGCTCCAGATAAGCCTTTGCATTGATCTGTCCATGTCTGGAAGTGGAATAATTTTGGTTGCTTAATGTCTTAACTAGTGGTTAAATACTACTACTGAATGCATAAAAAGTATTAATGTCAAAAATAAACAATATGTGTTCTTACAAATGAAATGGACTTAAACAGCACAGTCTCAAAAAACTGGAGAGGAGAAGCTTGATTTTGCCTGACTGAGAAATGGGAAAGTAAGTGGAAATATGCACATGTAGACTTGAATGTGGATGTGGAATGGGGTATTATTTCTTTATGTATTAAACTTCCCAATCACAGTGTTTTTGTGTGTTATCACCAAATTTAGAATGTCAGGCTAGATTCTTCTCTTACTAACCCTACCTAGAGGATAAAAGAGTTCGGTTCAACATGATTTAAACAAACGCAAAACAAAAATAAATCATGGCTGCTTAGAATTTTCCTTAAAAAACTTCTTTCAAAAGTAGAATTCAGTTTCTTTATTTGGGTAGTACACTACAGCCACCTACATGTAATCTGCAGATGTTCAAACTATCTAACTGTTCACTAACTATTCATTCTTGCTAATGTTAAGGTCAGGGTTTGGATGTGGACCAGAGTGAGAGTTAAGCTTAGGTTTTAGGTTGAGTTGAAGGTTAGGGTTAGGATTAGGGAGAATTTCATAGATATTTGATTAAATTTGAGTCATAGATGAAGTATCAACAAATTAAGTGAAGTGTACTATTCAAAGAAAGTGTTGTGCAAAATTTCACAACTTGTCCTTCAGTGGAATGCCACTAAAAATCTTGAAATACTGCATATATTTTCCTTCGTAGAAATCCCAGAGAGATGTATTAGTGACATATACAAAATGATGAAAGCCTAATGACGCTTGTGAGACAACACTCTGGAGTGAGAACACAGACACTAGCACTCCCTAAGAGAACGCTGTCAATATCTGTTCATGCACTTACATTAAGGTAAACATTTAACCTTCCTTTGGAAGTCTATGTGTACTTTTCTTGAGGGCCTATCTGCAGTTTCTGAGACATGGCAGGTGGTTATATTTTGCCTTTTCCTTTTGTTCATATTGTGTCAATTAAAAGTCCTTCTATAAAAACGTAAAGCAGACCCACACATACAAAGACCGAACGGATGTGTGCATAGTTTGACCCCCTCGTCATGTTCTGGCACCGCTGAGTTTGCCTGCCCATATGTACACAGCACTAACCCTCCTGCCCCCCTCTGCATGTTTATAGAGAAATCTTAAGGGAGGCGGCATAACAGAGCCAAAGTTTCCACCGTCCAACACTCTGGGTGTCAGACAGACAGCAGGACTATCCCCAGCTGGGATGCCTCAAAGACTGAGAGTTACCCCAGGACATGTGACACAACAGGCTGACATGAACCATGTCATTATGGTGAACAAGCAGAGAGGGATTTGTAAGAGAAACAAGAGAAAAAACTGAGAGAGAGAAAAAAAAACAGAATTGGACAAAAGACAAATGACTTTTGAAACAATGCATTTAAAGCAATGCAATGCAGTCAAAAGTGACCTTCTCATTGAAAACACAATGAAAAAAGTACAGGCATAAACAAATTCAAGGTACATGTTTAGACTGAATAGAGAGCTGGGTGGAGAGCCATTGAATAGCAAAAGCTTTGATGAGATTTCAAATGACCTTCATAGCAAAAAAAAAAAAAAAAACACCCCTGTAACTCCCAGACTAATCTCAACGATCCACACTATCATTAGCAGGGTTTAACTGTTGGTATGTTTACAGAGAGCAATCAAAACACCCCCCATTAAATAGCCAGACTGAAATGTGTATTTCAAAGATAAGTTTGGACCATGTAGGTCAGAGCAAGGGTTATTGCTGCTGTATTTATGACAGGGAGGGAGGGGGCTGCTCTGATAGAGAGAAATGCATTTGGCTCCATATCATTGTCTTCTCATTCGAGCCATGCATGGGAATCAGGATTGCCCAGTGGTCCTAAAATATCATTTCAGACACTGACAACGCTGCCAGCACGCCCAGGAAGAGTCATACATTCAGAAAAGCTTCTGCAAACATTTTGCACAGTGTTATGAGAGATTCTCAGAACCACATGACAATAAGTGTAGAACATGATGCCAAAATTATTTTGGAATGTATGTGCTAACAAACTTAAATGTAGCTTACAAAATCAAAATTTCAAGTGTTTTGCTCCTCCCCCAAAAAATTTGCTTTTAGAATCAGAATTAGTTGTCTATTACTACTGAACTACATTTCACTTCTAGAATCGGAATCTGGAGTGTACTAATACTGAACTTAATACAACTTCTAGAATCAGAATCTGAAGTATGCTACTACTGAACTAAATACAGCTTCTAGAATCAGAATTTGAAGAGAGTTACTACTGAAGTAAATTTAACTTCTGGAATTGGAATTTCTAGAGCGTTACTATTGAAGTAAATTTAACTTCTGGAATCAGAATTTGGAGTGCATTGCTAACAATTTAGATTGAGCTCCCAATATTACAATGTGGAGCGTATTACTATAAAATTAAATTTAGATTCTTGTATCAGAATTTTGGGTGCATTGCTAAGAAACTACATTTAGCTTCTAGAATCAGGCTTTCTGGAAAGTATTGCTAACCAATAAAATTCACCCTCTACCAGAATTTGAAGTACTCAAATTGTTAACATAAAGCTAGAGAGAAAGAAACAGAGGGTGTGTGAGAGTCAGTAGTACCTTTTGCAGCCACTGCGTGTTGTTCTCAGTGGCGCTCTCCAGTCTCTCCAGCTTCCTCTCCTGCCAGGTGGGCTCAGCTGTCTCTGGGGGCAGAGGCGAATCCCTCTGCAGGGAATTGGTCACCTGGAAGTCCCGGGTCTGGCACTGTTCCACCTCTGGCAGAATGAATGTGTAGCTGCAGGGACCATGCTGCACCTGGTGCTTCTTCCTCTCTGAGTCAATCGCTGCCACCAGCGCTACTGCCAGAGACCCCAGAGCCAGCAGCCAGCCCATGTCAGGAAAGGTGGACAGAGGTTATGAACGAGAATATCTGCAAAAAAAAAAAAAAAGAGTACTCCACTGGAAACAGGTCAAATGAGAAGTAAGGTCCTCAAAGAACTTTTCCTAGGATTATTTCTCTTTTCCAGCAAGTTCTCTTGTTCTCCAGGTTCAACTTTTTCCCTTTTCCATGCCTTCCTTCTCTTTCCTATATTCCTTGGCTGCTGTGTTGCTCCAGGGAGAGCTCTTTTATGACATTACGCTCGCAGTGCCGCCTGCCAAAAAAGCTACCGTGGTTTTAAGCACAGCAGAGCCAGGACAGATGAGACAGGGCGATTGCTTCCTATTCTTTACCCGCTCTGTGCTCCGGACGGCTCAATTCAGGAAACATGCTGAACACAGCCTCCGTGTTTATTTACTCTCAGAATTGTTTTCAGTTTCACCTCCCTCTTTTGTTGAAGCTGCTCTTGGGTGACTTGCCTGAAGAGTCGAATCCTGAACCTGAGGGCTTTTTGGACACAGTGCCAAAACTCTTTAAGTAGTCGTCTACCTTAACAACCCCTCTTTTGACACATAATCACTCAACTTCCCTCCATCACTTGCTCTTTCTTTTGCCTCTCTTCCCCTCCCTTACTCAGGAATTAGCAGTAGAGGCCACACAGAAAAAGGAGCCCAGCACCCACTTCAATACCCAGAGCAAAGAACATTCTCTTCTCATTAGACCCTTTCCTCCTATTTCTTTCACTGTCTCACTGACTCACACACTCACTCATTCTCTCTTCCACCCCCCCCAGTCCCCTTACCATGACTTGCTCACAGCAGAGCTTCTCTATGTTAGGGGCTGTCTAGTTCTCAGTTAAAGCAGTTGAACATCTGGATGTAAGGAATATTTCATATCACCTGCTGTGAAGAGTAAATTCCATTAAAGTCATAATTCCCCTCCTGTTCCTTAGCGCCTAAGTCCGAACTTCATCTCCACCACCACACAGCCTGAAAAATAAATCAAACTGTTTAACTAAAGCACGACAGCTTGGTAGACCAAACAGTCTGGTGATTCATTCTGAAGTCGTCCATTTGAGATGTATGCAATAAAACTGCTGCACTTTGAATAATGAAATGTATACTGGCTGCATGAGAAAATCAAACATATGAAATCTTTTCATCTTTTCACCACGTGGTGTTACCGCAATAATTTCCAACATATTTCACTTGTGATCTGATTTAAGACTGACTACAGTGTGGTATAAGTACATTTCGATGTGATATGTGTTCTGAATGCTTCATTCATTTTCATATTTATAAGTTTCTTTCTGGAAGACAAGTGTCTAAATTCTTGTTTTTATTGTGTAGCCTCTCTTCTCTTGGCATGGCTGTCTTTGTGGAGAGATAAAAATTGTTTTCACAGCAGAAGATTCTCATACTTCCCTTTTCGCTCCTCGTTGCTCACTAGCAACTCAACACACACTCACAACATGCGACACACAAATGGCCTGCGGTGTCTTAGTTAATCTGTTATCAGATTTCATTTTTGTTTTCATATAAGACAGAACAAAGTCTTGCACCATGTTTAAATCAAACAAAATACCCATTCTGAGCATGTATTTCAATTAAATGTCTCCAGATGTTTGAGCTATAGTGTGTAACACACGAGACAAGCAATAAACTTAGCTCTGAATGCTTCACCTTCCTTCATTCTGGGTTTCCAAAGAAAGCATTGAACCTTACAAAGTATAATGTGTCTCAGAATTACTTCTACTTTACATGTTAACCTGCTATATATTTCAGAAATGGTTTACACAAGTCAAAATGTCATTAGGCTGTCTAAGCATCAGGGCACATATAGGATATATATTTAACAGTCTATACATTATGTTATCAACACAAACAGACACTCATTCTCCAGCAGGCCTCCTCCCTTCACAACCAGAACATCTCCCTCTCATGCCCTTCTCCCATCCTACGTTTCTTTACATTGCCCTTGTCCTATGCACCTTCGCCAAGGTCATAAAAGCTCCTTTGTCTTGTTACATCCTTTACCTCAGCAGTTAAATGAAAACAGTTTGCTAGGGGTGTTTAATGACCCACTGCATGGTAGGTGAGAGTACTGCAGCTAATGTGTTTCAAGTGTTTTGCAACTTTTGGAATGATTTTATCATAACATCCATCTCTGAAAATGATCATAGCACGCTTGCTGTTTGGCACACACAAAAGGGGAGGGGGTCTTATGACTAAAAGATTAATGGTGCTAAAAGCTTATGAATCCTGCAGAATGTGTGTGGTAAGACTTCAGAATGTGACATGGTTTGTTTCACTCTATTAGCTGACAGTAACAGAGATACCACAGAGTCTTTTTTTTTTTTTTTGAATGAAATCAACTAGTACAGTACGGTTCTTTATATTTTGCTTTGAATCATCTTTTGTTGTGCAAAAATACTTTTTTATGCCTTTCAAACTGTGTTTTTTTTTGGCAGACGAAGTAGATTAAATTAAAGAAATGGGAACAAATGTTTTACTGCAACAGGCTGCAAAGTGCCTAAAGATACAAGGAGCCTAGATAAAGGAGTTCCAACCACTCAGCATTCAGCACCACCAATATACTGATCAGCGGCCTGATCATCTGGAATCATCTGCACCTGTTTCTTCACTGGTTCAGGCTTAAGTTAGTGCTGAATGATTCATCCATAGGTCACAATATATGTACATTTCAGTTTCAATCTTTTCTATAGCCTATAAGGCTATATATAGCTGACATACAAGAAGTCTGTTGCTGAGCTTGGCAAAGAGCTGCAAAGAATAAACCAGAACACCATAAGCAGTCAGAATATTTTATGAGTATACAGTGTGTCATAACTTGTAAAACACAGCTATAAAGTGCAGCATAATGCAGCCTGTGGAGCTCTGGATTCATTCAGTGCTCATGGCTTTGGTTGTATATCATTTGAAAATCCTGCAACTGTGAGAAGAATCTACCAAAAGTTTCCATTCAATTATCAATGATAGAAAAAAACTCACACATAAATACTGTGTGTGAGGCATGTGCAAAACGTGTTTGAGGCTTAGCTGTTCTCATTTGAATGTTTTAGCCTCTCATGTGCTTGTACTGATATCTCCATCCTATGAAGTGTGTTCCAGGCAAGCAGATTGCTGAATTAAGCCAAACCGCAGTTGAACAGGAAAACACTGCAATATTTAACAGATGTTCTCTCTTCTTCAGACTGAAATGTCAAATCCCCGGCCCCTATTTCCTTTCAGCATGAAGACTACCAGTGAGAACATTTTCAGTCATTTTCAGAGTTCACATGTCTCTTACAGGCTGTTTCCCACACTGCACCATTACCAGGTGTTTTAGGAAGTGTACTGGATCCTACTGTTCTGAATCCATAAAAGTATTATGAAATGAAATAATGATAAATGTAGAAGTACATGTAACATAATAATCAGCTAAACTAGGAGTAGATAAATACAAAGAAAAATACTAAACTCAGCAGCTGTTGTAATGCCATGAAGCTGCTTAATACATGCAGTGTCCAGGATAATGACCGGAAGTGTGACTAATTCTCTCTTTGGTATCCTTTTTTGTCTACAATGAAACACTAAAGTTGAAAAGTGGGAGAGTGGGAGGAAGAGCTAAGCATTTCAGTCAGCAGAACACAATAAAGTAGCCATAAAATGCAATTTATAATAATTACAAACCTAGCAAACTGGATTCTTATTTTCATGGGTGATAACACTAGGCTACTAAGGGTGGTAGTATCCTAGTGGGTAAAACACTTGCCTGTGAACCTGATGACCACAAAGTTGCAGGTTCAAACCCCAACTTTCTACCATTGTGTTATTGAAAAAGACACTTAACCCTCAGTTGCTCCAGGGGGACTGTACCTGTAACTAATGACAGTAAGTCGCTCTGGATAAGAGCATCAGCCAAATGCCCCCTTTAACATGAAAGCTGCAGTTCTGCTGTCCATTTTATCTTCATTTTGGAGAAGAGTGAATTGTTTTCACAGCAGGGAGTTCTCACTCCTCCCTGTTTAACCCTCATTGCTTACGAACAGCTCAACACAGAGTCACAACTGACAACATGACAATATTTAACACACAATGAGCCAACAGTGTCCTTATTAATTTGTTAAGAGTTATGTGGGGAAAAAACACCTTATTTGAATACATTAATACAACTATCCAAGTCAATTTCCGTTCCACTGGGAGAATACACACTGGAGGGCATGCAGAAACACAAAAAGAGAATTAATAATATAACAAAGCAGATTATTTTCTTGACAAATCTGCTTTTTAAAGTATAAGTACATACTTAAATATGTAATACAAATATATTTTATATTTATACTGAAATATATGCTTATTTTTATGTATATACTTCAATATAAGTATATGCTATATGAAAATACTCAGATGTATACAGATAGCCTATTTAGACTATTCTTTCCTCGCATTCTTTCCTCATATTTGGGAATATACTAGGTAATTACTCAAAATGAGCATTACGCTTCAAAATTTGTGTATTCTTTAGGTTAATCTTGGACATATGAGCTGTGAAATTTGTCGCCTATGTGGCTGTGGTGTAAAGAGACAGATCAAGACCCCATGCTTTTAGACTGCTTCTGTTCATTTAGTCAGGCAAGCCTTACTGTGACTGATACCATGGACACCTTTATTTAGTTTAGCCTGCTTTAGACAGGTTTATATTTTTCTTGATCCCCAAAGACCCTAAATCTGTCCAGCTGGTCCTTTCACTAAATGACACAAGCCAGCCTGTCTAACAGGCCAAGCAGGGACTTGGCTACTCTCTTGGCCCTGTCAAAGCTGCTCAGTCATGCAGAAGAGCAGCGACACTTTTGTTGTTTCAACATGGAGGAAAATGAGCATTCAATTGCCTGATATTGCCTTTTTCTGTAGACCTATCACTCCACACTGGAACTAAAAACCGGAATACTGTCAGAATTTGGAACGAAAAGGAAGACAAAGAAATTCCAGGAATCAATTTCTTCTCCTCTTGAATCCTGATTTAGACACTGCTGGCTGGCTCATGCCATCTCTGGGTTAAATCCATTAGCTAGCTAGTTTATCTTTGCACTGCTACGATCCAATGATGTCCAATAATAAGATAAATTGAATGTGTGCCAGGCTTGGTCATTTCTGCATCTGTTAATGCTCTGAATATGATGCGAGTCAGGTGTCCCTGAGTGCGTCAGAGCAACCTGTTTTACTAATGTTTACTATACTGCCACCAGTGCTGCTCTGTTGAAATCTTCTTCACTGCAGAAATGAACTCATATGACCTAGTGTAAAATACATGCCAAGTAAAACTGGTCTGTTGAACATGCCTATAAAATCATCACAAAGTGGATTTCCATAAGGCTTCACAGTAAAAGAGCAATGAAGGAGCTTCATTGATCACAGTTTTTGCTCTGCATTAGTCCAGAATGCAAAAAATGTCATGGTGCCTCCCAAAACGTTTTCTGAGAAGTTGCCATATAGGCCATATGCGGTACAGAACAGGACTGGAAGCACCTTAGACACCCGACCAGCAGTCTAGATTTTGGAAGGATGTTTACTGATTCTTAGATTCTAATACGACTGACAGCTTAGGTATTGACATTTATTATTAAATATCATTAATTTGTTTGTACTCTGCAGTATTGAATTTTATTGGTCCTATAAAAATATTGAAATTTGAAACCCCATCCTTGTCATAAATGGGGTGTAATATTCAGCAAATACAAGGAGAAGGTGCTGATTTTAAGAACTAGTCTTCATAAATACAGAAATACAGAGATAATCTAAGACAATGAGATGAAGAACAGACATATAGTATAGAGAGAGGCCATTTCCGTAAAGTGCACCAAGGTGATGTTAAACCCCTCTGCACCACAATGAATCCCCATGCTGACGTAAAATCGTGATTATATCTCTCTGGGTGTTCAGATCGGCCATTCGCTGTAAATAGACAGTTTAATAGCGCTCATAAAAACAAGGCATTAAGAAAAAGAGCTCCAGATTTTCCAGACACTTGATGCTCCTCTCCCTCTCTCTCTCTCTCTCTCTCTCTCTCTCTTTCTTTCTCTCTCTCTGTCTCTTCCTCTCACTCCCCTCCCCTACAACCCTCAACCCCCACATCCCCCCAGTAACTACTATGGCCAGTAACTATTCAAATTGTTCCAGTGTACAAATAACTGGTTTAGTCTGTTTTAAACCCTTAATGAGCCTCATTAGTCACAGAGAACTGCTCACAGTAAATTTAAACCCAGAACCATTTCAAAGATACTTGTAAGCAATTAAAGTAATAAGTAAAATATAATTCTGATACTAAGACATGCATTGACTAAGTGATCGTTCAGCTGTTTGGGAATATTAATGTTAGCCATTCATCATTGTCATTAATGGTGCTGAATTACGCTGAGTACAGATTGGAGCTGTCTCTAATAATGTCACTAAGCCCTCTGTAAGTAATTAGGCCAGCCACATAGGCACAGCTATAGGGAAGGTAGGCAGCTAAACATCAGCCCGCTTTGTGTCAAATTAGGTCTCTTAGCTTGTTAACGCGGGTGTTTCTCCTGTTGAAGTACTGCAGTGGTCCTGAACATGTGTCGTGTGTCATGTATCAGCTTTAATGAGCTTTAATGTGGTTCCAGAGCTTTTTTTGTGGAGGAGGGGTGGTCATGCAACCCGTCCTATGTAGTTATGTAATACAAAGCATTTTATGGTTCAGGGATTATTGGAGCCAGCTGTAACTCTTCCTTTGCTGTTAAAGAAAGGGAACTTTATCAGGGCTAGATGCATAGCTCAAGTTTGATTGTGTCATGTAGATATATCAGAATCAGAATCAGAAAACTTTACTGATCCCTGAGGAAATGACTTATGTTACTACTGCACAGACACACACAGACACAGAGACAGGAACAATATAAAATATATCCAATATATCAAAAAAAAAAGTGCAGAAAAATATGGTCGATAACAAGTGCTTGCGAACACATTTTAAACTGAAGTTCAGTAAAATAAATGGGTGCTATTTTTCTATATGTTATATAAAATGTTAAACTCAGTAATGTAAATAGAAATTGTGCACTAAAAATTGCAGGAGAATGGCACATTTAAGTTCTCTGTAGAGGATGTGTGTGTCAACACATCATGTAATCTGACCAGAGGTAGACAAACCTCTGCACTCGGCTGCATGCATGCTCCTTAGATTCCTTAGGTGCCTGTGCAAAATGGTGTCTCATGTGCTACACTTTGACCTCTAATCAGTAGCCCTCTTCCTGTCTAGGAGCAAAACGGCTGGTTGTCGTTTGTAACACCTGCTTTGTAGCAGAGTAAAGAGAGGGGCCAGGCTAGCAGGGGAGCTCCCAGTGAGACCCACACGTCCGGCTCGAGAGGTGCTGACATGTTGTTTGACTGGAGTTCGTTAGGAGGTTCCTGTCAAGTCTCTTAAGATCCTCTTAATACTCTGTATCAGAGTTTTTAACACCAGCTGACTTTTGTTGTGCTTTGCTCAACTGAGAGTTACAGTAAGTGGATAGTAGACATAAGCTTACACTCATTTAGGGTGAAGGTGTCTCAAGGGACATTTATGCAGTGTAATCTTTACTACCCTTCCCTCTCCCAGTGGTGTAAAATACGGTGGTAAAACCTGATTAAGGGGGTCTGAATGTTTGCCTTTCCAGGTACTTTCTTGAAAAAATGAAGGTTCCAAAGAGGGTCCTTTGGAGCCATGCCATAAGAAATGTTTTTCATACCCTAAAACACTTTTCAGTGAACGGTTCTTTAATGAGCTGCTCTGTAAAAGTGATAGTGTTTGTGAAAAACTTTTTTTAGCTTAAAGAACCTCGGCAGCATGTGACGTTTTTATACCAAAAAGAGATTTCCCTTGGAACCTTTGATTTTCAGGGTCCAAAGAGATTTCTTTGGTTAAACGTCTAGTGAAACCTGTAATATTGAAGTTCAAAAAAAAAAAAAATTATTATTTATACTGAAAGTGAATGGCATGTGTCACACAAAACTGGAGCTCACAACAACATCTCAGCAATGTAACAATGAATTGAAATATTCTGAGATACACTGTGTTGCCTTTGAATTATCATGTTAATGTACAGTAAGGAACAAACCAACCGTTCTTCAATGAGCCTTTACTGGCTGATTTTGCCAGGCAGGGAGCAAAGAGGAGAAAATGAGCACAAAACCTTCCCAACAGACTGATGATGATAAAAGAGGTGCTGATTGCCCTAATTGTTATAAGTGGGTGTTATCCCATCCCAAGAAATGTGCCCTGCGGTTTAGGAGTTTCGATCAGAGTCCAAGAAACAAAAGAAATCACATTTAACTGGCACACAATAGCAGCCAATAATCCTTACGCTTCTTTATGCTTGGATCACCAGGAATAAAGTCAGCCTCATAAATCACGCAAACTCTACCCAATTTATCTCTGGATTTTAACCAGAACCGACGCATTACTGTACAAAAAGAGAAGGGCAGTTATTGTCAAATAAAAAACACATTCAGAGCTATTGTACTCAGAATTCTTTAGAAATCCTGTTGTCATCAGCTGTTTTATTTGTATATAACTGTTCAAGGCTCTTTGTCCAACACATTAGTGCAATGTTCTGAATCTGAAAGTGAAATTCCTTTCAAGGAATCTCTTTTAAGAAAAATTCTACCATAAAAACTCATTTAAAAACTTTGACTAAACTTTTGTAAAGAGGGTACCAACATGGTCCTGAAATATTCTGAAAGAACAGTGCATTGTGAATCTGAACATACAAACTCAAGGCCATGTGTTTACTATAAATATGTTGTATACTGAACCCTTGCGTGTAATTTGTTCTGCTCAGGTCGTCCTGGTTGTTTTCTCACTACCTGCTCCTGCCTCTTTTCTTCTTCCATGTTGGCCCAGGAGGCTGAATGCGAGCCCCACAAAGCTTCACAGAAAGAACTACAAAGGCAGCTCCAGTGAAACCCAGATATGACATTTGTGAAAGCCTGTGCTAAGTGCAGGGCATTGTAGCAGAAACTAGGTGACAAATAAAGGATGTCAGTGGGATTGTGAGTGGAGTGGAGCAACAGTAATTTTCACTCCTCCCTTAAAGCATGATCACTCCGCTCCGCTCCAGGTTCACTATTTCCCATCGCATTTCCACTCTCTATGATTCCTTCTTATGATCTTTATTTTATATCTGTAACATATGGAAAAAATTCTGGCTGTTTTTATATAAAAAAAACTTGTTAAACATCGTGTGCTGCTCATAAATTTTCCAGCAGGAACTTTGAATGATCACAGGCCAGAAAATGGTGTTAATGAATGCATATAGTTTTAACACAGTCTGTTTTATTATTCACACAGAAAACTGCACAGCACAAGACTGTTTGTCTTAGATATTTGTCTTTGTTATAATCGGGATGAGCACAAGCAGGCAGTAACAGTCACTAATGTCACACAGAGGTAGAATGTATGGAAAAAAACATTTAGGTTTTGGAATGTCACTGTATCTGGGACTTGAACTCTCTGGTCCCCCCATGCAGCTTCTACAGCACCTGTGATTGGGCCCCTACCACACCTGTGTCTCTGGTTATGTCTTTAAATCCAATTGTAACCAAATGGCAGCAGTAGAGAAAGGGCGTCCATGCAGGGTTAAACCACTTTTCAGTACTTTAGGACTTTGGTTAGTTTTAAAAGGTAAAAAACATGGGATACTTCATAGGTTTATACTAGCTGGAAGAGATCTAAAACCATGACCATAAGAAATTATGAATAGTGCTGGATTCGACCCCAGAAAGAGCATGCACAGATGCGTCCAGCTTTGGACTTCAGAAGCATGAGAAGCATGAGAGACAGCTACAGCTTGCTGTCTCCTGTTCTCAAGTTTTGAGTAGTGCTGAGACAAGATAACTAAAAACTAAAGTAAAGTGCCTTGGGATTGTAAACTTTTTGAAAATATGTCCTTGTTGACACTGATATTAGAGTTCTAGAAGAAGCCATAAGGGCCAAATG
Organism: Brycinus macrolepidotus; assembly: GCA_037974445.1. Lineage (NCBI taxonomy): Eukaryota > Metazoa > Chordata > Actinopteri > Characiformes > Alestidae > Brycinus > Brycinus macrolepidotus. Next base: position 16,108,546 of record JBBPCZ010000148.1, on the reverse strand, counting down.
GTCCCTCCATCTGGATGCAGTTAAAGAACACACAAAGAAAAACCTCAAGTTACAGATGGTGATGTGATATGTAAATAAGTAATCACTGAACATATGCATCTATGTTCAGCACTGGAGAACATTAAACCCAGTGCTATGAGAACAGAAGGATGCCTCTCACAATCCTTTGAGCTACTTAGCAACCTTCTATTCACACGACATGCTAGGGTCCTGATGGACACTTGTCCTTATTCATAACATCAATCAAAAGGATCAATCAAAAGTGATGTTTGCAGTGCCTGCAAACATTTTATTAAAATAAAACAGCTGTTTGCTAATGCTTTTAGTGAGACTCAGCTTCATTTTTAATCAAAATGTTATACTTTACCTTGAGAGCCCCCTGTAGATGATCTGCAGATGCTCAAATTGTAAAAAAAAAAAAAAAAAAAACTGGTGAAAATGGTGTTAGAGACTGAGGACTGAGATTAGACTTTGGGTTGAAGTTAAGGTCAAGGCTGGGTGTAGGCTTAGGATTAAAGTTAATGCAACCTATTACATTCAACTTAACAATTATTTGCATGTACTTGATATTTAGGTGAGTGTTAGTTAAAGGCAAAGTGAGCATCTACTAAGTGGTGACATCACAACACAGGAATAAAAGGTGCGGGGTATTGAATTATTTCCAAAGTAGTAATTACGTTTGTCCATTGCTCATTGTTTTGCAATTCTAAAGCAAATATCTAGCTTTCTAGTCATTTAATAAGTTGTTCAAAACTGAATAGGCTCTTTTGTTAAAAAAAAACATTTTGAAAAATTGGTGCCCCCAAACTTTTTATGGATAGTTTTTGATGTATTAATGCAAACATATGGTTAACAAACGTTAGAAAAGTGAAATATGTGCTTACTTCAGTAGTTATTAGTACATTCACTGTGTGTATCACTTCTCCAGGTATCCAAACAAACCGCAGCACTCTTTCTCACACTAAATTTTAGAACTAGACTCTTCTGGGCATTGCCCTGACAATGCTTTTGAGTTATGCTGTTATGCTATTGGCTACATGAGGATTATAAAATTTTTTGGTTTGCTGGTATGCTCAGTGTCTACTGAGCATACCAGCAATGTCATACACATGCAATTAATATCAGTGCTACTGTATGATTTATTGTGCAATATTCTACTATATTTTATTCTTGTATGACATATTTCTGTCAGTAATGTCATATAATAAAGTTTCCATTCAGAAAGGGCAAGCTTGGTTAAGTTTTATTTCCTGCATTATTTGAATGCTGGAATTAATGTGTGTTTTATCACTTACGATGTAGGAACTGATGGAAACTTAATATACGACTTAATGAATGACTGTATTCATCCTTGATGAAGGTACATTAGTTGTGAGAAATTATAACTCATAACTGGCTCAAGTAAGCATCAGTTCAAGCTCTAAGGTCTGGGAGGATTACATTATATATTTGAAATGATAAGTCTCATGCTGAGAGTTTAAACCTGTTGGATGTAATGCTGATGTGTGAAGCCGGAAGAGACGAGTTTTATCACACTGTCAAAGTGATGTCACATGATAACATATTACGGTGTGAAATGATAATTCATTGTTTAATGGGGAAAAATAAAAAAAAAGGATGACAAAAAATATGATCCCTTGAATACCAGAGCTTGAAATGTTTTGTCCAAACCCAATGGGACCCAGTGGCTTGTGTAAAATTCAGTCAAATTCAGTCAGGCAAATTTCACATTCGGGTTCTCGCAGACCACAACCCACTTTTAATGCATTTCCACCTGCTTTACTCCTTGTTTATTTCTTCCTCCCCTCTTTCATAACCTTAACTGAATTAATTCAGGAGAGTACAGTTCTTGTGTGTACATGTAACATTTTATATATATATGTGTAAGTGTAAAGTGTCCATTTGTCATACATGAACACAGCACAGCACACAGTCTGACCACTGAAATTCTTTCTCTGCATTTAACCCATTCACCAAGTGAAGCAGCAGGCAGCCAGGAACACAGTGCCCAGGGAGCAGTGTGTGGGGATGGTACCTCAGTGGTGCCACTAGATGTCCTGGGATTCGAACCTGGACTTCTAGTGCCACCACTCGATATACATATATCGAGAGACAGAGAGAGAGAGAAAGAGAAAGAGAAATTAAGCAAAGAATCAGTCTGTTTCTAATCCAGTCATTGCATTTACATATATCATTCTACCCCATCCTATAGCAGTTTAGCCATGCCTATTTCCAATAACACTGGAAGGAATATTTCTTTCTGGACTTCTTTTTGAACGTGGCACATTACAGGGCACCCAATCGCAACAAAGGTCATATACACTTATGACCACATATGAGTCTTAAAGGCAAAGTAACAAAAACAGCTTAGGCAAAAGAGAGATTGGAAAATGGTCATTGGTTGTGTAAAAATGAATTTGACTGTTTTGGTACATAAAACTCACATAAATGTCATAAGTGGACTTCAGGGGAAAATGGGAATTAAAAGAAAATGGAGGACATGGGCCTTTTAATATCTATCTGGTCAGGTTCTGCCAAAGTTTAGAGACATAATGTTGTGAATCGGGTCAGCTTGGAAAGAAAGTTCTCAGGCTGTATTTAGGTTTTGACCAAAATTTCAGGCCTGATTAAAGTTCCAGTGAAGACTATTTTGAATTCCATCTCCAGAATGATTGAAATGCTTGTTTATTCTGTGATCTCATTTTTTTCATCATAATTCATAACCTTTATTTCGTCATTGTAAACTGGAGTTGACCCGAGGAGGATGGTTTTCCGTTTGGAGCCCTGGTTCTCCAGCATTTCTATCTTATGCTCTTTTTCTGTCATTATCACCCTCAGGTTACTCATTAGGGGACAACCTTGGACCTTCTGTAAAGCTGCTTTGTGACAAGTGAAGCAGAGACTTTGAGTGTATCCTCTATACAAGGTGTGTTTGAGTCATTCTTGGTACTCTCTCACAGAAATTCTCTTCAACAAACATTGTGTGAGGACATGTGTGAAAATCTACAGTGGAAAAGTTGAGTGCTTTGAGAAAAGGAGATTTCCTAAAGCTCTGCATTTACTGCCAAGAAAATTGCACCATATGTTACAAAAAGAAACATTATTTTTCCCTTACATCAACAGCACCATGTGCCAGTCTTAAGGCATGTTTTCCACCTTACCCTGATATGAAAAAAACAATTGTCGTTAAAAATATACATGATTTATAATAGATAACGTCAGGCTCGGCATGGATCATTACATGACCTACAACTGCCCTGCAGTAATTCGTGATGGGAATATGGCTTGTGGCTAAAGCAAGCACATGTGCGATCATATTAAGATCAGATTTTGCCAAATCAGTTAAATATTTCCCCTCATGACTTTTGGGACATGTCTGAGCCAGATTCTACAGCTTTCTGCCTCTTTGCTAGGCAACCCTTTTAAACACTCAGCCCAGGATCATTGATGTTTCCTGGTGTTTTCTCTGCAATGACTTGCTGACTTTTCCCACCAAACTGAAGTGTGACTGAACACCACTCAGCAAGACAGTATACGGGCCAGTAATAAGAATAAATCACCCTGTGCATGCTAATAAGCAGAGTCTTTAGATCATAATTCTGTCAGTGGATTGTGATACTCCCATTTTGAAGCATTACATACATGCACAATTCCAGAAGCTGCTCCCTGCAGAAATTAAAACTAGGCGGTCAATTTCATTCAGTAGTTGCTACTGCTCTGGCTGATGTCAGAATTAACAATATATGGAGGAAAAAAATGCTTACTTTTCAGTTCTCTCTGACATACCAGTTTTAAGCATTTAACGTGTGCATCATTAGTGCTCATGTATGATTTATAAGCAAAGAGATTTAGAAATTCTGCATATGTTTACTAGGTATTCAAGCCTTACTGGTCTGTAATATTAGATTCATTTTCATCCTAATTCATCGTGTTCTCTTTCCCTGGGAAGTCATTATTAGGTTTCTGTGATATACACTGAAGCTTATATCTTATACCTTAAAGCTTTTACAACTGAAGACCTTGAGTGGGAGAAGTAGTTACCTGAAGCAGTTACTGTGTGGAAGGTAAAGGGTAGCAGAAAGGTACTTTTGATTGTTCATAATACTGTGAACCTTCACACATCATGAAATTCTGAGGCTACAGCAGCATACTCCTACAGACCGGATAAAGTGCATGGGGAGGAGTCCAAAATGTATGTGTGTGGGGGGAGAGTGTTTTAGGATATTCTATGTGGTATCCCAGTACAACAGATAAAAAATGATCAAACTAGTAAAAAGATAATTGGCATTGAGAATACAATGTTTAAATGTCATAAATAGCTGAAATATGTGTTAAGTGGCCTTTAGTCATGCGTGAACACACCACAGCACAGCACACAGTGTGAACAGTGTGAAATTTGTCCTCTGCTTTCAACCCATTTACCTGAGTGAAGCAGTGGGCAGCCAGGAACTCAGCACCCCGGGGAGCAGTGTGTGGGGATGGTATCATGCTCAAGGGAACCTCAGTGGTGCCACTAGCGGTCCTGGTCCAGATGCATCAATAGGTACATGAATATGTAGATACATTTCAGTACAAAACAGAACAATTCAGGATTAAATGATAGTAAATAACACTATAAATATTCAATATAGTTTTATACAGTATAGTATGATACAACATGCAAGTATAGCACTGCAGACATTTAAAGCCAGCATGATGCTATATTACATTTACAGCATTTAGCAGACTTCCATTCCCTAACTACAGGAGCAACTTGGGGTTAAGGGTCTTGCTCAGTATCCTGAAGGTAGGATTCGAAGCCATGACCTCTTGGTCCAGAGGCAAGGAGCCTACCCACTAGGCCACCACCACCAGCATACAATAGACAGCAAGTCAGTGTTTACCGTAAAGAGTTCTGAAGGCCTGTGGGAAGAAGCGGTTCTCAATGCAGGAGGGCTTTGCTATAATGATGGACTGGCCCGCCTCTTTAAAATGATGTGCAGGTTGCTGTGCTGTGCTGTGCAGAGTTTGAATTGAGAGGAATGCAAGGGGATGTCATCCCTATGGGCAAAAATGTGATGTACCCTGATAAAACCATATCATTGTTTTGCATGTCTACTTTCCATTCAATCCAAATTTGAGATTGAGACCCCAGGCTGCCTTGGTTGAATCAGAAGTTCTTCAAGTGAGACCAACAAGTCATGAAGGAGGTGCTTGAAGAAATGACTGTAGAAATAATAAAAGCTTATACTTTGTTAGATGTGAAATGTCCTGTAAGTGTAAATGTAGAGTTCACACAGTTCATAACAACCCCCTAATACACACATAAATACAGTTCACCCATCTCTACCACCTGCCCCACCTCTAATTGTTCCCCTTTTACAACTGAGCTATTTAAAAGGGGGAAATTACCATAAAAATTGGCCATAAAAAAGTTTTAAGTTATGTGCAATCTATTATTACTGAACATAATTCGAAACACACTGTTCATAACAGATCATCTGCTTTGGATAGGGAGAGAAGGCACTAAAACAAGAAACAATATGTTAAGATTTCTGTACTTGTGTTCAACACCCAATCCAATGGCTTTGCTCACACTGCAATGTAAATCAAACTTGATTTTTAAATCTGATCGGACTGTACTCTTATCTCCTTGCATACCCCCACTGGTAATGGTAATGCCTCTCGCATGAGTACACCGCCTCAGGAGGAGCAAAATTTATAGCTATAATAAAAACCGAATCATATATATAATGTGCAGCACCGACTTGCTTGTCGCACATTGTAACATCAGAAACTGCAGCCCCCGAAAAGTGAAAAAAACATATTTGATTTGACTGGTCAAACTGAGTTGTATGTCGTACAAACTGAAATGACCTATGAATGTGAAACTGAATGGAAAGTAGAATTCAAATTAAAACTGTTCTCTCCATTTAACTGGGTAAACTTGTGACAGCCATTCTGCAACGCCTACATGCCTGTATGGAATGAAAAAATAACATTATTAACTGTCACAAAGACTTCAAATTAAATTTTAAAGTTTGCTCCATGTTATGTAGGCTAGAACCAGTTTTGAAAAAAGGAGCCTTCACTAATGTCCCATGAGGTAATTTAGGAGTATCAAAATCAAATGAGTGAGTACTTTCACACACACATCTTTCTGTAATGTGATAGCACGTTGTTAATGGTTTCTTTCTTCCTCAGATGAATCCCAGGTTTAAAAGAGCATATCCATCATCCCTGGCCTGGACTGCACACAAAAGACAACACTGAGAAAAAACACTACTGATAATGAGCTGCCATCGCTGGGATTTTTCTCCCCACGCTAGATAAGCTGACTCAGCGCAGCATGCTACAGTCCAGTTTTTTTTTTTTTTTCAGTTCTGCGAATGTTTTATTGAAAGAAATATACACCGGCCCTAAGGTCATTAAGTAAGTAAATGCAACTATTTATTTATAATGCAACATTTAAGAAACGCTATTTTGAGCCCTAAACTGTCCAGAACTAGACACCAAGCTCATTAATCATAATTACTGGAGGGAGCAGTCCCAGAACCAGGGAAAATACAAAAACGTGTGGGTGAAACAGGAAATAGGCTAAATCAGACTGAATAAGAGAACCATGTGTGACTATTTTTCTTGATTTAGGCTGCAGAATTCACTGGTCTGTGTTAGGCTACCAGCACTGTGGAATCAGAATCACTTCTCTTACAATATACATGTACACTCAAGTCAAGTCGAGTAGGTTTATGGTCATTTCAGCCAAATATACAGTGCACAGTAAAAAAAACAAACTTTCTTCAGGACTATGGTGCAACACAGAGGACAAAAACAGAACCACGACAAGACCACATGAAAGCAGACGGGACAGGAATGCACAGTACACAAAAAGAGAGAGAAAGAGAGAAAAACACAGAGCAACAAAACAACATTGCAGGACAAGACAACAGCTACAGTACGAGTTTTATAAACTTATGCATCAGCCATTCCGATGCATGTGCGCAAAACTTCTTTGTGAAAGTCTACCTCAACTACACTTTTTTTTAGAAATAAAAAATGTTTTGTTTTGTTTTTTTCCACACAGTCCATATTAATAGTATTGGAACAAAACCTTGTATCCCCATTCTGTGTTTCATTTTTGCACTTTTTTAAAACATTTGAAAACACCAGCTGCCTTTTATAATGTATGAAAATTGAATGAGGAACTGACCAATAGAAATGCTCCCAAATTACCATTCCGTTATAAGTAATGTTTTCTATTATAAAGATGTAGAATTACTTTTTTTAGAACCAAAGTTTTCTTCTAACAGCACCAATACAGTACAGAAACTAAGCTGAAAAATCATCATTTTGAATTAATTACATCAGGAAAGGCAGCACATTTACATATATACACATATCCAGTGAAACACAAGGTTTTTGACATCAACTCAACACTACTCTTTAAGGTAACAGTAACAAGAACTGTCTGTTTAATTCCAAATAACAATGAGAGGGTGGAAAACGACATGTAAAAATGAATTATTGTTTTTGCCATGTAAATGTAATTTTAAAAAGATGAAATACAATAAAATGTAGAATATGACCTCTTTAATTTCCTTTATAATTCCACCAACACAGTGAGGCCAGTCTATAAAGAATTACAGGATGTGCATGTAAGATAAGATGTGCTGTCTCGTGTTTTCCACACATGAAAACCTGCTCCATCATCCAGTTCTTGGGTGTTAAGTCCTCTTGGCATACACAGCCATCTTGTGGAGAGAGATGGGAATGATGGTCTTTTTGAAATATGAGCTTTATTTATGGAAGTAGCCCATATTTAATTTAGCCTAAATAATAATACAAATAATTATTAAGAACAATTAATAATAATTTTACTACTAATATTAGCCCATATAATAATAAGAAGAAGAAAAAGAAGAAGAAGAAAAAGAAGATATTTTCTCGCTTATTTATTTACTATGCAAAGAAAATAGCAAACTGACTTATAACAACATGAGGACACATGCAGCACTGAGTCCTAGACTGCAGAACTTAAAAAAAAACAACAACTCCCAAGAATCAACGCGAAAAAGAACCTCTCGTACAGGAAGTGATTGAGGAAGTAGCTTTGACACCACCTCAGGAATCCGAGTGAGGGTTGTTTTCCGTTCAAATTAATAAAATATAACCTGTAACCTACCTGTACGGTCCTGTAACACAATACACCATGTCTCGGCAGTCCAACAGATCCACCGACAGCAAGAAGATGGTGAGTGTGAGTGAGATGTAGCATTCAGAGCTAATGTTGTGGCTAATGGGCTCCACAGACAGGAGCGGCAGAGACTCAGTATTTACTCTTTTAATGTACAGAGTTTCCTCTTTATTTCTTCTTCTGCAGGGCCAAACTCGAATGTAGTCTGCCTGTAACGGTTAAGTTAGTTTCGTAGCTGTTTATCATCCTTCCTTTATTAAAATCTTTCTTAGCTGGTCAGTTTATGAAGGAATCAATAAGAATGAATGGATTGTGAACACTCAGTGAGTAGATATGGGTGAATCTTTTTGTTTATACATTTTTTTTCATTTGGTTTTGGATAGTTTAATATATTCAATCGTGTAAAAGCTTAAATGTGTATTTTGTGACCAAACACACACCCGCACACAGTGGTCCACCAAGACATATGTTGTGTAAGTGTGTGTAAAGTGTCCATTTGTCATACGTGAACACAGCACAGCACACAGTGTGAACAGTGTGAAATTCTTCCTCTGCATTTAACCCATTCACCAACTGAAGCAGTGGGCAGCCAGGAAAATAGCACCCGTGGAGTAGTGTGTGGGGATGATACTTTGCTCAAGGGTACCTCAGTGGTGCCACTAGCCGTCCTGGGATTTGAACCCACAACCTTCTGATCGCATGGACAGATCCCTAACCACTAGGGCACCGTGTTGTTTGTTGATATAAGTATTTAAAAATGTTATTTATGCATATACGTTATGGGATGTTATGCCAGTACTTTCTTAAAACAATATTATTTTTGCCCAGCATAGTAGTTCTGCATCTACAAGAATGATAAAAGAGGTAAATCATCAGTACAGGGTGTCTGTCTGCAATGCTTTAGTGATTAAAGCGCAAAATAAGATGAGATAAGATAACCCTTTATTAGTCCCACAAATGGGAAATTTGCATCGTCACGGCAGAAAGTGGACAGTACAAGATAAAAGCAGCAAAAAATTAAAAACAATAGAATAA
>JBBPCZ010000148.1:16087408-16099238 GCA_037974445.1 Brycinus macrolepidotus | reverse complement strand
TGGACAGGCACACAATGTAACATTAATAATGCACCAGAAGAAAAATAAGTAGTTTTGGAAGACTAGAAGCGACAGACAGTGTGTGGGATAACTGAGTAAACAATATTTTTTTTTCTTCACAAATCAGCAAATGTTTTAGGCTTTGGGAACATATGAACCTATTCTGAATCGCAAGTACTGTGTAAATGCAACACAGGAGAAAAAAAATGTTTTAGGCTGCACCTTTCTGCTCAGCACAGTACATGGTTATATTGGGCCACAAGGAGGTGCCCAAGACTTTAAACTGGGACCAGTCACATGATATGCTCAAGTAAAAGCATTAGTTACTGAGAAATGGGTATCGGATCTGGAGTGGCATAGCACAGTGGTGGTTTACTTTTTTTTTTGTGTTGCAAATTGATTGATTCAGCTAATAATATTTTGCTTAAAGGCTAAATGTATAAGAGGGCAGAGAAAACACTGAATTCAACCCTACCCTGAGTTAGGAGCTGATTTTATATTATTTGCCTGGGTTAAATGAGTTGTTACAGCAGTGCTACACCATTTAACATCTACAAGAATAGTGAAGTAGATGTACAACACAAACGTAATAATTGCATTGATTTTTCAGTGATTTCAGTCCAGTGATTTTTTTTTTTTGATTTAGCAGTTTTAAAGTGACATAAATACAAGGTGAGTAACAATATGTCAAAAGTAGATTCCTTTTATCAGTAAGCTCTTGGGTAAATAAAAGCAGTCCTTTAGTTAGTCGAAAGTGCTCAGAGAGATAGAAATTCTTACTTTCTTCTCTGATTTTCTAAAATTATCTTTCAACAGAATTCTGAACTGTTTACTCTGACATATGGAGCCCTGGTCACTCAGCTGTGTAAGGATTATGAGAATGATGAGGAAGTGAACAAACAGCTTGATAAAATGTGAGTCTCTCTCTCTCTCTTTCTCTTTCTTATTCTGTCTCTCTGTCTGTCTCTTTGTCTCTCTCTCTCTCTCTCTCTCTCTCTCTCTTTCTCTCTCTCTCTCTCTCTCTTTCTTTCTCTCTCTCCTCTATCTTTGTCTCTACCTCTCACCAAGTTTTGCTTGTGATCACATTAAGATTTCGGCTTCACTCAAAGGGTGCATGCATTTCCAGGAAAAAAGTAGTTCTCATCTTTGTGTGGCTGTTGTTGAATGGCACAGCATCCTAGAATAATGCAATGTTTTCCGTATAACTGAAAAGAGAATTCAGTATTATCTCTCAGTTGATTGCAAGCAGTGGATGTGGGCTGTAAGTAGGAAATGTGTAAAAAAAAAAAATGTACTAGTATGCCACTTTTTTGTAGGATGGTAGTAACTTAGTGGGTAAAACACTTGCCTATAAACCGGATAACCACAACGTCACAGGTTCCAACCCCCCACTTTCTACCATTGTGTCCTTGAGCAAGACATTTAACCCTCAGTTGCTCCAGGGGGACTGTCCCTGTAGCTAATGATTGTAAGTCACTCTGGATAAGGGCATCAGCCAAATGCCTTTACTCTTTACTTTTGAGACTTCCACCTGCCAATTGCATGAAGTGAAATGCATAGAGCAAATATGAGGTTAAAATCCTGTCTATTCTCAGTTTGACACTACAATGACAAAATCCACTGCCTGTTTGGAAGGGAACAAAAGCTAATGCTGATAATGATATATCACTTGCCAGTCCCTTTTTTTTGGTTTGTTTGGGGTTTTTTTTTCTGTTTGTTTGTTTTTTTTGAAGGGGGGGGGCGGGTGGGGGGGTGAAAAAATCACAAATTTGGAAGTATGAAAACAGTTTTTAAATAATCTTATTACTGACCGTGGGCCTTGCCAGGGGTCAGAGATAGTCACTCATTCAGGCATGAACTGAGATCAGATAACTGTTTTGCACAACAAATAATGTCCTTAATATTTTAACCCTGAAATAAATGTTTTCAAATAATTGGAGTAGTGATATGGTGTGTCATAGATGTGCCATTAATGAAGAGGCGGTTATTTTTGTTCTAAAAGTTCATCGTTTCCTTTGTTTTTGAAGGGGTTACAATATTGGAGTGCGTCTCATCGAGGACTTCTTGGCTCGCTCCAGTGTAGGCAGGTGTCACGATTTCCGAGAAACGGCTGATGTCATTGCAAAGGTACCGGAACATTTCTGAGCCAATTTGAGGTTGAGTGCAGAACCCGGAGAGTCGGATACAAATAACCTTGTAAATGTGCAGGAAAGCAAGTGACTGGAATTTGACCTTCAGTCTCCAGTAGCCTGCATATTTTCTAAGCTTTCATCACTTGTGCTGTTGTTTTGTTTTTCTGAATCATGCAGGTGGAGAAATACCCTAGCCATGCCACTATAAATTCAACTGGCCAGTCGTTTGCAGTGTCTGAGAGACTCAAGCTGCCTTTTCCCCTGTGTTTGTTGTCTTTGGTCCATGATGACCAGATGTACCGTTACTTAGACCAGTTGCGAAACATTGCACTGCAGAAAACGTTAGTTCACACCGAAAGAATGACAGTATTTTGCTCTTTCCCCCACCCAGTTCTCTTGTTGCTTTCCACTGCGGGCCACATTGTCAGATGTTAATCTACCGTGTGTCTGTTTGCTCAGAGCACTGGGCTCCTGATCAGAATACTGAGTCTTTGAGCCCTTTAGCACTTCCCTTGCTTCCATGAGGGGAGTTCAAAAAGCCACTCTGAGGTCAAAATTTCCGAACTCTCTGTTCTCTGCGATTTAAAATCTCACTCAAGTTATTTCAGTTGCTGTGGTTGCCTTTAGGCATGTACAGCCCTTAAAAAGACTGTTCTAGACCTGCAAAGTTGTTTATATATCACACTTGGATTGCATCACTAGTTATGTGTGTATTTAAAAAATGACTTTTCACTGACAGGTAGCTTTCAAGATGTACCTTGGCATCACCCCAAGTGTGACCAACTGGAGCCCTGCTGGAGATGAGTTCTCCCTCATACTGGAGAGTAACCCACTAGTGGACTTTGTGGAGCTTCCAGACAACCACAGCACTCTTGTCTACTCCAATTTGCTCTGTGGAGTGCTAAGAGGAGCTCTGGAGATGGTAAAGAGATTTTGTTTGTGGAGTATTTGTATCATTAAAGGAAAATAAAACTATTTTAATCATTATTAGTGTAGCTTCATCCATGTTTTCTGGCCCCTTCCCACAGGTTCAAATGGCAGTGGATGTGCGATTTGCACAAGACACACTAAGAGGAGACAACGTGACAGAGATTCGCATGAAGTTCATCAAGAGGATTGAGGAAAACTTGCCTGCAGGGGATGAATGAGGCCGTTGGTGCTAGAAAAGCTCTGGCCTCTTGGACCTAAGAGACTTTTAACATGAATTTTTTGTGGGAACCACAGATCTACAGTTTAGATCTGTAGATCTAAAAATAAGAAAACAATACAAAGAAAAAAACACCTGATCCTTGTTCTGGCTCCTCAGGCATCGCAGTACAGTACATCCTGTTATCTTTTTTACTTTTTTTTGGTTATAGCTAAGGTAATTGAACCCACCTGAGACTTTTTTCTCTCTCATTTCTCATTTTTCTTTACTGTATTCAGATTTTCAAGAAACAAATTTCTCCAACACTTGCTCTCACTTAGAAATCTGTGTTGCAGATGTAAAGCATGATTGCTGTTATACTAAATAGCCTCCTAATTTGTGATTACTTACACCCAAGTTTTGATCACATTTTTGCTGGGCTTTGGGTGGGGAGGGGTTACAGAAGATGGAAGTACTATTATGCTACAAAACTGAAATTTCTTTATTTCTGCACTGTGGATTCACTGAGCGAAGGAAACAAAGAAAGTGTGAGCAGGCTCTTTTTAAATTTGGATTGTAACTGAGCACAGATGTGCTCTGTGTCCCCTCTTACTAGGGCTATGTTTATCTCTTCTCTTGGATCCACTTTGGAGAAGTTTTCAGACTTCTGGAATTTGCATCTCATAGTTTGGTGTAACTTGTAAAAAACATGTCTTTTCTTTAATTTGGTTTGTGTTGATTTTCTTTATCTTTATTCTTAGTCTGTCATGTGATAGATATTTGACACATGTGAGCATATTTATTTACAAATAGCAAAATCAAATGTAATAAACTAGTAACTGAATAGGAGTGCTGTCCCAGCCCTCTGCATATTCTTCCACGCTCCCACACTTTGGCCCATAGCATGCAATATGTTCTTGAATTTATTTACAATGAATCATTTTGATACATTATACAGCGCAGAACTTTGTGCTTACTTATTTCTTATCAGCTTGTCAGACGCAAGTTTTATCATCCATCGAAAAGCAACATGTTAAGAATGGGAGCCATGTCTAAGCCAGAACAGACCTGTAGTCTTGCAGGGTCTGGTAGAAGACAGGCTTTATGGAAAGTGTAATGTTGTTCGCTCAGCCTGGGAGGGGTCTTAGAGCTGTGTAGAGAATGGGACCTGTGTGCATAGTGCAACTGCCAAGCCGGTGGCAGGCCCCTCCACACGTATGTAATGAAGTGTTGTGGCACCACCCCTGTGCCTCTCCAGAGGTTATCAAGAAGAGGCCTTTACACTGCTGGGGACTGTTATACCTGCGGTGCAGCTCTATAGTGCAGCTGAAGTCCAACAACAATAACAAGGGCCTAATTTGTCTCAGATGTTTACTCAAGCAACATGGAAGCAATCAAGGGCTGCAAGTTCACTGGTGCGTGTGCAGGACAGGGGTGTTTTGGGAGCCAGTGTGTTTTAACAGGGTGACTTGGGGGGTGTAGACTGGTTTAGGGCATAGGGCAGGGAGCGTTGGCCATTTACTGAAAGGCAATCATTTCTCTAGCAGATTTTTGGGCCTAACACCTGTTAATGGCCTTACGTCATTCAGGAGTCGTAGGCAGAGTCTCATTTTCCAGCATTCCTCACCTCGTCAATCTCAAGTGGAAAGAAAAGGACTGTTAATGTAACGAGGTCCTAGGTTTTGGAGCTAGAATTCAGTCTTGGAAACCACAATCGTATGGTGTTTTTGCTTCTTCCCATGTGGCTTTTCAGCCCACTTTGTCCTCCTATAGTAACCTTGTTAAAGCTATTTTAGCAGTAGCCACTAGAGGTAGCTGTGAGTATTGCAGTCTTCTTTCATCCTACAGGACCTGCTTCTACTTTGCTTTACAAATTTCATCATGCACAGGGTGCATATGAATTTTGGAGGGGTGTTATTTTCTGGAAAAATATGCTTGTTCTTAATTCATTGACATTTACCAGAGAAATTAAGCAGAGCCCATTTAGAATGAAACAAACCCTCCTCATTTTCCTCCAAAGAGTGATCCTTCCAGATTATGCCGCAATAAACGTATTCTGTTTAAGGTATATTCTGGAAGGAGAGTGGGGAGGAAATGGTTTTGCACAGACGTTAGTGTAAATCATTTGGCAGAATTAGCCCTCTGTATCATGGGGATATACAGCTGGGATTGTGTACTGTGTGAAAACCTGTATCATTCTTCCATATGCTCTCAGGAATTCCTCTTTCCATGTCTTTCGTTCTCTCTCCCTTTCTCTCTCTGTCTCTTTCTCCATCCTTTTTTCTTTTTTTCTTTTCTTTCTTCCTTTCTTTTGCTCATTCTTTCTGCTTTTCTTCTGTTTTGACCTTTTGGCCTTTCTTTCTTCTGCTTACTTTTCCATCTCCGTCTGCTTTTTCTGCCCTAACCGAAAACAACTCAGCCATCATCAACCGTCAGCAACACTTTTTAATGAACACTTAACTTAAAGATATGGGGCCTACAGCAATATCACCATAAGGAGAGGGATGGAGTCCATGTGATATGTTGACTCTTTATTGGGCCTGGGTTCTGTTTGCTTTTTAGCTCCTTTGTTCACTCCTACGCATACTCTCTGCGAGTGATTATTATGCTAGGCTAATATATCGCATATTTCAAAGGAGAAAAAAAATGTCGGAATTTGTAGGTTTACCCAGCTTCGTTTACTTTCTCCTCCACCGTGAGGTATTGGCTTCACTGGCTATTTTTGTCTCTTCTCCCGCTCTCTCACGGTAGGTTTGCAGCACACAAACACATTCAGCACACAAGTAAAAGGTTATCAATATTTTGCTCCTGACCTCCAATTTGTCTGGATTCTACCACCAGCCCACATCATTTTTTCTGTGTTCTTTTAAAGGAGTTTTTATTAAGACAGTTCTTGCAAGCAAGTAGCAAATGTTACAGACTTGAGATGATGCACACCAATCTAGTTTAAGCTCCTAAAATGCTACCATGTGGCTTTTATAGAAAACAAATGGGGAATGGCACGCTGAAACAATAAAGTTCTGTGGATGGCCTGGTGCTGGCCTACGGTTACTGAATCCCCCTCATCCATCCTCCCTTCTCTCTTTCCCCACTCACTTTCTCCCTCTGGATCCATACTTTCAAGCCTTGCCAGGATGAAGGGATTGGCAGAGTGAGAGATGGAGGGTGGAGAAAAGAGAGAAAGCAGAGGAAGGCGGCGAACATTTCAGAAACATACCTTGTGGGAATATTGACCCTGACCTACACCACAGAGCTCTACTTTTGTATTGAGGGATCTCAAATGAAGGAGCATACCATGAATCAATTGCTTATGTTTTATCTCCAATAAAGATCTTAAGAATGTCAGTCAGAAGATGATGTGTAAAAGGCCTTGATGTCGAAAGAGCATCAAAACAAACTGTAATAGCAATGCAGTAAAAGTTTTATTAGAGAATAATCTTAGACCCCCAGTGTGAAAAAGTCAGAGGAACTGTCAAACGATACAGTCAACTCACAGCTCAGTTTGATAGATGATTCGGGGCTCACAGTTCAATACACTCGAGTCAGTTTTCTCACAATATTTAGAATTAAGTTTAGATGAAGAAAAAGGATGACTGTATTTAGCTGTGGTGGACTTTACTAATGAAACTAGAGCTGGAAGTCGTTGGGGGGTGATGTATGATGTGAATGTGCTGGACTGGGTTGTTGATTGGCACTGTTTTAACACTATAAACAATGCAGTCACTTCAAATACCATTATTAACAGAAGGCTTATTCTCCATGATACATCATCACATGTCATGCATATTGCACAGTATCACAATATTTAGGTGCGTTGTTACACCCCTGCTTAGTTCATTAATAAATTCAGTGTGTGATGTGTCTTAGGTAAGGGTGCTCTAAATAGTTGTCTGCCTATACACTCAAGAAAGACCTTTAATTGTTTAGTAATAATAATGTGGAGGTTGTTTAACTTTCAAAAAAAGTTCATCGTCTCATAAGGAAAAGTTCTTTAAAGAGCCATCCATTACATTTGTTTAGGGGAACTATAGTGTTTCTGTGGTGTGTGTACAATGCTGAGCACCCTTATAGGAAGACACACACACAGTTCACAGATGAATAACTACATGTGGTTTTTCTACACCTCCATGGAAAAGACCTCAGTTAATGGGGTTGAAAGTGCACATTCAGTGAGCATGATGCTCATGCATTAGTGTGAGAAGGAAAACAGGAGAGCACCAGTTGTTGACCGAGAATTTCAATGGAGGACATGATCAGACCATCCACAACTACGCAGAGAGGGATGTTAGAGTAGAGCCGCAGCGCATAAACCCCTCATTACAAAGATGAATACGCATTTGAGAGTTCTGTGGCACAAAACCCATAGGCAGGGAGATGTGGAAAAAAGCGATATGGTTAAATGAATCAACCATATTCTCCACAAGTGGGAGTGTATTTATCATCAAAACACCAATTAAAGGAATTTCTTTTAGAAGAACTATGTTCCATCCCTCTAGTTCAGTTCCAGAGACTTTAAGAATCCATGCCAAAGTGCATTAAAACTGTTCTGGCAGCTTGTGGTGGTAATATCTTACGAAGGCACTCTGTGTTGGTTTTCTATTTAAAAGTGTTTGGCTGTCTGTGCATTTAATGACACGTTTCAAAGGTGACTTAGCTCTCTTTTTGCAGGTTTAGGCCATTTTTCTGAGTCTTGTTCAGAGAAGGACATGACCAATAGGTCAGAGTGGCAGGATACGGAAGGGTTAGTGTTTATGAGGATGATGGCCTGGGGTCAGAAGTTGTGCATGTGATGGTTAGCCCCAGTCCTTAGGGCTTTCACTTTTGGTCTCTGTCGAGAGGGGAAACAAACAGAGTGACCAGGATGGGAGGGGTCAGCCATGGTTTTCCACACCTCTTCCGCCTTCTAGACAATTCCAAGCTGAATGGCACAATGTACTGTAGTTCTCTGGCTCTCTGTAATGCAACAAAGCAGAGTTAAACCAGACAGAAACAGAGGAAGAAGGATGTGATGACTGAGCATATTATGGCTTCACAAAACTGGACCAGCAGAGACTGTGTACATTTCTTACATGCCCTGTTGGGTCATCTTGATAACTGTAGTAATATTCAGTTAAGTGTTTTATTTTTTCTTTTTTTTAATGGCCAGTTCTTCATATTCCAACTTGAAAATACCACCTAACACATGCAGAAACACACTACACAATTTTCTTTTTTGTTCACAAACAAAATATCGCTGATTTTGTTTTTGAATATCTTCATGCCTTTTTAATCCATAGCTAATACAGGTAGTATTAAATACATAATACATAATAACATAATAACATCACTACATGTTGCAACCTTTTTATTATCTGAGCTTGTATTCATAAAATATGACAAAAGCAGATCTTGTATCTTGTACCTTGCCTCTGGTCCTTTTTTATATTGGACTGTATGAATAGTACTTTATTGTTTTGAATCTGGTCTTGCTACTCCTCTCCTTTTCTTTTTGAACCTCCCATTGATGTAGATGTAGTCTGGGTACCACACGCAGCTCTCCAATGTGTCATTCTGTTAAAACATGAGGGGAGAAAAATGTCAACATTCATTTGACATGATTTAGCCTGCAAAACACATTGTACCCAAGGCCCTATCATTCTGTGGTCATGCTAACGAATGTGCAGATGTAAGCATATATTTATATCAGTTTCCTGGACAATATAGAATATTATAATTCTTACTGAAAAGTAGGTATGCAGGAGTCCTAAACTGCCCTGGACTAAAATCAAACCAGGCCTTCACTATTAAGTTTGCATGCATAGCTCAGGCAGACTGTCTCCCATATGCACATAATCATAAAGGCCTGTTGTGCTCTTGCAATCAGTAAATATAACAATTCTTTATATTGCACTACAGGTAGGTACAAGGTAGGAGAGTGGTAGATAATGCATGCCATACTGGTTGTTCACTTACACTTAGGTGGGTCTATGTAAGGATTAAAAGGGGTGTTCAATCCACAACAAATGAACAGATTAACTGGATGACTGTGCTGTCCAAATGAATCCCGTGTGCCTCAATGTTTGCCAGTGAAATTATAAATGCTCCAAAAGCGATTACCTGCTTATTGAGTGTTAAGCTCAAGCCATTTTCTCTTAAAGAGAGAATTGTCTCTGTGACATGTTTTCTCAAAGTCTATGCAATTTTTAATATGACCACACTTGGAAAACCAAACACACCATGACATGGTACTCCATCACCTAAAAATGGCTGCCTGGTGATGTCATTACATGCATGCTTATTTTGACCACTCCTGCATGTCAAAGCTCACAGTTATATATGGTGTGGGTAACTATATTTTAGCTTGAGGTTCACGTCTAATAAACCAGGTTTAGACACACCCATTACCCCTTTCAAACTTCAGCAATTTACTTCAGCTTCCATTCTTTCAAAGCAGTATCAATACATTCCATCTCAGGGCTGGAGATACATCTTTCTCTGGATCCCAGTAAAGTTCTGCTAGGTCTTATTTACGCCAAAAGAAAGAAAAATCTATCTCCCCATGTAGTTTATTTGTGATTTTGTGTGTGCTGGGCTGTTCTGCAAAAGAATGTTCTGGAAAAGAGGATGGAGCTGTGGAGACCAGAGTGGTTTCTGTCATGAAGAGCTGGAATGCTGAAACAGGCCCAGATGAATAAGTCACCATGGAAACAGAGTAACATGGCTAGAGTAACTTGTGTACACATTGTACCGTGTAGGCCTTGCCCATTGAAAAGAAGCACGGCTTTAAATGAGGGACTCTGGGCATAGGCATGACTTTCCATGTGCTTTTTTCAAAGACTAGAATATTGTTATGTTATGTAATCACTGTATTCACAATAGTTTTTTTCCCCCGAGGTTTATCCCAAACATGGACGGACTCTTTTTGTAGGCAGCACTGGTTTAGATTTATTAGTCCATACATCCAATTACCATTGTGCGCAGGAAAATGTCTTATTTGCAACACAAGAACTTATGGGCTGCTTTGAAACATCCAAGCAGTAACAGAGCTATGGTCTTAGATCAACAGGAGCTACGCAGCTAATGGTGATCAGATCAGAACTGAAACAGGATGAAATGGCATTTAATCATTATGCTGCCCGCTGCTGGAACCAGCACCCCATGGAGATCAGATCTGCCCCAACTGCGGCTGGTTTTAAGAAGCCTTGTGTTCTGCATTTTTCTATAAATGGTAGCTCAATTGTTGCTGTCTCCCCATGGGAGAGGGTCTCTAATGTAATTTCGAATGTAACGGTAAGACAACTGTGGTTTTAAATATTAAAAATATCAATATACTTATTTGTGTCTCAATGTATCATTCTGTCACATTTGCTTATGATCCTAGCCCTTGTTCTGCTACACTTCGCTCATGATAAATAAGTGGGGAAATACTTTTTCTAAAGCCCTATATACTATTTGACCGCTTCAAGATGATTTTCTTTTAAGTGAGCATGCTGCACTAAAAGACTGCTACAAAAAAGGCAAGGTCCCATGTATGAACATTAAAAGCAAGTCTTAGTAAATTTCTATACATTAAACCCATAGCATTGAGTAAGTACTTAAACACTTACTCATTGTTTTCACTCATGCTTTTCACATTATTCACTGCCATCGCCTCAACTGTCAAACCTTTTCTCCTCCTGTCATAATGGTCTCTTTTCTTTTGGTCAGTGGAGACTGAAGCTAAAATCACTGGTTGACTCAAAGACAAAAATGATTGAAGGAAATGAAAGCTGAGTTAAAGTGAACTCTTTCTCATGCTTGCTCTTCTTTTTCTTGCCAGTTGGCATGAGTGCTGTGCATAAAAGCTTGGTTTCCTGCTCTAAAATCTATAACTTATTCTCTTTACTTACTATATCTTTCTCTCTAATATATATTTCATTTTATTTTAGTCACAACTGTGGGCTCCCCTCAAGGGAAGGTTCTGGGGCATATGCTTCCCTACTAGTTTGCCTCTGCATCTAAGGGTTCCCGGAGGCAGCCCCAGGGGCCTCATGCTCTGCACACTTGTGTGTCTTCTCCACTGTAGCACACATAACAGGTACATGAGGAGGTTGATAATTAGCTCGTGAGCTGAACCAGGTGTGCTAGATCATTAATGCAGGCGGAGTATAATGGGGGTTCCCAGTATCCCTCATTTTACATATGGACTATTAAGCTGAAAAAACACCCCTTGAAATAATTATTTTTGTGTTATTTACATATACACATCTATTTAGCCTACAGCACTTTAACCCTGCCCAATCACTCTGAAGCTATGAGAAGTGTTTTAGCTGTTTTTTTAAATGAGGAACAAAACAGGGCAGTCCATCAGAAGAGATTAGAACTATTTATCAGTATTTTAAGAAACAGAATGCTCAATTTTATGGAATGAAGAGAACTTGAAACTGTTCTGAGCCCCACACATATGTCTTTTATGAACCCCAGAACATCAGAATCAGAATCAGAATCGTGTTTATTGGCCAAGTATGTGAGCAAACAAATACAAGGAATTTGATTCCGGTTGATGGTGTCTCTCAGGCACAACAGTATAAAAAACAACAACAATATGTAAAGA
>JBBPCZ010000148.1:16071530-16086016 GCA_037974445.1 Brycinus macrolepidotus | reverse complement strand
GTGTACATAAAGTGCAGTGCAATGCTGAAGGTGTTTTGCAGTGTGACAGTTCAGCTGTTTAGGAGGGAGATGGCGAGAGGAAAGAAACTGTTCCTGTGTCGGGTGGTCCTGGTTTAATATGTGGCCTTTAGGAATGTCTCTCAGTGACCCACCCAATTCCAGGTTAAACAAACTGTCATTATTCAGGCTTGCAATACAAATAAGGTTCCTGCACTTGAGGTTTGCTGTGAACAACATAAACTCAAGAAGAGACCTGAAGCCCCAAAACCAATTATTAACATATACTGGAACCATATGAGTGTATTCTTGCTGTGTAGTTGTGAGGAGACATATTTGTCTAAGTGATGACAGCTAGAAGACGAGACACGCTGACCCTGAGTACAGAGAGCCGGCGACAGTCCAACAATACAACATGTTGCCCACATAAGCAGCTCAGCAAAGCCCCTCTGCTAGATCTCCGCAGTGGGTGTTATGTCTGGGTCGTATTTGGTTCATGCAGCTCAAGACTAACTTATTTCTAATTGAAAAAAGGTACCTGCTCTATTAGGTCTCACAGGGTTTCTTTCAGCACCTTCCTGAGAAGAAGTGAAGGAAGCACATGTAAAGAATACACTCCTTCTCTCACACACACGTGCATGCACACATACTTGCATAGGCATGAACACATGCACACAGTTGCCACACAGCTCCCCAAATGCAAATACCAGAACAATGCTCGCGTTATATTACTGCTGGAGGACACACCACTATTAAGCACTATACCAGCACACACATTTACAGTGAAGGAAAGCAAGCATTCAGACACTTTATTTAATCTATTTTCTGAGAATATCCACTTCAGTTTTACACGTCATCTGACTCTGTTCTTACAAAGATGAACAATACAGATGTATTCATAAATAGATATCTTTATGAATGCATACAAAAACTGATAGGCAAAAATCTCAAGACTTAAGAGTAAAAAGAATGGCAGGATCACCTGCAAGCAGCAGGAACAGTGAACTCTGCACCCACTGTCATGCACACCAGTCACGTGACGCGCACTGGCTCCCGGAAGCGACGCGCGTCGCGGGGTATATAAACAGGATGAAGGTAACACACAGTGCTCAGTCATTGAGTTCCCCCAACCAACTCAACTCTTATGTCCTACGGTACCGTGAGTACTTCAAGACTAACTCTCTCCCTCTCCTTTATATACTTACTGTGTGTGTGTGAGAACGCGGATTCCGGTGGGAATTCTAACTCTCGTGCAGAGCGTTCTCAGAGTAACGTGCGTAGTTTAGTGACTGTCACGTGTCTATCCGTCATCCGCCACACTACACTGGTCTAACTGGTGGTTCGCACTCACACTAAAATTTCACTCCCAGAAAAATACAATGGAGTAGACGGGAAGTGCGAGGTTTTCCTGACTAATTTGTCCCTTGTTTTTGAGTTTCAGCCGGAGCGCTACCCATTGGACTGGAGCCGCATCGCGCTTCTTGTCTCCCTCCTCACCGGGCAGGCAGCTGAGTGGGCTACCGCGGTCTTGAGTTCTGACTCTGACATCAGGTTTTCCTATCCCGATTTTGCCCATCAGCTCAAGACCGCCTTCCAGCACCCTGAGAGCGAGGCGGAGGTGGACTCCGTCTCTACCACCTGCAGCAGGGAGACCATCCTGTGAGCCACTACACAGCTGAATTCCGCACCTTGGCAGTGCAGATGTCGTGGAATGATTCCGCACTCCGTACAGCCTTTTACGAGGGGTTGGCTCCTCGCATTAAGGACGAACTCGCCAGGCGAGAGCTGCCCGATACCCTGGAGGGCATCATTCAACTCAGCCTCTGCATAGACCTGCGGATGAGCTCTCGCCCGAAGCCAGCCCCTCGTACCCTGCCGCCGGCGGGCTCCCGTCCCAGGACCACCACCACGGAGCCTCCTTCACTTTCCAGGCCGGGGAGCCTATGCAAATAGGGCGCACTTCCCTGACTACCGCAGAGAGAGAGCGACGCTATCGCGAGGGCCTATGTGCCTATTGCGCCTCCCCCGATCACCACTGTGCTGTCTGCCCTCTCCGTTCGGGAAACGGTCAGACCAGGTGAATAGGGGGAGGAACTCACCTGGTCCTAATGCTCTCACCTCCTGCATGCCGGCCGTTTCCAGCCTTATACTTCAGGTACACATCCAGTTGGGCCACAAACGGATTGTAACCACTGCCTTTGTTGATTCAGGGGCAGCTGGTAATTTTATCGATCACAAATTAACTGCTCAGCTGGGTGCGGACACTAAGGCATTATCTCAGCCTGTCTCTATCACCGCCATTGACGGTCGACCCCTGTCTACCGGCCCTATCACTCACCAGACCCCTCCTCTCGCTCTCTCCATCGGAGACCACTCAACTTCCTCGTCACTCGCCTCACCTCACCCCCTCTCATCTTGGGCTACCCTTGGCTTCGTGTGCACAACCCTCTCATCTCCTGGACATGGCACAAAGTTCTCCAGTGAGGTCCAACTTGTCAGGAGCTTTGTCTCTGGACGAAGGCTGAGACATGTTCAGGGAGACCCAAGGCCCCCGATTTCGACATCGAGGCCATTCCCATCCCGTACTGTGACCTGGCTGAGGTCTTCAGCAAACAACGAGTGATTCAACTCCCCCCTCACCACTCTTACGGCCTCGCCATTGACCTCCAGCCGGGCACGGTACCGCCCCGCGGCCATCTCTACTCTCTCTCCACCGACTAACAGAAGGCTATGGAGGAATACATAGCCGAGGGTCTTCGCCAGGGGACCATCCCTCGTCATCTCCTGCGGCCGCGGGGTTCTTCTTTTTGAAGAAAAAAGACGGGGGGCTTCGCCCCTGTGTTGACTATCGGGGGCTCAACAAACCTACCATAAAAAACCGTCATCCACACCCTCTTACCAACACCGCCCTGGATGCCCTCTCTGGTGCCACTATTTTCTCCAAATTGGACTTAAGGAGTGCCTAAAATCTCGTCCGCATCAGGGAGGGCGACGAGTGGAAGACAGCTTTCATAACTCCCACCGGCCACTACGAGACCCTTGTAATGCCGTTCAGCTTGTGTAACAGTCCAGCCGCCTCATCAACTCATCAATGATGTTCTTCGTGACATGCTGGGTAGATGGTGTTTTGCTTACGTAGATGACATCTTGATCTATTCAAAGACCAACAAGGAGCACACGCAGCATGTCAGGGCAGTCCTAAAGAGGCTGCTGGCCCACCAACTGTTCTGCAAGTTGGAGAAATACGCTTTCCACCAGCACTCCACCACATTTCTTGGTTTCATTATCTCCTCCCAAGGTGTGGCCATGGATCCCCAGAAGCTTGATGCTGTGCGTAATTGTCCGGAGCTTTGTCCGGAGCTTCAGTTCAGTTGCGGCTCCTCTTACTGCCCTCACCAAACCCACCCGGACCCATTTCATCCTCACCTCTGAAGCCACTAAAGCCTTCCGTCACCTCTGTCATCTGTTCACCACGGCACCCATCCTCCTTCACCCGGATCCATCCAAGCCTTTCGTTGTGGAGGTGGACGCCTCCGATGTGAGCGCAGGAGCCGTCCTCTCCCAGCGAGGTCCAGACCAGAAACTGCACCCATGCAGTTTCTTCTCTAGAAAATTCAACCCCACTCAACAGCGATACGGGGTAGGGGACTGTGAGCTGTTGGCCATCAACTGGGCTCTAGAGGAATGGCTTCACTGGCTCCTGGGCGGCGGGGATCCGTTCACGGTCTGGACCAATCACCAGAATCTCCTCACCGTTCAACAGGTCAAACAGCTTAACCCCAGGCAGGCACCCCGCCTGGACGCCTCTTCATCCCCCTGGACTCCATGCTGAAACCCTCCAGTGGGCCCACTCCTCCACCATGGCTGGCCATCCCGGCACCTCCAGAACTCTCTCTCTTCTACAGCTCGTCTTTTTGTGGCCCAACTTGGCATCTGACACCAAGGGATTCGTCCAGGCGTGCGCGGTGTGTGCCAGGGTGAAGACCACCAAGCAACCCACTTCAGGTGACCTTCAACCTCTCCCTGTTCCTCGCCGACCCTGGTCACACATCGCGCTGGACTTCGTCACCGGCCTGCCAGAGTCCAATGGGAAGAACACCATACTCGCCATAGTGGACAGGTTCTCCAAGGCCATACACCTGGTGGCTCTTCCGGGTCTCCGCTCTGCCAAAGCCACCGCAGAGCTTATTCTAGAGCACATAGTCCGACTGTATGGGTTCCCCAGGGACATCGTCTCGGACATAGGGCCCCAGTTCACAGCCAGGTTCTGGAAGGCCTTCTGCCATCTGATCGACGCCACCTGAAGTCTGTCTTCGGGCTACCACCCTCAGACTAACGGTCAGACGGAGTGGGCCAACCAACAGCTTCCTGAGATGCTTTGTTGCTGATCGTCAGTGCTCCTGGGCCAACTTCCTCATTTGGGCAGAACTTTCCCATAACCTCCTCGTCTCATCTGCCACCGGACTCAGCCCATTTGAGGTTTGTTTTGGGTTCCAGCCTCCCATCTTCGAACACCAAGAACCGGAGGTTGATGTCCCATCAGCCGAACAGTTGGTCCGCAGGTGCCGGCATCTCTCTCACAGCAGGCCCGCAATGCCATCCAACAGGCAAACACCCGGTACACCACTCGGCACCCTCCGGGACGATTGTTCCATGTTGGTGACAGAGTCTGGCTCTCCACCCACAACCTTCACCTCCGCACCGCATCCAGGAAACTATCACGGTGGTTCATCGGGCCCTACAAGATCACCCACCGGATAAACCCTGTCACCTTCCGGCTCCAGCTGCCTGCCTCCATCTGGATTCACCCTGTGTTTCATTCCTCCCAATTTAAACCTGTTTTCTTTTCTCCTATGTCTCCCCAGGTACCTGCACCTCCTCCGCCTCGGATCATTGACGGTGGTCCTGTCTACACGGTCCGGCGGATCCTTGACTCGCAATGCTGTGGTCGTGGCACCCAGTACTTGGTCAACTGGGAGGGCTACGGCCTGGAGGAACGGTCTTCGTCTTGGATCCTTCTCTCATCCGGGACTACCGTCGTCGGGTATCCTACCGGCCGGGTCCGTCTGGAGTCCATCCACGTTTGGGTTCATCCGCCACGCTACACTGGTCTAACTGGTGGTTCAGATCTGTTCTTGTCCTTAACCCGTGACACCCACAGTCATCTCTGCTCTTCTCAGTACAGAGATGCATATCTAATATGTGTGCACAAGCTTTTAGACAAATTTGAACTCTTTTAGAGCAAAGTGTTCTGATCAGAAGAAATTAGGTAATTGGCTATAATTCTGATAATCAAGTTTAGAGACAGAAGGTTGCATGTATGAACCTAAAACCACCCCAGTCACAGTGAAGTATGAAGGTGGGAGCATCACAATATAGGGCTGCTTCTCTGCAAACAGGACTATAGTATTACATGTCATTTAAGGAAACATGATTGAAGTGATATACTGGTAGATATTACATAGATATTATAATCTCATTAATTAAAACTTGGAAAAAGATGGATGTTTCAACAAGACAGACATCCAGCCAAAATAATTCAAGGCAGGTTTCTAAAAAAGGTGCTTGCATGAAAAAAAAAGGTGCTTGCATCTCCTGACATGCATCTCAATGAAAATGTATGGAGGGTTTTGAAATATCAAGTCCAGCAGGAGGGCCCTCTTAAGCTTAGGGAATTGAATGGGCCAAACTTGAACCACAATGCTGTTAAAAGCTAATTACTTCTAGGCATCTGAAAGCTGTAACTGCTAACAGCAGCTTTGCAAAATACTCATTCATTTCTGATGTCTGAATACTTTTACCGTTTTTAAACCTTTATTTCTTTATGGTTATGAATACACATTTTTGAGTTCATATGTATAAGTACAAAGTCAAGACATTACCCCCACCTCCTTTACTCCATATATACACTAACAAACATTTCTAAACATGTATACTGCAGAGGCCTTTTTGCACATGGAACAGAAGTTGTGTGTGGTAAAGCATGCTAGGAAACCTCCATACCTTTTACATTCGTGAGGTGCCAGGCCTGCAGGCCACCATATCGCCATATGACTAGTGCAAATGGAGTGCTGAAAGGCTGTGTTGTTGTTTTAACATTTAATACACGACATTACCATTTCAGAGCTGTTTTCTTGAGCTTCATTAGTTTCCCCACACCTCAGGCAGAAATAGTTATGTGTTCAGAACGTGTGTTTACAGTAAGTGCCAGTATTTCTGCTCATGCAGTTTTTTTACTCCATTCTAAAGCTTTAATAATGCATCTCAGTGTTGCTAAACTCTAGCAAAAATTTCTCAAATGTACATATAAGGGCTCCAAATATAAGTAAATATAAAATAGATCCTCAGTTCAGGTCACATTTGAGATATAATTTTAACTGATTTGAGAATTAAGGTTGTCAGTTTCAAGGAACAGTGTAAATGGTAATCATTATTCTGGTGTTGCTGGCAATTTGTAACTGTATTCTAGTTATGTCAAAAGTCAGGACAAGATGTATTGAAGGTATAAACTACAGTCTCATAGAAATATAAAAATAGCTGGATGTTCAATTTAGATCAAGGGAATCTCAACAAAAGAAGGTACTTAAGGGCTGTTTGCAGCATTTAGATTTTTAACAACAAATGTTTCACCTTGAAGGGGTTCAGGCAGTCAACACAACTGAAAACCAGGCACAACATTAAAACCACTGACTGGTGGAATTAATAACACTGATGATTTCGTTGCAAAGGCCTCTTTCAAGGGGTAGGATGTATCTGACATAGTGTTTCTGCTGTGTTTATGACAGAGTACTAGGGAGAGTACTGTGTGTAGTCCTACCCTGAGCTACTGTAGTACAAATTGCTGAAAATAAGTTAAGGTTAGCTATGACAGTGTCAAAACACGCAATGCTTTACAGTTCTCAGTCCAATCAGGCAACTGTGGGATGTGCCGGTCAAAGTAGACTGATCCATGGAGGCCCCACCTCACAATTTAAAGGATTTAATGGATCTTCTTCTAATGTCGTGGTGCCAGAAACCACAGCATACCTTCAGAGGTCCATGCCTTGAGGGATCAGATCTGTTTTGGGGACCTAGACAATATCAGGCAGGTGGTAACAAAAAGTTAGTATCTGACACATTCAACACAACACCAAGCGAAGTCAGAGGTATTTTGGTAAAAATGTACCTGTTTGGACAAGAACGTTTGGAGAAGAAAGAGAAGCATTTCAATAAATGAATACCTTGCCAGCTGGTAAGCTTGAGGACAGATCTGTTATGCTTTTGGGGTTATGTGTCAGCCAGTGGCACAGGAAACATTGCATGAGTAGATTATACAACATAGAATTAAATTCTGGAGGCAGCATAACACAGTAAATGAAGAAATTGAAGCTGAAAAGAGACTGTCTTCCAAAACATACTGCAAAATCAACTGTGCATGCAAGATGGCCCAAGATAATTGCAGAACTAGAAGTGTTCTGCAAAGAAGAGTGAGTGAAAAATTCTGAAACAAGAACAGAAAACCCCCTAGCTGGCAAACTTTTCCACATGCCAAAATATCTCTTTTTCAGGTTAATCAAATAAAACTTTTAAATAGTTTGCTGCAGAGTTGTTTTTTCTTCTTTTCACTTCAGAAATCAATAAAATCTCATTTGGCCTGGGTCCACAAACTTTTGCATAGAACTGTAAGTCTGTTCAAGGCAGTAGCAGACACCTAACCGATTTTGTAGAGCAGTGGTGACCAACAGTCATCCTGGAGATCTACATTCCTGTCGTGTTCAGCTCCAACCTGCATCTTACAGGCTGTCCCCTACTCAGTTTCTTAACGCTCCAGTAAAGTCCAGGTGCTGCAAATTGGAACTAGACATCTTAGGAAGGTAGAGCTCCAGGACCAGGGTTGGTGACCGCTGTTGTAGGGTATGCTGCAATGTGAGAGGGCTACATGCAGCCTGTTAACTATCTAAGATACAAATTAACTTATAAGTAGCTTGCCTTTGCTAAGATGAAATCAGCTTAGAACAGCATATGGGAGCTCTTACAGCTCAGAGAATCTGTCTCTCCTCAAAACTTTGTCTCTATTGTAGTGGTTCCCAAATTGGTCTTGGAGTCCTGCACGTGTTTACACTCCCACTTCAACTCAGGAACAGCTGGGTAATTAACTGATTAGTTGGGTCAGGTGTGTTGGGAGCAGAGAAAAACACTACTCTATTGCATGTAATGGATATGGAGGACTCTTTGATGCATGTCTGCTCAGTAACAAAATGAAATGATCAAATAAAGATTATGATTTCTGAATGCTGTTTCACACAATGATTAATATACTCAGGGTTCTCAGCCCAGCTCAGGGTGACCAACTAAAGTATGTCCATCAGCCAGCAGTGAACTGCTGAAACAACCATTAGAGGCTGGTCAGTGCAAAACATCAAGAAAGCAGAAGCTGCAAGGACCAGGTGTGTACCCAAAAACAACCTCAGGATTCCCTCTAGATTTTTGCTAGCTTCAGATGAAAAAGTTCCCTGATCAATGGTCCTCTCCCATCAATTCCACTTCAAACAGTTCAAGCAGCTTCAATGGGTTCACATTTTCTCCATTGCTGCTATGGTTTACATTAATTTCCATCCCAACCCCATGCCTCCCTCAAACTCTTTCCTTGTTGTCAAAACAGGGGTTCACAAGCTCTTCAAAAACAGAACATCAGGGAAGCAGCTGGACCCAACATGTTCCTTGTGACATACTGAGGCTCTGTGTGGCCCAGTTAGCTCCTATATTCACAAACACCCCCTACAACTATGCAAAGTCCCTGCATGTTTTAATGTATCTACCATTGTCCCCATCCCCAAAAAGTAAAATAAAATAAAAAATAAACAGTATCAATGACTGCAGGCCAGTAGTCCTGACAATGGTGATTATGAAAACTTTCACATGTTTGGCCTACCTCAAATGTGTTACGAACCCCCTCCTGGATCCTTTACAATTTGCCTACAGGGCAAATCACTCTGTCGAGGATATGGTCAATATGTGCATCCACCCTGTCCTGAAACATCTGGACTCCACCATACATATGCCAGGATCCTGTTCATGAACTTCAGCTCTGCTTTTAACACTATAATTCCAGAGCTGCTCCACATTAAGTTGTCCTAGCTTGTCATAGCCCTCACTCCCAACCCTGTCAATGGATTTCTGATTTCCTGACAAATAAGAAGCGGTATGCATGGCTGGGCTCCCATTTCTCTGAACCCCTGTTTAGAGGCACAGGCACCTTTCAAGGCTGTGTGCACTTACCCTTCCTGTTCTCCCTATACACTAAAGGTCCAAAGCTGCTAAAGCTGACACAGCGATGGTAGGCTTCATTATCAACAATAATAAATTTAGCTATAGGTGAGCTGGTGTCTAGGTATTCATAGTTGTGAAAACACATGCTTGCATTTCCCTGGAAATAGTCAAATCTGCTAGGGGCTTGACAGTGATATAGCTAATGTTTTTGGCACTGAAGGGTAAACTGCAGAATGTCAGCTTTATGTCTTTATATGGGAGAAACCATATATTAATTACATTTAACTTTTGCATTGTATGTATATAGATTCATTTTTCATTAATGGATAAACATATTTTTAATTTTTGTTTACTCGTGTGGGCCAGTGAGTGGTTTGGACTCCATAGTGACAGAGATGTATTAGGGGATTTAAGCACATATAACACTGGATCTGCAGTCCTATTTTGTCACTTTGCAAATAATTCCCATTGTCATATGATTAGCTGTATAAATGAATGCCATCTGCATTTAAAATCAGCAACTGCATTTACATTTAAAAGTTCTGAAGAAGACATGAGGAAACATCAAGATGCAGTGGCTTTAGTTGAATGGAAAGATGCTGCTGTCATGTGCCTATGCTGTGTTCAGTAGATGCTCATCTAAGCATTGTGACCAAATAATTACATACGTGTTTTTAAATTTTATGCTGTGAAATCATGAGCAGTGTTTCTGATCTTGTTCCAGATGTTTTTAGAGATAATTTTACTACTTATTACCACTGACATCACTGGTGAACTTTATTATGCTGGTCCATAGAAAATGAATGGAGACTTCATTTGGCACATTTAACATAGTTTTCAAGTTATTAAATCAATAATTAATTATTTCTAGCATTCAGAACATTGTAATTTCCAGTTGAAATGGAATGTGTGTGTGTGTGTGTGTGTGTGTGTGTGTGTGTGTGAGAGAGAGAGAGAGAGAGAGAGATGTAAATCATATGCACCCTTTTTCACTCGTCTACATAAAAACAATTGTTCTTTTAATTTAGGCAGCCTAGACTCATTTGTAAGGATGTAAGATTCAGGTTTGTTTTCTATCTAACCAGTCTTACATTTTCAGAATACAGAGATGCTTCAGGTGTTTCCGGGACAGATGTGGAGCTCAGGTGTGAGCAGCTCTCTCAACGACAGCAGTGATGATGAATGATGTCACATAGGAAGCGGATGGGCAAAATGTCTGTCTTCCTTGAACTAAGGAAATAGGTTTTTTTCCCCCTTTTGCATCTTTTATTTTTTGTGAATTGACGTATGAGTCCTTAAACCCATTCTCTTTCTGCTGGGTGATTTACTAAAGCCCTGGAAACAAGATAGACACATGGTTTCCTTTGCTACAGTAGTTCCATGACCTCGTCTGCTGAGTGAATATCAGCCTGTGGTAACTGAGGAGTAATTGTTGTTGGACCAAAGAGAGCCATTTAAAGGTCACTGGTCCGCAGTAATTGGCTTCTATTATCCTTATTTGGATGAGTGAGAGCAAACAAAGGTGTCAAAGAAAACGGACGAACAATGGTCATCGATCTCACAACTGTCTGGGGCAGAAACCCGAGCTCTTCCTTCGCTCGGCCTGTTTGGCCTCCATGAGGATTTTACATGGAAAATAGAGAGCTATTCTGGACATGATTGTCAGCATTTTCATAGCCAAAAGACTTTCTGTTTGAGTTCAAATGCAGAGGCAATCTCATGCTCATCACAGTGGTGTGATGTTCACATGCATTTCAGACATGATGTTGTGTGTTTACACCCTCCCTACATAACCAGTCATGGAAAAACTATTCCTGTGGCCAAACATTGAAAGTAATTTCTAATCCTAAACCTTATATTTGTTGTCTTGCCTCTCTAGATACGAAGTTGCTTCTGCTTTATCTAAATGCTTCTGCTTTATCCACAGGCAACAGGATTTCTTGTTTAAGCAGAAGAAAAAAGTATATTTGGTTGTGAAACTAGAAAGAGCAGAGTGCATGTATTCCCTTCATATTCTGGTCAGTGGAAAAAGAGAAGGCCAAGAGCCAAGTCTCTATTGAGGCCTAATTATGGATCCCAGATGAGGAGAAACCACAGGAAAACCCTGGATGCATTCTCTCATTACATGGCCACGTTTGGCAGAGGCCTCTACCACTATAGCACCAATTCCTTCACTCCTTAAACTCCTTTCTCTCAGCTTGATAACCATGTAAATTAAAACATGGAAGGCAGAGACAGTATAGTAGACATTAAAGAGAGAATCAGAGAAAAAAAACTGAAGATGAAGGGGATTTCCACCAAGAAAAGGCAACAAGGAGAAGAAAGAGCCAGTCAGTTGGGAATGATATAGTGGTGTGATTAATATTTTACAGCTAGAACACTGATAGATGTTTACAGCTAGAACACACATTGCTGACTCATTTAAAACACTCTACAGTAGTAGTGTGTATTGTAGCAAAAACAAATCTGATTAAATAAGAAAAATAACTGGTTCTTGAATGCATCACATGATTATCATGTATATTAAATAAAAAATGACGTACATAAGCTTTGTTTAACAGATTAAAACAAATAAACTAGCTAATGCAGTGATGTTTGTAGTTAAATTTAATGAAAACACAGGCAATTACAAAATAAAAAAGGATTTTAGGCTAGAACGTCTAAAATCGGCATTAAAACCAGTCTGGGTAGGTCAAGGTACAGCAGTGTTAGCTTATTGCTAACATAACATTGAACATTTTATTAAAAAGGCTAACTACAGTTCTCAATAGCATAATGGTGCTACATTATATTTCTATATTAAATGCCATTATGCACGATTATGGTTACATTTGTATGACAAAAATAAAAATTATATGACTGGAATGTCCTATGCTTTCCCTTATGCTTGGGTATCTGTTTTAGTGTGTTACAGTGTAATGCTCTATAGCAGGGACCCTTCAGTCTTTTTTAAATGTAATATTTAATTTCTGATGAAAAATAGACACTTTAAGCTATTATGTTTACAGTAATATCAAATCAACATGTTAGATGGTTAAAAACAGGTGTATGTTTTGTAGGCAACATTCAAATTCAACTATGCTAACACAACTTGAAGACAAATACAGGAAAAGAGTAAAGTAGATTATAGAAAACAAAAACGTATATGCACTGATGGAATGGAATGCCATCTTACCTATGTCCCGGGCTTGTCAATGACATCTTTCATCATCTGCTGTTTTCACAGCATCTTATCTCACTCACACTGGCTACTCCTTCCATGTCCTGTTACACCTCGCTAAAGGCCACTGGGTGCACCCTGGGAAAGGAAGTGAGCAGGAAGGCCTTTTCTGAACAGAGTAAATATTGTCAGCTAATCCAGGGGCAGAAGTGCACGGCAGAGCCGTGTTTAGTAAATAAAGACTAACCTGAGCGGTATTTCCATGAGGTTAACTTACAGTAAAATGTATCAGCAGAGAAATGACTGATTGTTTTTATTATGCAAGAAGTGGTAAAAATGGAACAAGCCATGTTTCTGTTTTCACACTAAGGACATGGACCCACAGACATTTCACTTCTGTCAAGTCGCTGTGTTGTAACAGTGTAATATTACTTCAAACATTTAGATTAGATTAAATGGAAATGAGATTTGTGTACATGTTAAACCAATCTTGGGACCCTGCAGCACTCCCGCGAGAGTTCTCAAAATACAAATCAGTAAATGTATTAATGTAGAAGGTCCAAGTATATGACTAATCAAGCGCATAGCTCAGCCAGATGCTCTCACATATGATGACTGAATATGGCCTTGGTGGTTTAACAGTGTCACCCAGCTGTCGATTATCAATTTCTATATAGGTTTTATACTGAAGTATAATTGAAAAAGCTGGGGAGCTCAAAAAGGAAGCCAACATGTGTTTCATTTACTACAGCTTAGATTTTGACTGCGTCAACCTCATTAAAATTACATTTCTTCAGGACAATCGAATCCTTCTAATAAGGAACCTCTACACTTATCCATATCATGACTGGACTAACAGGTTCCACATCGGCAAAGGAGTTACACTAGGCCACATATATTATTGCCATACTCATTCAACCTGTTTGCTGAGCATTTAACAAGAAAAGCAGAACTTGAGAAAGGTTATCTAAGATTTAATAACCTGGTATATGTGGGTGAGACTTACAGGAGAAAATCAGAGCTGAAGACCTAAAGGCCAGTTACAGAATACATTGAGTAGATGGGATTTCGGCTGAACATGAAAAAACAAGTTATGACAACAGAAGAGTCAGTAAGTTTACCATTGATGGTGATGATGTTGAAGTAGTGGACAGCTTTTGACAACTCAGATCAATTATTAACACCAAAAGATCTATCCAGCTGTCAAGAAATATGGCATTCAAAGTAGAACAAAGAAAAAGGAGCTTGAAAACATTTTCAATTGCATGATGTGTCTTTACAAATAAAGATGCTTTGTGTGCTTTCAACCACAACCCTAATTACTGATGTCTTTCCCACAGATCTAAAGGCAACTGTCTTTTTAGTCTCTGATCTTTGCTGGTACAATCTTTGTGACTGAAGCTTCTACCATCTGTATGTCAATATGAACGAACCCAATTGGATAACCCAATTACAAAGTCACTTAGATCTTCTTCTCTTACCTTCTTCTCTTGTTCTAAAATTGAAGTCAGCTAGGCTCAGTATTTGTATACATGTCACAGAGTAAGATAGATGTCACTACTACTAGGATGTTAATTGCTTAACTGTATTATGCACTACATCTGCCTGGAAGCAGCTACATTTAGGTTTCTCTACTTATGTATTCAGCAGTTTTCCAGTCCCACATCATTTTATGTTCTTGGCCAGATATCCACCAGCTTAAAACAGCAGGAGAAGAAAGGTTTTTATAGTGTACAGGTTGTGTCTGTAAGATCTGAAGATAGCCTGCAACTAGGCATTGATTTAGGTTATGAGAACCAGTATTTCTAGTACTTAAGTTAATGTGAAGTAAAACTTTAGAAAATTATCCTAGTAATATACATTAAGTAGGGATCATTTGCAAAAGTAATCACTCAGAAGTCCCTTCAGTCTTCACACTGACCATTTCTGTTCATACGCTCAGTAAGGTAGCTTTAAATGCATTCTCATTAGACCCTTATAGCTTACAGCTTCCAGTCATAAGATAAGATAAGATAAGATAAGGTAATCCTTTATTAGTCCCACAAGTGGGAAATTGCTTTGTCACGGCAGAAAGTGGACA
>JBBPCZ010000148.1:16044067-16065501 GCA_037974445.1 Brycinus macrolepidotus | reverse complement strand
GAGCTAGTATTTTAAGTGTATCACAGAATTATACTAAGCTAAGAAGTAATGTTAAAAAGACGTCCAGTTAGTTGCCTTAAAAGTTTAAGCTGACCTGACTTTTTTAGTGTAACCAAATTGTACAGTAAATTGTACAGAATATATATTATATGGCATGAAGCCCGAGGCTCTGCTGCTAGTTTGGCTTTAAAAAAAAATCCTTCAATTATGTAGCTTCCTATTATTAAATGTCAAGAAAAGGAGGAGTCGATTGGACTACAGATAGGACTGAGACACATTCTCTCTCATTCCCTTTCTCTTTCTCCCTCCGCACAGTAACCTGATGTGTGGCACCATTATATTTGCTTATCTTGGCTCTGTGAAGAGGAGTTTCTTCCTTGCACTCCCACAACACAAAGTGGGTGTGGATGGTGAAAATGGGGAACCATACCCTGGCCTCTGACTTCTATCAGGCCACCTCCACGGCTAAGGTTACCTCTTTTCATTCTGCCCTGGATTTTTTCCCTCCTTTCTTCCACATGGCGAACAAAGACTCTCGCCTCCTCCTGTGAGGTGGCCTGGCCTGTCTGACTTTGTCCTTGAAAAAAAAAACACACATACTTGCTGCATGCCTTCCGCCAACAAAAAGATTTCTAAAATGCCCTCCAATAACCTATCGGGACCTTTTCCACATACACGGTTCTTTCCCTCAAGCATACATACGCATACGCACATGCAACTTTTTTGCAAACATGTCATGGATAATTCATAGTGATAGCAGCCTTTTGTGTAAATATTTCCACTGTAATTCCAAACCATAATTCAATACAAAATCCTTTTAATCATAGTATTTGCTGAGGTAGCCACATTTTTTGCTATACTGGGTGACTTGACAACAATTTTTCATATACTGTTGTTTTAGAGTGCAGGCTGTTATTTACCTTGAGCTCGTTCAAATGGATGTAATCAGTCAATACTGAAATACAATGCTTAATGAATGCTTGAGGTCATACAAGTTTGCAGAGCCTTTATAATACTCTTCTTCGTATTTTGGTCAGGTTTATGTAGAAATTCAGACTACATAAACCATACCAAAATATGAAGAAGACATAATAATAGATAAAAGGAGCCAAGTAAAACAAATAACATACTCAACACATAGGTTTTCATTTATTTACTGAACAAAATGATTCAATGTAAAATGCCTTTATTTGCAAAAGTATGTGATCCTCTGCTTTTAGTAGCTGGCGACCCCCCTAAGCAACAATGACAATCAAACAATTCTGATTTGTCCATTTTTCCTCACAGAAACACCTTAGCTCTGTGATGTTTGTGGGCTTTCTTGGATGAACTTCTGATGTCCTGATGCATTTCTATTGGATTAAGGTCTGGACTTTGACTCAGTCACACTAAAATGCAAAATATGAAATGCTCACTTGTGTGTTTAGGGTCATTGATCTTCCATTCATAGACAGATTCACTGACACTATCCTGTAGAATTTCCTAATTCAGTCCAGAACTCATAAACCTGAAGTATATGACAAGCTGTCCTGGTCCAGTGCCAATAATACAATCCCAAACTATGATTCTGCCACCGCCATGTTTAACAGTTAGGATGAGGTTTTGACCAAACATACTGTTTTTCTTTAGCTATGAGGTTCTATTTTTGCCCTATCAGAACATTCCTGCAATAGTCTTCATGCTCATCCAGGTAGTTTTAAGAAACTTTAAATAGGCAGCAATGTTCTTCTTGCAGGGAAATGGCTTTGTCCATCTTGTTCATTGTTTGCCTGATACTGGACTCAATGACATTTGCAAGTGCAAGAGAAGCCTACAGATCTATAGATGTTATTATGGGTTGTTTTGCCCAGACTATTATGAGCCTTGTGCTTGGAGGGATTTTTGTTGTGGACAATGACGACTCCTAAGAAAAGAAAACTTGTGTTGAAGTTTCTCTATTTCTGCACTGCCTGACAGTGGATTGGTAAGGTCCAAACTCTTCAGAAATTGTTTTGTATCTTAACTGATCATGCTAGAGGATCCCACAGGTCTTTTATCCACAAGCTGCCAAATGTTAGACCATTTTATAAATGAATAAAATGTAAATGTTTGTAATAGTTGTTCTTCATTCTTTATCTAGTATTATGACTTAAATTGAGACTTGGTCACAATTTTGGTCAGATTTATGTTGCATTTCTGAGAGTTCACAAAGAAAACCTTTTTTTTTTTTTAATGTGAATTTTGAATTAAATCACAAAAGTTATGATCATTTATTCAAATATATCAAAATGAAAAATACTGGAAAATATGGACAATCCAATTAATTAATGACTCACATGGGAATACAGTTATGGACATGTCACCATGACCAGTAAGGCTCATATGCATGAGTAATGTTATGAGGCTGAGGTGGAAACCACCACCTCTGGGACATGTATGCTCAGACACCCTTCCCGTTTGCCACATTTTTAAGCCAGATGGAGCTGTATAATGGCCTATGTAATTTAGACTACAGTGTTAATAAAACATATTTTGCTTTCTACATCATGCTGGAGGTAGGGATTGCTGGACATAAGCATGTCCATTGTATTTTGGTAAATTTGACTAGTGCCACACTGACACAAGACATATGAAACATCATGAAAGAATTATAGTGAAAACTGTCGGTCAGGTATTAATGCAGTTCAAATACAAGCTTCTTAAACAATCTAAAACATACGACCTTTAAAGTAAGAGGTTGTAATAGTTATGAACATTGTGCTGATATGTAAATATATCTTACGTGTATCAATGCCTTTCTCTTATCACCTTTAAAATCAAAGTTTTGCCGCTGACCATGGTTCTGAATTGATTGTGCATCGCCATATGTGGACATACGTAACTGACCAGTCAATGTTGCTATGTCTGAATTTGAGCCTACATATTACCTTTGCGATACTGCTTTGCACATGCAGTTCTCCTGTGCAGATGGAATGGGTTTAAAAGTTATATTACTTGCCAATAAGACAAACTGCATGCCTTCAATTGTTTTACTATTCTAACAGAACACTATTTGTGGAATACGACCCAGGGAGAATTACTTTGGTTTCTTATGCCACACTTTTGCTGTAGACTTTTGACAACTGATATTTCAGCCTTCTTTAATACAGTCTGCATTTCAACCTATACATAAATCATTTGACTGAACAGTTAAGCCATTACTGTCATAGTGACACGGCTATATTCATAAATAGATTCAGTAACTGGCAGACAGTTGCCAGAAAGTTACTATGATTTTCATCAGTAGTGGTTTCATGCTGCCTTATGAGAGCTTACAGTTCCAAAGTGATGAGAATTGCTGCAATTTTGTTTGTAGTCTTGGCAGTGTCGTGGCACCGTGGTTAGAACTTCAAGCACTAAACATAAACCCTGATGGCTGAGCCCTCAATCCTGACAGTGACACACACATATCTCCACTATCCAGTGATGGTAACAGGTAAGAGTAAGATATTAGTTTTGAGTACATGGCCCCAATAGTACAGGCAAAGGAAGGAATGCAGCTGTGACTACTATTAATGGTCAGAGTCATTAATGTCTTTTCTGTTCATTCAAAATAAAATCTCAAACAGACGATACAGCCAAAACCTGGCAGCCCTATAAAAGTCTTTCCCCCACTGTAATTAAAATCAAGCCTTGCAGTCACCAAACCACTAGTGAATGTTTTACCATACACTGGGGTCAGCTTGATGCTAAACATGCCTTATTTTTATTTCTTTAATTCATTATGCTTTGTGTGGGAAGCATCGAGGGGAAAAAACAGTGGAAAAGTTATATACATAAGCCTTCCAGTGTTTATTAGTAAAGGTTTATGCAGGGAAGCAGACATTTCATGTAAATTTCAAAATGTATATATGGATATGCATAAAGCATTAGACCATGGTCTATGAGTATAGACATTTCAGAGGCCTCTTTGTCTGAAAAGCCACTCAGCTGCACCATAAAAGCAAAGTTTAGACTTTACTTATTTAAACTTAAGTAAATCAGGCTGTCAATACTGCTGGAATGTGGCTGTGGTCTTACAGCCTCTGCAGACCAGGAATGCAGACTTAACCATCTATTTTAAATTATAATTTAGAATATAGTATGTAAGTATTGGCAGTTTTTTTCAGCTCTTATATTCTGATATGTCTGTGCCTATTTTTTTGCTCATAATGAAGACCAACAACTGTAAGTAATCCTACTGCAGAATTTATGGCTGCGATTGGTGGACTCCCATTGATGCTCTCATTTATAATGTCTGGCTAACTGTGCTTGAGTTTCTTCTTCACCTGAATTCTTTCACTTGGTTCCTGTCGTGCCTGTCGCTAAAAAGGCCCCTAGAGAAAACAGCAGCTGTTATTTCATGTCAGAAGCTAGAATTATGTGTCTGCTTCCCTCTCAACTGGATTCTATGAAATCCGATAAGACCGGAAATCAGACAGCGCTAAGGAGTTTCTTCTGTGCTATTCAGTCAAAGACTTTTGGAGGTCGTTGTGTTTGTCACAACGATCCAAGTGACAGAATGGAGCTGGCTATTTTAAATTTGATGGGATATTATTGTGGTTGTATTTTGTATTATGGGTGGCACAATGTTCATACTAATTAAAAAGTTATAATACCATTAATGATTCAGACAAATGGCATTATGCTTAAGGCTCTGATCTGTAGACCTATCAGCCACAACATTAAAAGCACTGACTGGTGAAGTGAATAACACTGATTATCTCATTACGATGAAAATGAGCAAGTGGAAGAATCTGAGTGAGTTTGAGAAGGGCCAAATGGTGATGGCTAGACGACTGGGTCAGAACACTTCCAAAACCCCTGTAAGTGTAAGCATAAGAACTAGACAATGGAGTAATAGGAGAAGGTGATCTGGTCTGATCAATCACATTTTGTTTTACATCATGTGGACAGTCGTGTGTGTGTGTGTCGGTAACCTAGGGAAGAGATGGAACCGAGACGCAGTCTGGGAAGAGAGCAAGCTGATGGAGGCAGAGTGATGCTCTAGGCAATATGCAGCTAGGAAGCTACCACCTACCTAAACAAGTACACTCCTAATGACAGCAGCCTCTTTCAGCGGGATAATTTGCTATGTCACACTGCAAAGAATGTTCAGTAGTGGTTTGAGGAACATAGCAGAGAGTTAAAGGTGTTGAATTGGCCTCCAAATTCCACAGATCACAATCCAAACGAGCATCTGTTCTAGTCTCATCCATGGAGGCCGCACCTCATAACTTACAGGGTTTAAAGGATCTGCTGCTAACGTCTTGGTGCCAGATACCACAGCACAGCTTCAGGGGTCTTGTAATGTTTATGCCTCCACCAATCAGAGCTGTTTTGGTGGCATGAGGGGGATCTACACAATATTATGCTGGTGTATTCAATGTTATAGCGGATCGGTGTGTGTTTTTCATAGTTATAAAGTCAAAGTCAAAGTGAACCTTATTGTCATCTCAGCTATATACGCATGAGACGAGGCAGTGTGGCTCCAGATTTTACAGGGTACAAAAGACAGGGTACAGAAAACATATATACATAAACTATAAACTCTAAACTAGAAGTAAAAATGTGTAATTTGGTACAAGGATGTGGAATATGGTACAGTTTTGGTTCTGTTGGCCCAAGTTCAGAGCTAGTAGAAGCTTTGAGGAAAAAAAAATATTACCTTCTTTTAAAAGTACTGTATACTTTCATTTACCTTTTTAAACATTATTTATCTATAGTAAAGCCTATTTTTGTTTTGGGGACCTTTCTACAACACTGTATTTCATCATCACTAACATATTATTTCAGTCAGAGGCCATTAAGCCTGCTCAAGGCCCCTGATGACTACCTTTGATTGCACCACTAGGGTGGTAGTAGCCTGGTCGGTAAAACACTTGCCTGTGAACCCACAACCACAAAGTTGCAGCTTCAGACCCCCACTTTCTACCATTGTGTCCTTGAGCAAGATACTTAACCCTCAGTTGCTCCGGGGGACTGTCACTGTAACTAACGATTGTAAGTCACTCTGGATAAGGATGTCTGCCAAATGCGACTTTACTTACTGTATACCATATGAGTCTAGTTGAATTCCACAACATTAGAATAACACAACACAATTAAGTGCCCATTCACCTGATATGGATAAATCATACAGGCCATTGTAAGCATGAAGTGGTACACACACAGGGCTCACAATCCACAGAACAAAAGACTAGACCAAATGCATATTCAGTAATCCCAACACCTCACCAAAGTAATGCAGGTCTACAATACATTATTGTCTAGAAACTGCCACTTCCCAACGTAAAGCCCAATAACATCTGAATTCCATCATACTTTAATGTAACTTTTCACTCTGAGCTACCAGATCTTTTGGTTCCTCAGTGGCTCCAGTGTCATACAGCAGAGAGGAGAGGAGCTAAATGACACATCGCATCCAAAGTCAATTTTTATAATTTTTTTTTCACCAGCACCTGTTTTCATGGCTTACCTCTATTCTCTCTTTCTGTTCTACGCTTAAGTGCCCCCCACTCATACCTCCTCACCTCATAGATATCTTCCAAGTCAAATTTGTCTGATATACCTCCCAGTCAGGATTCGTCTAGATCAATCATCATAGATTTAGATAGCTTGTGGAAAAAAATAAATAAATAAAACATGGATGTGAGTAGGTGGAGTTCCTGAATTATTTAGCCCATGCATTATATCACCCTTGGACGTTGATGTCTATACGTTTACTCTGCCAGGGTATGGAAAATGTAGACAATTTTTTTCATGATTTTTACAGACCTACATATTTTTCATTTCACATTATAACACATGTGGAGTTGATTATTGAATATTTGAAAATGAACATTAAACAGCACATTAAACAGCACATTTCTATTATGTTATGTCTCTTTTTGGTAAATCACACTTTTCTTGTAGGGAAACATATTTGCTGGGAGTAACAGATTTACAGCAACACATTTGCTGGGTGAACGCGGATGCTGTCTCATGCATTTTCGAGGTTGTTTGACCTTGTGATTGTTTTAAAGTCAAATGGACCATTTGTTATGCTGTGAATTTATTCATGTCAGTAAAGCAAGCTTAGAGCGTCTGTTTTGTTTTAGAGCAGTGGTATACCTTATGGGTAATGTGCCAGCAAGCCTTCTGCCCATTCTGTTCCCATCCTACATCTGGACAACAGCTGAACCTCCTCCTCTGGCAGGCTGTCTGTTGTTTAGCAACACTAGTGTGTGTGTGTGTATTTAGAGAGCGAGGTGGGAGACAATGTTTCTATACATCCCACCAAGAGTTAATATTTCATCAGGTAGCTGCGCAAAGCCCAAGCGGCTGGGCTAGACTACAATGCAGACGGCTCCCTGTTATTTTTAGCTTAGTGGAGATTTGGGCCAGGAGACAGAGATGGTCATAGAGTGAAATACAGGAATCCCTGTGCTTCCATGGATGGCTCTGTGTGGAGCCAGCAAAAGATGGATGTGAACCAGCAGACACACCATAATGACTTCTCCAATGCACCACTTACCCCAAAGGAAAAAAAAAACACACACACACTCACACAATAGCCAATGTATAAAACAACAAGATCTTTTTTCTGTACCATTGCTTTGCTTTGATGGTCATCATATATTTCAGATCTAGAGAACTAGGTGATGTTCTCAAAAATAAACAGATACTCCTGGATCTACCATTCCACACTGTTATAATAAAATAAATGAATAGAAAGTTATCTAAAGTTACATGTGGTGTTTTTCTCATCTGAGTACACTGACAGATTTGTTTTATGAAATTTTATAACGTTTATATAATAAAATGAAGATAATTAGAGAGAGTGGTGATGATGGCCTAAAATGTATTTTTAAAGAGTTTAAAAATTAACACGGTGTTCAACTTGCATAAATAATCCTGTCTATGTGAACTTTGTGGTAACTGAGCTTTAGAAACAGAACTGGGCTCGGCAATGGAGTGGACGCTAGCCTGAGTGTCCCAATGAACCAGAAACATATTCATATTTCATATTTAGAAACATTATGTCGATATAAAAGATGAAGAAAGAGACAAGTGATTTTACTGATCAGAAAAGAAAGTAGGACTGTGTCTGAAATGAGTCCCTTATTAGTATTGTTTTATACTGAGATGAACTAGTTTACCGGTTAGTTTATTCAACAGCATTCATGTGAAATACATGAATCAGCAAATTAATTATGATGCTGCCAATGTTTTGAAAAGTGCAAGGGGTGAGGAAAAAGTACAACAAGGCTACATATTTCATGCTTGGCCTATGATTTCAGTTACTAGAGTCGATGTTTTTAATTGTACAGTGCTGCAGGTTTTAGTGTTCCTCCAGAGACTAGAGTCTGATAAGTTTTGTTTTCAGTGGCTCTGTGACCAGCACTCCTATGTCAGCACAAAGAGACTTCCAGTGCATATTGGTATCCATTCAGCTAATACTGTAATCTTCATTTGATGATGAATGATAATTTTATATATGTTACATTTGTAAACTGTGCAACACTGAGCTATCATTCTGCCAGTTACCATCCTCTACAAGTGAGATTCATTTAGTTCCTCAGTATCTTTACAATAACTGCTGTAGGCCACTATACATGCTATTTAATACAGATCAAGTTTTTCCATAACTGTGCACAGTTTGTAAAGAAATTATAAATCTATTATTTTCATGCAGGTTTATTTTTCTCAGATGTGGATTTTTATAAAGGCTAGTAAAAGTGGTTCTACTAGTAAGTGGTTAAAAGAATACATTTTGAACATATTTCTGAGCAAATACTGTCATTAGCAATTATGTGGCCACAGAAGCAGATGTTATACAAGCAGGCTGAAATCTTCCTTGCTGAGTCTGTCATCATCAAGCTGAGACCACTGCTTTGATTCTCTTTATTGCCCCTATGCTTTATGTTGTGTGCATCCGCAACAGTTTATTTAGAGGGCATAAGAGCAGCCATAAAGGATGAGTGACATACTAGACCACAGTTACTCAGCACCATATTTCAGCTCCGTCCTGTGTCCTTAAATCATAAAGCCAAGAGAATGCCATTAAAAAGTAGGAGAAATCTTTCACAGGCGGCATCATTCAAACAAAAACGTATTAACATGGCCAGAGGAGAGGTATTGTTATAAATGACAGTAATAAATATAGATACTCTACAGTTTCAAATGTTCAAAAAGCTGCTTAAAAGTTTGGAATTTTTTGGGTCCAAAAATATGGTTGCAGACAGGTCTATGCAATGATATTACAGTGCTAGTCTTTACAAGTTTCATATCATTAGAATGACCTAAAAAAAAGTAGATTGAAGAATAAAGCACTTTAAAATACTTTTTGGTGGATAGTTATTAATATTTGTTATTACTGAATATAAAATAATAAGTGATGTTAATTTGGAATTTGATTTTAAAGTTTTGAACTGTAGAGTATATAGGAAAATGTT
Source organism: Brycinus macrolepidotus (assembly GCA_037974445.1). Lineage (NCBI taxonomy): Eukaryota > Metazoa > Chordata > Actinopteri > Characiformes > Alestidae > Brycinus > Brycinus macrolepidotus. The sequence goes on along the minus strand of JBBPCZ010000148.1, from coordinate 16,056,067 downwards.
CAAAGAGGAAAACATCAAACCGGGATTTGAGTTTATTTTCGACATTGATTATGGGGAGAGGTATTAACTGCAGTTAAGACCTCTACAGTTATGCAATCACCTTTCTTTCTTTACTTTGTTCTGTTATTTATATGTTAATGTTTCACTTAATCCTATGTTTTGCTTAATTTTATCCTATGCACCTCATCATATGTGGAGGAAGGAAACAAGTGAATAGACAAAGGGGGGTGCATAATAAAAATATGCTTTTTGCTGTTGTTGCAGTATTTTGAAAAATTGCTGCACCTTATGTATAAAATAAAATGAATCTGAGTTGCAGACCATACCATTCTTAGTCAAACTAAAAACTGACTTTTAAGAAAATTTAAATATCTGGTGGACTTGCTGACTGCATTGTTAATATGTTATCTGAGGGGACATTTTCACAGCAATAACTTCACAATCTAACAGCCAGGACTGAGGCCCACATTAAGGATTCTGTGGTAGAGTATCTGATCTGCAATCTTTTTGGCAGAACGGGACATTTTTTGCAAACTTTGCGTTTGGAATAGTTAACAGTGTCTATTTACTCAACATTTTTCACACCCTGTCCATTGGCTCTTTCTCAACCCACAAATATCTCAGTCTGCTTTAGCCTCCTGCTTTGGTGAACACCTTCTGCCGCTGTGCCAGTGCAGAATGATTTCCTTAGATTGTCTCCTGGCTCTCTTGGGATAGGAAACAGGAAATGGAGGTCGGTAGGGCAGTGTTACAGTACAGCTCTGACTATAATGCTCAGTGACACTTGGCAGGACTTCGAGAGCGGCCGTTAATGCGTCTCTTCCTCCTGGTGTTTGTCTTCTCACAGACAGGCGGTTGATTTAGCATGGAGAGTTGTCAGTCTGAGATGTGCACTGATAAGAATTGGGCAAAGAATGCTCATAAAGCAGCTTCTTACCACAGTGAGGCCAAAATTGTTGCTCAATCTCCCAACTCCATGAAATGTACACCAGTCTTCCTTCACATGCACATGCACTCTTCATGTGAGCTCAGCCCGAGAAAAGATTTCTTTCTTTCTTTTTTTTTTATTAAACACTGTTTTTGTTTCATTTTGGCTCTTTGGTCATTTTAACTGACCTTAAAGAAATGCATTTACTAAAAAAACACGAAGTCCATAATACCGACTACAGATTCACTCTTAATAATGAATGTGTCAGAAAAGGTTAGGCCATAGAATTATTTTTGGTTCCCTAAAGAACACCTCAATGTCACGTGTTGACCTGGTTTTTCCCCCTGTCTGATCGTGCACTTTCCTCCACATGTGGACTGTTATTGTAATTTATATGCTCCGCCCAAGTCCTGTCCTTCTGTTAGTGGATCCACCTGTTGTCAGTCTTCCCGCTTTCCTTCCCCATGTGTCTCCACTTTCCTGTCTTGTGTATATCTACCCTTGTGTCACCATCCTTTCCTTCTGTTGAGATCTTGCTTCGGCCCTTTAAATACCCATTATTAATGTTACTGTGTTTTCATGCTTTGTCAGTTCTTATAAATAAAGTCTGTGTTTGCATTTGAGTCCACCCCTGTCCTCTACAACCAGCTAACATTACAGAACGACTTACCTCACCATGGACCCAGCAGACCAGGACTTTATTTATGTTCAGTGTCTGGAAAGGGTTGGTGACTGGGCCAGCCACAGGAGAGAGGCCACTCCCCAGAAAGGCCGCATATTACTCAGTTGGCTATAGCTGCTCCACAAGGTTAATGGTGACAGCTGCATTATCCCTCTAGAGGGTTTGGTTGAGGCCACTCTGAGGGGAATGGAGCCCACCTTTATCCCTAAAACATCGCATGGGGGATGTAACAATGGCCGTGAGGTGACCGAGGGGCATATGCAATGTAGCAGGGATGAGGAAGAAGAGAGCAGCATAGCTGTGTCAGCTAACCTTAAGCAGCAGCATAAAAGTGGGCTGCCGTGGTTGATTCTGGTTAAGGTCCTCTGCCTTGGCCACAGGTGAAATGACTGTGCTGGCTCTCAGCTTCCCTTGCCACCCTTGTGCACAACCTTGTGCTGGGCTGGCCTCGGGCTTTGCTGTGCCGACATGTGACCTGACAGTCGACAATGAACTGGCCTCCAGGCTCCCCATCCCTGGCCCAGTTCGCTATACCGTGCCGGGACACATCAGGTCACCCCCTAGTGTCCTGCATGATACCCCTGAGCACAAGCACCCCCTAATGTTCCAGGGACAAAGGATGAGGATGACGCAGGGATTGTAGCAGACATCCTCACCCTCATTAAGGCAGATAACCAGGGACACTATGCCAAGAGGAGACGGGGCCACAGGAAGAAGAGCACCTCGTCTGAGCCCCCTGGTGCTCTGGAGGGTATTTCACAACCTGCTCCTCCATCAGCTCCCCCTAGTGCTGCAGAGAGCACATCATCTCTAGCTCCCCTGCAGCTCTGGAGAGCGTGTCATCGCCAGCTCCCTCTGCAGCTCTGTAGAGCTGCACATCTCCATCAGTGCCACCTGTTGTTTCAGAGAGCTGCCCATTGTGGTTGGCACTCCCTACTGTTCCTGAGGGTTCCAAGTCACTGCTGGCACTCTTGCTGTTACAGAGAGCTGCTTGTTGCCGCAGGGTTCTTGGCATTGCTGGCACCACCATTGTTCCAGAGAGCCTCTCACTACCACCGGTCTCCTGGTCCTTCACTGCAGACACCCCTGACTCCTGGTTCCTTGTCACCAGCTTCCCTGTCTCCAGGTTCTTTGTCGCTGACTCTTCAGTCCCCTGGTCCTGAGCAGCCGGCTTTCCCATCTCCTGGTTGTGCCTCACCAGATACCCAACCACCTGACCCTGCCTCGCTGGACACCCAGCTGCCTGATCTTGCACCATCAGCCTCCCAGTCCCTGGCCCACCAATGGCCTCAGAGTTTCATGGCCCCTGCTGTCGACAGTTCAGTCTCCTGATTCCTTGTCACCAGCCTCAAATTTCCAGGTTGGGAGAGCTGCCCAAGACATGGCAGCCTCCCAGAGCCCAGGATGTGGCTCTGGCACAGTCTGTATGTATTCCTAGACCTGAACATCCTTGAACCCACCTACTCCATGTGCACCTAGACCCTGCCCTCTCTTTAGGTTTTCAGTCGCATCCAAGTAAGATTGTCCATGTCTCTGTCCCAGTCCCAGTCTCCATGCCAGTGGAAATCATTGTCCTAGTCCCTGTGTCTCCCTCTTTGTTGGTCCCTGTCCATCTGGTCCTGGTAATGGTTACTGCCCCTGTCATTGTTCCTGTCCCTGTTGTAGTTCCCCTAGACCCTAGCCCTTATGTGTCATCATCTCCGTTCCCCGGTGTGCTCCAGATCCCTGTTCCTTGCTGTCACTCAATCTCATGCCATTCACATGTCTTCTATTCCATTCCCTGTCCTGTCCAATGTCCAGTTCCTTGTTCCTCCCATCCTATCCAATGTTCTACCCTTGGGTCCCTTTCCATTCCAGCCCTCTATTTCATGTCCTGTCATGTCAGGTACCCCTTCCCTCATCCAGCCCAGTTTTCAGTCATCCGCACTGTCACAACTTTTCAGTTTCGGTCACTCCCATGTCTAACCCCCAATCTACGTTCCCATTGGTGGGTCTAGGCACAAGCACACCCAGCACCGAACTTTGAAAGATGCTCTATCGAACTTTGAAATAAACTATGTGTTTAGCTGCTGCCCAGCCTCTGTTCTTGGTCCACGCCTACCTGGTGGTGAAACCTTAAGCACTTATATACCTGTTTGTTTATGCTCCGGCATTCTGTTTTTTGCCCTGTGCTTCTGTTTTGTTCTTTTCTGTTTATCAGTTCAGTCCTGTTTGTATTGTGCTTACCTGTGTCTGTATTGCCAGTATCATTGCCTCTGTTTGATGTGGAACATCTGTCTTTGAGTTGATGCTGAGTGTGTTTCTACTCTAATCTGTTTTTCTTCCTGTGCTTTGCTGCCTCTTTCTCTGGTCCATCTCCCATGGTTTGTCTATTGCTTGTGCCTGGGAGATGTCCCCTAGGAGGGGGTTTTTGTCACATCCTGTCCTGGTTTTTTGCCCTATCTGATCGTGCATTTCCCTTCACACATGGTCTGTTGTCATGATTCACATGCTCCACCCTCATCCAGCTCCCCTATTAGGGGATCCACCTGTTGTGTCTTCTCACCCATTGAAAAAGGGGGATGTGAGAATGTGAGGAACGTTCTAAAGTTTAAAGAGCCTCAAGATAACTTAAAGGCTCTAGAAAGCACTGTTAAATTGATTGAGAATCTATTTGAAGGTTCTTTGAAGTTTTAAAAGCTTCTACACGTGCACAAAACTCTTAATTAAATATAGTTCTTAAAGGAAGCAAAATGGTTCTTCCATGGCATCACTGAAAGATCCCTCTGAGTCACTTTTTTATGGGTGTTTGGAGGCAAAAGTTATTCCTCGCCTTGGTCAGGTTTTGCAGGTTTTGCATGAATGACCATGAGTTTCCAGGATGGTTAAAATACATGTTTTGAAAAGGCGCAGCCTCACTGTCACACACATCTATAGCATAAAGCCTGTGAAACAGTTCAATGTTACATTATGTAGTACTGCCACAGGAAGATTATCGTATGGCAGGCATTTAAAAGGAGTCACTAACCACTAGGCAGGTGGATCACAGACATGGAACTGAAACTAGATTCTGAAATTATGTCATATTGTAGGTGACTCCTGCCAGCAACAGTGAAATGAGCCTGTGAAATCTGTAGGCATGTCAATGAGGATGAGATCAGGGAATTTGTAACACTGACCATTTCTACATGCATCTTATGACATCAAAATATATACCAGACTCTTCTGGTATATTTAACATTTGCTGTTTACAATATCCGTTAAATTACTACACCAACCTTTTTCCTCTGCATGAGGGAAATTTAATCAGTCACCGTCTCAATGCTGTACTCTGTGTTTGTACCAGTTAGCTTTCAAACTGTTACTGTCTAGTTGCTACAGTGGTATGCTGGAGAGTTTGTGCATACCAGACACACACTTAACACAGTGTGTAAATCTTTAGAGACTTCTATAGGCCTACTTGGTGAAAGCTAATTTATAAAATTAATTGGGGCCATACCAACCATACAGTCTATAAAACACTGCAAAATTTAATTTCCAGACACACTGTTTGTAGAGCACTGAGATATAAAGTACTTGTGTGTTTATATGAGAAATTCTTCAGTCTATCCTCATCATTAGTATGCTGTTTATTATCTCTCCACCCATGGTTATTATCCGAGGCATTCCTCAGCGTTTTTCTCACATGCTGATATTGGTTAAAGTTTGAGGAGCTGGACAGGACAGACAGACCAGTCTGCACATTTTTGACTGGTCATCATTGTTGTTGTTGTTCTGCTCTCAGGCTCTTTGTCTTTCTCACATTTGTCTTCTTCTCCATTATAAGACCATGGCTTGAAGAGAGTTGGATGAAGAAGGATTTTCGGAGGAGGGGAGGAAGGACATGCAAAAATGCTGAAACCCTACAATTGATGGTGTTTGATTTCCACTGTAATTAGCATTCCTTTGGCTATTTGGATTTCCAATCTGGGCCTATCTAATATCCGTACTGCATTCCAAAAATGGCTGGCTGGCTTACAGCTTCTTTAAACTGTCCGTGGATTGAATTCTGGGTCTTGGCATATTTATTGTACAGTTGCACACTTTCTTATAACACATGCTTTGTCTTTCGTGCACAGATACTCACTGGGTATTTTTCTTACTGATACACATGTGCCTGAGTGCATAAATACACAGTTAAGCATTTACATATTTAAACATTCACTTTTCACTTTTCTCAAAGCTTAAACAGTTTAACGGTTATAGAAACTGATCAAATGACCACGATAAAAATTAACAGCTTTTTGATGGCTAGGGGAAAATAACATGGGTCTCTTGATATACACTCCCTCTTGAGTGCTGCCACTGCTGGCTGAGTAGATTGTAGATCAAGACTGTTTTTCCTAAAAGTAATCTAATCTTGAAATTGTCTTCATCACTGAGAATGAATTACATGTTTAGAACAAAAGACTAAAGGCCATACTACACTGACTAAGCAAACATAAACAAATAAACGTTCTATGTTTGCAGTTATCCTTAATGTTCATAAAAAAGAAAAAGTTGGCTTTCCAAATGATACAGTCATCTAAGCCAGCAGTATGTAATTCAGGTCCGGGAAGGCCCTTGTCCAGCACTATTTGGTGATTACCCTGCTCAAACACAACTTTTAAACCTGTCAGACTGACAGTTTAATCAGGTGTTGTTGAGCACAAAAATCCCTTATTTGTGCTAAGTACAGGCCCTCCAGGATAGGAGTTGAACATCACTGGTCTAAGCATTGGCCTCGAGATTGCAAGTTCTAGCCATGACCAGCAGTCCAAAACAGCCCAGTTGGCCTCACTGTTTTTGGGTGGGTAGGATGGCCCTCCCTCTCCCCCCATCACTCAGGCATCTGAGAGAATAACAGAATTTGCGGTCAGCATCCTCCTCCAAGCACACTGAGCTGTCTAATGACTTTGTGCTAGTGTCTGTTTGAAAAGATGGATGGTACTTCATGTATCTCAGAGTACATATTAACCTTCAAAATTTCAGCTTTGTTGCAAGCTGACCCCTGTCTACAACCAAAAGCAGCATGTGAACATCAGAACTGGACCATGGAGCACTGGAAGAGGGTGGCCTGATCTGATGAATTATGTTTTATTTAATGTAGATGTGTGTGAGTCGTTTACCTGGGAACAAAATGGCACCCGGATGCAGTACGGGGAAAAAGGCAAGCCAGCAGAAGCAGTGTGATGCTCTGGGCAATGTTCCTTGGGTCCTGGCATTCATGTGAGTTTATGTTGACATGTAGTACCTATCTAAAGACTGTCGCAGACTAGTACATCCCTTCATGGCAATGGTATTCCCTAATAGCAGGTGCTTCTTACAGCAGAATAATGTGCAATACCACACTGCAAACATTTTTCAGGAAAGGTTTGAGGAACACAAGGTGTTGACCTGACCTCCAAAGTCCCCAGACCTCAATCCGATTAAGCATCTTTGGGATGTGCTGGATCAACTTGTTTGATCCATGAAGGTTAGTGTCGTTTATTTGCTATAGGTCACATGCCCCAGGGGTCTGAGATATTATTGCACTGTAGGCAGTACTGAATTACCTCCTAGAGCAGCCTTCCTCCTGGAGATTTCCTGTAGAGTTTAGTTTCAGCTTTTAATTAACATGCTGACCCCAGCCTAAAACTTATGCATCTAATTCAGCCAATGAAAGACTTCTGAAGAAGTGACTTAAATGGAGCAGGTGTGGCAGATTGTGTTGGAACTAGACTCTTCTTTAAGGTAAATCTCCACATCCAGAGTTGGTGACCGCTAACCTCATGTGTTCATTTAGATTCAGCTATACTAAAAAAACACTGTAAAAGTGAACACTTTTGCTGTCCACAGCTTGGCAGTTTTTTGTTTTGTTTTTTGAGGTTGATTGACAGGGCAGAGAGTAGAATGAGAGGCATAAATGTGGAATAACCATGGATTTGGGTATCAGATGGTGATGACTGTTGACCCCAGACAAAACATTTCTTCTTTTTGATCACAGAAGTGATATAGGAGTAATCTAGTGGCATTTCACATGCAATTTTCTGTTGGGTTAAATCTGTCATGGGAACATTATAGCAAATTATGCTGTCTAGGGAATTCACGTTTTCCCATGGCCTTATATTTCATAAGAGCATTTTTCAATAAGATTAAAAATCACAAACAATTGCAGTAATGCAAACCACGGGTTATCACTGGACTGTGGTACAAAAGGTGGAGGCTCTGGAAAGTCCAGACTTTATGATGATATCTACTCTCAGCTGTCTGGTTCCTGTAGCACTTCAAGTGAAGTATTTCCAGTGATATACACACCGCAGCACGTGTTTTTCTTAAGTCATCCTCCCAGCATGTGATGCAGAGGAAGTATAGCCTGCAATATTACAAGAAATGCTGTAAATTTTTGTCCTTAGGGCTTCTCTCGACTGACTGAGGAAAGTAATAAAACTCACTTTAGCTGGTCTGTGTTTGTGGGAGCACTTTGGATGACTTTTTTGGCCTATACAGCAAGGCTGGCTTCCCCTAACCCTTTCTGGTTTTCCCAATGCCTCTCGCAAAAAATGTGACTATATCCTTTAATCCCTTTCCTTCTATTCTGCTCTCTCCCTTCCAGAAAAGGTAGCGGGTGCTACAGCAGGACATATGTCTAGACTCCCGTACAGGCGTAAAAGTCAAATACTACAAATCACTGTGAGTTACACTATGTTAAACAGACTGGAGAGAGTTCCTGTGAGAGGCTTGGAATAGTTGTCATTGTTGAGAGCTGGGAACTGGGAGGCTCCATGTGTTAAAAAATAATGTTCTTGAGAACCAGCCTTGCACATTTCCTTTTGCAAACACTCTTTCCCAAGCTGTCTCTTTCTCCTTTTTGTGATACTCTAGATGTCCAAAAGTTTGTAGACACCTGTTCATTATCAGATATTGGATGAAGCAATCCAGAGAAATCAGTTCCACTACTCCATAGCTTAATGCTGGGGAATTTCTATCCCTCTAGTTGACACTTGACTTTGGACATGATGACCTGGCTTATGTACGATCTCTTCAGAGTGTCCCATTCTATTAGCAATGTGTTTCCATGGATATTATATAAGCTTTGCGAAAATTAACGCTGTATCTCTTCACAGGGGCAGCTGGTGGCCTGGTGGTTAGGGAGTTGCCCCTGCGATAGGAAGGTCATGAGTTCAAATCCCAGGACTGCTAATGGCACCACTGAGGTACCCTTGAGCAAGGTACCATCCCCATGCACTTCTCCCCTGGTGCCATCATCGGCAGCCCACTGCTTCACTCGAGTGAATGGGTTAAATGCGGAGGACAAATTTTAAATTGTTCACACCGCGTGTTGTCCTGTGGTGTGTTCACGTGTGATAAATAGTTTACCTTCACTTCACTAAAGTAGTTGAATTCACATTTTGAGAGCTAACTCAGAGCTGTTCTTGGCAAAGGGAAGCAAAGCAAGTATTAAAGTAATGTATGGTAATAGTGACACAAGTCTGTTTTATAAAAAGGAAAAGTAAGATTGAAGTTACAAATTTGTTCACATTACTTAAAGTAATACTTAATGGAGGTCACTGTGTGTACTCTATATATACAAAAGTATTTGAACACATAGTGGCATATGGACTGCACTGACTGAGGAGTCAATGGTACATTGTAAAAACTTTCACAGTATTTACATGTATCACACTCTTTAATTAGTGAAGAAAATTTTCCATGGTATGGACCCTTTAAACATTATTATAAAGAACAAGTGAAGAGAACAACAAGATAATATCTTGTACTTTCTATCTAGTACTTTCTTGTTTTTTTAGAGGTCTCATGTCTCACTTTTTATATTGCTAGCGTAGTAAAACTAATCACCACCTACTGCAAGTGACCTTTAAATCTGACGTAATTAATCTCTTAAGCTGATGGGGTGCCAGTTAAAGTTAACTAGGGGTGACACTTTCAAAACAAATAATGGGAAACAGAGCAATAAATGAGCCCTCTCTCTAGCTTCTTTACAGGAGGAAAGCCTTGAAGAAGTCATACAAAGTTCAGACACATGGACATTTAAGAACCTGCGACGCACATTCAGCTGACCTTGAATGTAATTCAGTAGACACTTCTATTGGTTCCAGAAAAAAACCTCCTCAGATTTCTTGTCTGTTCTTTATGAATTTCAGACATGTTCTCAGGGTACTGGAGCTTTGTTCTTGCATCTAGCAAACTATGACTTTATCTCATTCTGACAAGCATGAAAATATGGTATGACTGTGATTTGCAGGTTTATTTAACAGCATTTTCACTATATTACTCATGTCCGTATTTGAGAATTTCATTACATATACAGCCATGGACAAAAATAAGACCGCATCATTTTTTTTTTTTGGTTAATGCTTTTGCAGTTTGTGGAAGTGTGTCTGTGTAAAATGTGCATGTCACTGTTGTTTTATACACTATTGACCACACTTGATTCAAAATTCCAAACAAAAAAATGTTTGGAGAAAATGTTAAAATAATACATATAAATAATTTATTATACCTTGGAAATGTAAAACTACACAACACTTTTATATTATTTTACAATTGCAACAATTAGGAGTGGATCAGGAGTGAAGCCGCTGGAATACAGCACATAGAATAGCTGCTATACAAACACTGCTGCACTTACAACACATATGGAGGCATTTCTTACTTTTCACACAACTCACACTGCAATAGTTCAGAAAAGAATAGCAACCTGTGCATTTTACACACACACTGCCACAAATTGTACAAACAGTGAAAAGAAAAAAAGGGAAAAGTGGTGTTTTATTTTTTTTTCATGGCTTTATATATATTCAAAGACATCTTGACCATTTCTTCAGGCTGTGTTACGTTTCTATTTAATTTTGTCCAATAATTACTCTCCAAAGTCTTTCATTTGGAGTATATGTTCATAAATACTTCAACAAATGATTTCACATTTCTGTAGAAAGTGGTGTTTGTGTGTTTGGCAAAGCCCCAAGAAAAGTGGCACTTTGGAGACCAAAGGTCTGTGACCACTAATGAAAGTGCTTCCATTTCCATTCTGTTTTAATTTAATGAAAATTATTTCACTTAATTACAAATCATATGATCAGCAAATAACCAGTAAAACCTTTGAATTGTTCTTATAAATTTCTGAATTTTTCAGTATTTGGCAATGTCTCTCTTCTGCTTTAATGAAGGATTAAGGCAAGACATTGTATAAACCCCTTTACAGAATTGTTCCTGGTACCAAAAATCTTGGATTTTATACCCTATTGTAGATACATTTTTAACTACTGACAATTAAATGAATGCTACAATTTTACTCTTTTCGTATTGTCTTTGAACACACTTCATTATTTGCTACAAGAATATGGCTGTAAATAATGTATTTTACCTTTCCTGAACGGCTTCATATTTTACATACTTTTTAATCGTTGCTAATAAAACCAAAACAACTACATTTGAAGATAAACTACAAAATCTTTTACTGAGTTTGTCTCCATGTCTCCATTACAACAATCTACAAAATGTTCATGGTTAGTTTAAAAAGTTAAAATAGGTTCTTTTTTTTTCAAACAACATTTTTATTCAAACTTAGCTTTGGAGTGTGTGCATGTGTGTGCATGTGTGTGCGTGTGTGTCTGTGTGTGTGTGTGTGTGTGTCTGTGTGTGTGTCTGTGTGTGTCTGTGTGTGTGTGTGTGTGTGTGTGTGTGTGCACATTTTGCTTTGAGGAGGTTGGGATGGAAGAGCAAAGGAAGGGCATACTATTATGAATGTTTTTTTTGCTCCTTACATTTTTATGAGCAGAACCACAAGTGTGATGTGATAGCTTGCTGGCAGCAGTAAGTCTTTGGAAGTTTAATCTTTCCTTCCATCATCTCTGTAAAGACAGTCGTCACCTTCCCATGCTCTGTCTTCAGCAGGCAAAATATTTCACACTTCATTGTGGAAGCACTTACAGTCTCTCCCATGGCTGAAGGGATTGGATCGGGTCATACCACAAAAAAAGACTCTAGTCTGAAACCACACAATTGGGCCATCATTTTCCATTCAGATCATCTTTGATCAGCATATTTTGATTGTTTTCCACCCTCACCTCCCACCATTTCAGATTTTTAAGTATATGCACAGTGTCCTTTTTACTTAAGAACACAGACCTGGAGACTTTACTCTCTGAATTCATTAGCACACCAAAACAGCTGGAATATTTTAGGGTTTAAAGCTTTCTCTGAACCCTAAAAAGAGTCTTGATACTTTTATTGCTTTTACCCAAGGCTCAGTTTGAGAGGGGTGCAAAGTCAAGTCAAGTCAAGTAGGTTTTATTGTCATTTCAACCATACAAACAGTATACAGTGAAATGAGATAACGTGCCTCCAGGACCATGGTGCAACACAGAGCAGAACAGAACAGAGCAACATC
>JBBPCZ010000148.1:16013917-16043967 GCA_037974445.1 Brycinus macrolepidotus | reverse complement strand
AATGCAGGTGGCTTTGCGGATGCAGCGTGTGGTGTAAATGTCTGTAACAGAGGGGAGAGAGACCCCAATGATCTTCTTGGCTGTCCTCACGATCCTCTGTAGGATCTTGCGGTCCGAAATGTTGCAATTCCCGTACCAGGCTTTGATGCAGCCACAGAGAATGCCTTTCCCCAACCAAAACAATAAATAAATAAAATATCATCCTACCTGTGGACCTGTTATTCCTCCTCTTTTCATCCACTGTTGGATTAATGTCATTATGTGATTTCACTTAAAAATGTCCATTTTAGTTTCATCCATATTTAACAATGTACACATTATGTTGCTCTGGATATATTAGGATCCCTCCATGTAAAACTGTGGGTGCAATGTTTACTTATAGTGCATGTTCAGAAATAGCTAAGCTAACACTAGTTATAAAGCAAGATCTGTGGACTTTTTTCAAAAGGAAAAACAGTAGCCTATTATGTTAACCAGTAAAAGGCTATTAAGTTCGTAAGTGCTAATTTAGGGGGACTGTCTAATTTGGGGGGATTGTCTGTTTTATCTTTTTACCTCATTAATAAGGCTGTTATATTACTATTCTGATTAGCATGCTAATAAATGGTAAAAACTGCCAGGAGAACTAGAGAACTCTGAACGTCAGTGTGTGCTTAAAAATAAACCCATCCAACAGGCTCTTCAGTCTACTAGACTATGAGTTGGCTCCAGAGAAAAATGGACGAAGCAACCATACTGACCCTGACTAGCTGTAGCCACATTTGGAGGAATTGCTCTGTTTTGTTGGAATGAAAGGGGAGTCTTACAGAATGAGTTGTCTGCTGTATGTGTACCACACCATGAGGTAGGCTAGCACTACTACTAAGCTAGTTAAAATCTAGCCTAAATAGCCTAGTCAGTCGATGATGGTCATTGATATTAAGTCTTCACTAGTTTGCTTACTCAATCTTTTGTGAGATACACTTAAGCTATAACCCATTAGGCAATGAAACAGCATTAACTAGCTAAAAGTTTTGCTGAAAAAAATTAACGAGCAGCTTCTACTTATTTTCTAAATTAAAACGTTGATGAATATTTCCACTTTTACTTAGGGTATAGTATAGTAAGTATAATTTTGAGAGCTTATATTTAGAACTTTTACTTATATTTCAGTAATCCTTTGCCGTGTAGCTTTTCCAGTCTCAGGCACACCAAATAAGGGCTGACTTATAAGGTAAGGATAGATTTTGTGTGATACTCGTTTAATACCTCACATAGAAATGGTCATCTTTGGGGTCTGCAGAACTGATTATGCCCGTCCCTGTTGTGTGTGTGTGTGTGTGTGTGTGTGCGTGTGAGTGTGTGTGTGGTCTACCTAGACCAAAACATATGGTCACTGTTAGACGTGGATTAATTTCAATTGTCTGAATGATCAAAAAATGTTTCCGAATTCCCCCTACCACACTCAAGAAACAAATGGATTGTAATGTCATTCCCTGGATTCTTCGGGAGGGGGGCTACTGTTTCTGTATTTCACGGATCTCAACTGTGTGACAGACGCAACCTTTACTGGAATTCCTGGCAGGAAGATCAGAGGGGGTGATTTATTGGGATGTACTTTCTGTTTCAACCGGGAAGGAAGAAACTGTTGAGTTAGCCTCTTTGATAAAGTGTCCTGGAATTAGTAGCTTGGTGAAGCCATGTTTGGAAAAATTAATTCATAGAAAGCTTAGAAAGCTCTGACACACTCAGCTGTATAAAAAATATAAAAATATGAACTTTATATAAACTTTGCAATCTTTACCAGAGAGAAAGGGAAGAGCAGCATTCTCCTCCTCTGAAGCACATCAGGATTCCACTGGCTCTTTCTTATTGACTGCCCATGATTCATCACTAGTGCTACAGCACCATAAGAGGAAAACTTTAAGAGCTTGACTTTACAACACAACAATGGTGTGTGACTTATATTGTCCCCTTTCTATCCTTTTAGAAAATGGACAAATACATCATTCATGGTACAGCTAATCCATTTCTAAATTTGAATGTGTAAGAGGAGAAACCACTAAACTATATATAGCTATTAATCAAAACCATGACACATTTCTTGCATAGTTAGCGTAGTACATAAAAACAGGCAGTTAAAATGTATGCAGTTAAAATATATTTATTTAATACTTAAAATTAAAATAATGTATTTAAAGTTGACAAAAAATTAGAAGTATTGTTATCATTTATCATTAAGAGTTAAAAAGAATGTGCTTAGTGTTGAGTATCGAGTAGAGGAACTGGCTATGGTTTTGTTCCATGGTGATGTAACATCATGGCCTCGAATCCTTGCAGTGCCACATGCCAAACTTAAAGGCGATAATTATTCCCCTATTATGATATTAGTGGCCAACTGATATATCTGACTGTCCCTACTATGAAGCCTATTATAAACTATAAAACAATTAAAATATCAGGGCAAGCACAATTACAAATTACAGCTAGAGACGGAGAGATGCCACTTTCTTTTTCAAATACTGATATCGAAACCATAAGCACTGGCCAATACTGACACTGATACTGATCTTTCTTCTGTAACATCTGCTCAAACTCTCTACTACCCCACAAGGTCCCTAACAACATGACATGACACAAAGTGAGTATGTGAGTGTGTGCTGTTTCAGGCTAGATTTGTTACAGGAATGGATCAGATTCTTTATTGTTTTTCCTTCCAATATACAATCCAGCATTTTCTGCTGACATTGGCTCATTACCAATAGCCATCAATAGTACTGTTCCACGTCTAATTATACCACAAGAAGCAAATCCCTCATGAGTATTCATGACAAAAAGGCCAAATTTCAGTATGCTAGAAATTATCCAAAATACTCAAAGACGTTTTTGTGGACAAAGGTTGCTTGTGTGTCTGGTCTGCTATTGTGTTTATATGCATTATTAATTCCAAATTTTTTATTCTCATATTACCATTTGAACACTGAAAACGAACAGAGACTACTCATTCCATCCATCCATTTGTCAGATCTATCAGTACACGATGATTAAGCACAATACTGGCAATGTGTTATTGCTGTAACTATGTAGAAACACAAAAACTCCATTTTTACTCTCCAGCCAATAGCTGATGAGTGTACACTGTGTAGATGGGTGCAAGAGTGCAACAGTTGTGTGATAGTTGTGCAGAGGGATAAAACACTGTAATGTGACTTTATTACACCCACCATTTCACTTATACATTTACTTATATGAATTATATAGTGGCCTAAAAAAGGTATTGTTGTATTATGTACCATAGTACATATTTTGGAATGAAACAGTCTATTTGTAATGTAATGTAATGTATATACACGGAACCCAACCACCTCTATTTTTTCCTAAAAGGGGAGAAAATGATGAAAATATATTGTGCACTTAGATAAATATAAATATGTTGATTTTAAAGATAAATATGTTGATTTTAAGCAGTTGATTGCTGTCAAAGTATGAAGTATGAAGATTATTTTTTTGATACCAGATTGAAAAAAAAGATTTCCTTTGATTTGTTCCCTGCGTCAAATGTGCACTGAACTTTGTACAACTGAAGTAGTGTTTATGCTGATATGAACTCATGGAGCTAATTTCAGTTCGCCAATTTATTATGAGTGTTTGCCAGGCTGCAACTGAGACTACTCAAAAAAAGAGATAATGAGGCAAAAAAATAAGTCAAATTCAGCTAACTACAATAACATGAGTGCTGGAAACTGTTTTTCCTTAAAGAGTTCAACAATTACTCTAGTCAGCCTCCCAGCACTGCTAATTTCAGTTCATCCATCACGCATGCACATACATACACATTTACATTCATTTGCAGCAATTTGCAGATGCTGTTGTCCAGAATGAGCTACATTTTTTAATCACGTTACAGAGGTAGATTGTGGTGTTAGGAGTCTTGCCTAGTGTGGTGTGCTTGCCTGAGGGAATCAAACACAAGTTTGTGGAAGAGTTTTTGTGCACTGTGCTGTAGACTCTTGTAGGCTGAATTTTGTAAAATTGCATTTCAAATTCCCTTTAATATTCACATCTTATCTTTCATTATGCCTTTTCTTTGCAATGAAGTTCTGGCATTTCATATTTTTTTCAAGACCTTAGTAAAAAGGCAGTGAAGACTGCTTTGTGTCTGACTGTGTTCTGTTTCTATTTCTGTGCAATGAAGACATAAGAACAAGAGCTCGGAGCCGTATTGGTATTCCAACTTCAGAGTGTTGCTTAAGTCCTGATGCTCCTGTTCAGCGCACACTAATGAGAGAACCTTTAAAACCAGTTCAGCTGGGCTCGGGGTTTAAGTCTGAACCCATGCCAATCTGACCACAAATTTCTAAGGCAAGTAATTCTGTGATTCATTCCTAGTAGATTGAACTGCAGGTTTCTAGCCACTGTTCTCTCCATATTAATTTCACTGCTCTGCTTCTTGTACAGCAGGGATTTGTGGACACGTTCAGTCACACACCCAGTCTTTCTCAGTGATATTTCAAAACCAGGTTTGCAATAGAGAGGAAATGTTATCAGAAATATTCTTTGGAGGACTTTGCTAGCCTCCCCTAGGTCAGTCATTCTTGGCTCGTGGACATGGGGGGGAACACTCATATGGAGCGAAACGGGAGGCGCTCCTCCATTCAGGGGTCTGTCTGTGTTTTGACAGGATGTGATAGCTAGCAAAGGGGAGAGGAAATAGCAAAAGGGTGGCCAGTTCAAAAGAAGGGGGTCCATCTGTGTAAACAGCACCTCGTTAAGGAGACTTATTAATTACTCCAACCCATTCATCAAGCACTTGGCTTTGTCCCCCTTGTCCAACTCCAGCTAACTGGAAGCATTCAGTGTGGTGAAAACCACATGGACACATGCCCCGTCTATCGAGGGCCTTCAGCTAAGCTTGCCATAAATCTCTCCAACGCCCTCTAACAGTGCAGCCTCCTCGCCACGATCACTAGTCACCTCCCTAATTCTCTGCCTGAGAGCAGAAAGAAAGCCAATGTGGTTGCAATTTATTATTTCATCAACATACCGTCAGACAAAACGTTTGCCTTTTTATCCCCAGCCTCTAAAGTTTGGGAAAGAAAGGTCCATCTTTTTTCTCCTTTCAGGAATGTCTGCAATGCTTCCCAAGAATCCCATCTTGTTGACTTTGGTGTAAGATGAAAGGTCCAGCCTCTCTGTTCTCCCTGTAGATCTTAAATGCGATTAGATGGCCTCAACATGATCAGATGGACAGGGGCTAAGATAGATTATGTGCCCGTATGCTTTTGTAATTTGGACTTGGTGAGAAAAAAAAAAGACAAAAGCTAGAAGATGGCAAAAGAGCGGTGTCCTAGTCTAACAAAACTTAGTTTACCACTGGGTAGTACAAATCATATTTTAATAGTGATGAAGTCTTTGTACACGCTCAGAACATCTAATATGTCTCATGTAATGTATTAGCTGATGGGAAAGAAGCTTGATGAGAGTAGCATCTCTTTTTATTTGCAAGGAATGGCTAATACCGGTTAGGAATTTTGCCTTGTTTTATAAATTATAATAATTTCCTGTTCATTTAAAAAAATGCCTTTTCAAATTGGATTAGATAAGTCTCATGTATTTTTTCCACAATAAATTGTTCCTCCAATGCAATGACAAAATCAGATTGCCTTTCTTTTGCCAGTAACAATATTATGTTTAATCTAGAAATCATTACATACAGTATGAGAGGGAGAAATTTGGGGGCATTATTGTTTCTCTCCATCGCTGTTGTACCACCCATGTGAAGGTGGTACCGATTCCAAGTGAAATAGTTTCATATTGAAGAGAATAATACAGACAGGTTGCATTCTAATGTATTAAGTCTTTCTCACATGCTGTAACAACATTTTTAAAACTGTTTCTTTTTCTGGGTTGCATCTGCCCTGTAAATGAATACACTGGTGGTTGAATAGCTATGCACTAGTATACTTTCTAACAATCATACACAAGCAGTGATGTGAGCTTCCCAGTCACTACTTTGGCAGCTTTTTAGACACCAAGTGTAATGCATTCATAAATAGCTGCAGCCCAGGTCTGAAAGAAGTATACATCAATATATGGATATCCAAACTCATAGCATTTGTTTACTAATTGGTTACTCAAGTAAGGCATCGAATAAGCATGGGATAACATGAAATTGTAACAACATGAAGTATTTTCTAATTGTGATTACTTCAAATGGGGCAAAATGAAAACTGGATAGAGTTCAAATAGGACAACATGCGCTGATGCGGTCGTCAGTCTATTCTGGGTTCAGGGGAAACACTGCCACAGGTGATGAGTTGACCTTCTCCTTGTAGACCTGTGATCACTGGAATAAAATGCTTAAGGGATACATTTAAAGCTGTTAAATTTAATATTTGCAACTGAAGTATATCAACTTAAATGTAGGGTCTAATACTCAATTTACAATTATCTTTTTTTTTCACTTTCCACTTAAACATTCCCCTGAAGAGATATTATCCAGCTCACTTATCTTAATGACAAAATTCACTTAAATGTTTTATGCAAGTGATCCAGCTGGGCTGGAAGGACATCTGAGTATATTCTACATGACTGGACTATCAGCACATTCACCAGTTTTTTTTTAGCTAGTCAGTACAGGAGGAAACCAGCAACAGAGGACTTCTGAACCCTAGCATTATTGGCAGTGGCAAGCAATTTTTGTGCCTAACTTCAGAAAAGCAATGGTGATCTGCTGTGGCTTTTGTTGCCAGTACCTCTACCAGTTCCAGCGCTCCTGTCAAATAACACTGGCCATCATTACTGGGGTTGGCTGTACACATCTTGGTAACTTTAGTGACATCTTCTGTGTTAGAACCCCATTTAACTGTTCAGGTGTTCGTATTATACAAAGAATTGGAGATGATGCAGCTCTGCATAGGTTCTCTGGTCATGCTTTGCCACTTCTTTAATGCAGACATTTTCAAATTCTGTTTATTATAGGACTCGTTTGTTAGTGAAATGCATAGACAGTACAATGAAACGACTTTTGAAATATATTGAGAAGGAATGTTGTCCATTGAATTTTAAAGCATGTAGCTGGATCAGAGCAATTTCTGTTCCACAGCGTTTCATATTTGAGATGGCATGCATTGTATCATAAGCAGATTCTTTTTGCAGAATACTTTCTGTCACTCTGCTATAGATTAATCTTTTGTCTCATCTGTCCATAACACCCCAGGCTTTTATGAGCTTTTTAACAGGCTGTAACCTATGCCTTGCCTTGAGGCTATCTAAGCCTTGAGGCTTACAGGTTTGCTTTTTGTCACTTTACCTCTTGAGTGACAGTCCTCGACAAATCTGTATCTACATCTTTTCGTGACTGAAGCTATTCTTCAGTCATCCACTAGTGTGGTCTTTTGCAGTTCCCTGCATTGTTTTCTGAGGCTAACCTCATGCATGCTTCATAACAATGTACCAAACAATTGATTTTAACAGCCCTGCTCTTTTGTCTCTCTGATTGATTTGTTCTGATTTTGTTGGCTTCAGTGACAATTCTTTGTTCTTCATACTGAGAGAGGACTGCAGCAGACCTCAGAGGGTAATGCCTCCTCAAGAAACTCCAGGCTTTTAATTAGAGTTTTAGTTTTCTTCCGCATGAACTAGTAATTCAGTGACATACACTTGGACAAGAAACAATGATCCAGCCTGCTGTCCAATTACTTTGGTTTCTTGAAACGGGATATTTATATATAGATGGGTGTGTAGATTATGTTCTGTTATATTATGGCAAAATGCAAATGTAAAAAAGGAAACAGGGCATATTTTCACACACCTTGCTCAGTCAATGCCAAAATGATTCTGAAAACGCAACTACATTTTTTTTCTTCACCTTTTACCTGTCAGTGGCCCATCAGGGGGAAAAAGCTTTGTCTGAAACATGGCAGCCACAGTATTGAAAGTACTGAAAAATGACAGTATTACCGTATTTACAAAGATTTGTTATCACTGTTCATGTCAAGAATCAAATGGGATTCCATGCCCAATGGCTTCCACTACAGTTTTGAGACTGCTTGAAACCTGCTCAAAGTCCTTGCCAGCACACCAATGCCATGCAGTAAGTCTTTGTAGAGCATAAATTTTACATTCTCTTGCCATTATAAATTGCTCTGACTAGTTTAAAGGCACCATTCATTCGTATAATAACACATCCACACAGCGGAAAAAAGGAAAAGGCAGGGCAAAAGATCTATGGTGATTCTATCCAAAAGACCCATGTGTTCAGCAGAGAAGCATTGCAGTGATGCATAAATACCCTCCTCTCTTACTTTATGTAGCCTTTTATACCAGGCACATGGAAACAAGTGCAGAGAAGTTTAGTCTCACTTAGGTTTTTGCCACTTGCCAAACAGTAAGGGTACTGGGGGATTATGATTGGGCCTACATAAGCTAATCATGCTTTGTTGTATAATAGCCAGCTACCCAACCCTCAACCGTCACCTCACTACTGGTCTGCAAAAACCATTGTAGGTTGTCACCTCTCTGCACTGTTTAAAAATGTTGGAACCTCCTGGTCTACATCACGATTCTGTTTGCTTCAGTAAAAAATTTAAGTCAGAGAAAGTAAGTGTAAACTTCATCTGACAAACTTTTGAATGCATAATTTCCAGTCAAAAGTAATAAACTGTATATATCATACACAGTACACAGTACAATAAATTCATTTCATGGCCCAAGAATTGTGATAGTATTCTGTTGTGGGGCCTGTAGCCTGTCCTACTATTTTATGCTGCTGTTGCCTATTAGTGGTGGAAAAATTGAGTTGGGGTTTACTACAACTGCATGAAACCAGAAATTGCAAGGGGTTCAATTATCAAAGGCTTGGTACATTTCCTCATCCCAAGAAGCGTTCTTTCCTGAGTCTTCTCTCTTGCACACACCACACACATGCTGTTACTTGTGTTAAATGTGATCATGAGAAACTAGCAGATGGTGTAATCATGCGTGCATCAGTGTTATTGTTAGTATCATTATTCCCACACCCACCCCCCCATATGCCCACTCCTAATCAGAACTTGGTATGAAATTAATTAAGTCTGTTGCAAGCTGAGCCTAGTGTTTCTTTGTTGTTTTTATTGTGGTGAGAGAGGATATGGTCAGTGCCACTGGAGAGGGCTCAAATTGAGCCTGGACTGCTGGATGAGGCTGTTTCATAAATGGTCTAAAAAATGGGCCAAACCAAGTTGGGCACAAAACAGGAGTGGGTGTATCAATATAGCCATTGTTGCAAAAGGCATAGCAGCAACGGGCAGAGGCTGTGACCCCAGTAGTGGATTTCACACGCCCCCCAGGGTGCTCAGGAAGCCTGCCATGTTAGCAACTGCTAAACCAAGGAACTTGAAAGTTGGCTTTTATAAGTGTTATCATAGATTAACAGAAACTTCTCGCTGATTTTACACATAATTATCCAAAACGTGAATGACTGATGTGCAAACCGGGTCTGCCAGGAGATTTTAATGATTGAATGCCTGACAAGGTTTACACTTTTAGGTCCCATCCTTTGTATCTTTTAGTCTGCAATTGTTTATGCATTGCACAAAGTTAATATCTATATGTGCGTATCACTACTGTCTGTGGACCAGAGAGTACTGCAAAAACCGACACGTTACAGCATGTTCATATCAAAGGGTTGCCTCTGGGGTTTGTAAGCTTTTAGAGACACTAATGCTCTGTGTGATAATGTGAATTCTCCTGTAACTAGCCTTAATACTGTTTAACATTCATTGTGGAACAAAAATATACTGGATGGTCATAGGTTAATGTTTGCCAGCCTTCTATAAATCAGACTCTGTCTGTATTTGCAGTGTGCTTACATTCCTTGATTTACAGTGTAACATCATCGCTGAAAAAACAAACTCTGTGCTTTATATAAGAGTAAAGTAAGACTGGAAAGTCAATCCCTTTAGCTGCGATCAAACTGTCAGAATGTCTCATAGCTTTTGCAGGATCTGCGCTACCAGTCAAAAGTTTGAGTACACTTAATTACTCAATAATCTCATACAGCTTACACAAGTGTTGAGCAAAGAACTGTTCAAACTGTTCAGTGCAGGAGCTCATCAGGACTGGAGGTGAGAATAACCACTTTAAAGTACCATCAGCTGAAGCACTTCACCTCTTCGTGGAAGAGCTCCTGGTTTAGTTTGTTTGTGGGGCAGCTGGTGGCCTAGTGGTTAGGGAGTTGCCCCTGCGATCAGAAGGTTGTGGGTTTGAATCCGGACTGCTAGTGTCACCACTGAGGTACCCCTGAGTTAGGTACCCTACCCACACGCTGTTCCTCAGAAACCCCTCATTGGTGGCAGCGCACTGTTTCACTTGGTGAATGAGTTAAATGCAGAGAAAGAATTGACTATAAGGCACCACTTTACATTGCTCGTATATTTAAGAGTGTAGTAGACAGTAGTACTGCTCTTTTATATCGAAATACATGCGCTGAAAGAATATCAAGTCATTTTGATTCGAAATATCCAAAAGATGTGAAGGTCAGGAGAACAGAAGAAAAAGTCAAGATGAACTTAGAATGCAGTTGAACACATTTTCATGAAATAACAAACTATCTCATATCTTATATTAAACGTACATATACATATTTATCTGACATATTTATGCGTTCATGTAATGCACTATGCGTGTGAGCACAAGAGGATTTTTCAGGTTCAGGTTTGTGGGCCAAAATATATAAAGACAAAATTCCTTCCTCTCAGTCTCTCCCTGCAGTTCATACAAACAGAAAGAGAAATAGTGTGAACGCTTTCCACCTTTCGTTGCATTCCCATCCTCTCTGCGTCAACTGAAAAGCAATATCAGCTGTCTTCTTGTAAAAAAAAATGCCCTGCCTAAGAGAACTCTTCCTACAGAAGGCAAAACACAAAGAAGAAGGGGCTTAAAGAGGG
This sequence comes from Brycinus macrolepidotus, assembly GCA_037974445.1. Taxonomy (NCBI): domain Eukaryota; kingdom Metazoa; phylum Chordata; class Actinopteri; order Characiformes; family Alestidae; genus Brycinus; species Brycinus macrolepidotus. The sequence continues at coordinate 16,033,060 of JBBPCZ010000148.1, read as the reverse complement.
TGAAAATGACACAGGATGTGATTAGACCTCCCATTTATGATTTTGTACTAAATTTGTGCCAGATATTTTCTTCATGGAAGGAATTTTGTTCTAACCAGTTCCATGTGAATGGTTTGGAGGAGGATGCAGGCCAGTGATTGGGCTATGGCTCAGGGTTTAAACTGACTGGGAAAGAAATATGTTGTGGACAGAGGGAAGGAAAAATACTAAGACTCTTTTATATTTTCAGTGTAAAGATGTTAAGAAGATTGAAGTTTGGACTTTAACTAGTTTATCCACAATTTAGGAGGTTGTTACTGTTTTATGTGGGACATGTTCTGAATTTGTTTCTTCTGTCTGAGGAATTGGCCATGACACAAGTTTTCTTTCCAGGGATGGATGGATGGATGGATGGTTGGTTGGATGGATGGATGGCACCCGTGTCTACCCCGTGAAAGCAGTTTTTTCCTAAATACCTTATTGATTACTATGTTTTCTTGGAAGAAATGAATAGAATCAAATAATGTGAAGCCAAGTTAAATTTATTTATGTTCAGCTTTTTGCAACTGATAACACAAACCAACTTTACATAAACCAGGTTCAAAAGCCAAGGGAGATGGAGGCAAGAAAAAACATCATAAAGCTCTAAAAAAAAAGTCACAATACAGTCCCATGAGTACACTAACGGATATGACTCCAACAATAATGTTTACATCTCTGTCTTTGAGAAAGGCTTGGCCATTTGCTAGGCATAGCAGGAAATCTGTAGGGGTAAGTGTACATGACAGAATGTCTAATGTGCACCCAACCCCATTAATGTTCTACCACATACCTAATGTACATCCTCCAGACATGTTGGCTTTGCTAATTTCTGGAACAAAGCTACACAAACAGACTGTCTCAATACAACTGACCCAGTGAAGTCTGGGTTCTAATGTGTTATATGCCCTGAGGTGTCAAATCTCTAGCTCAAAACTCCCAGACTGAATAAAAGTCCTGTGAACTGCAAAAGTTCTTGTTAGGAAGCCACATATTGCCTCGAGTTTCACTCACTTCATGTCCCTTAACTTGTCACTGAAAAGAGATTGTTAAAAACTGTTCAAATTGAGAGTCAAATATTCCGTCTTGGTCTCATTTGCACATTTGCCACCTCCATGGGTGGTCCACAGTATTTTTTTCCCCATGCATGTGCTTGCACAGTTTTAGAGAGCTTTATTTTTCTGGCATCTCTCTCTCTCTCTCTCTCTCTCTCTCTCTCTCTCTCTTTCTCTCTCTCTCTCTTTCTCTCTCTCCTCCCGGAGGCTAACTGGCAGTGGTGTTTTCTTTTGTATGGCTTACAGCTGGAGGCTTTCTAGTAGACGACTCGCTGTTTTCAGAAATGTGTTTCTATGTTAGTGTCTGTCCAGCTCTCCTCACATAAATTTCAGTCTGTTGCCATGTCTTTCATTTCTAGCCTATGTTAAGAGGACCGAATTTATTCAACATTTTGACAGCTTGTTACATGTAATGTATATATACATTATTCCGCTTTCAGTTTACTTCCTTTTGTGTCAGTTTAATGACCTTGGTGTTCCCAACAAGGTTATGTTTAAAAGGCTATGTTTTTTCTGTTTTGCAGTGCAGAGTCATTCGTCATGAACTGAGTGTGATTTCTTTTATGGTAATTAAAACTAAGTGTGACCTAGTTACTAGTTACTAGTTTGATTGGGAAAAAAATGATGAGCACAGGCTAAACCTACTGAACATGAATTAAACAGCTTAGGCGCATTTCACCATGCATACTGAAGAATTCACAGTTGAATGAGCAATATTCTGGATTTTGGTAAACAATCAACGGAGTGGAATTTGTGTGGTCAGCTGTTTAGGAATGGCATCCCTCTGCTCGCCAAGGCCAAGAGATAAGTAGAAGGAGCATTTCTCTGAGGCATGTCATAGTTTACTTTTAATAAGGGCTAGTACCTAGTAAAATAGTTAATTGCAACATTTTTGTTTTTATTATTTAATATACTTATTGTTCATGGGTCTACTTCAAATGTACAGTCATGTGGAAAAGAAAGTACTCCCTCTTTCTATTTAACGGTTTTACGCATCAAGGTATAATAAAAAATCCTTTTGTCCTTAGCAAGTGTTAAAATTAGGTAAATATAACCTCAGATGAAGATCACATGACATATTACACTGTGCCATTATTTAATTAACAAAAACTAGGCCAAAATACACCCTTACTGCTTCCATAGAAATTAAGAGGGTTATTGTTGCCCTTCATTAACTGACTAAGCCAGGTGCTGCCCTGGATTAGTCGATCATCACCACCCCTATAAAAGCAGAAGTTTTGGCAGTTTGCTGGTCTGGAGCATTCAGGTGTGTATTAACACAACTTGCCAAGTAGGAAAGACATCAGCAATGATCTTAGAGAAGCACGTGTTGCTGCCCATCAATCTGGGAAAGGTTATAAGACCATTTCCAAAGAATTTGAAAGTGAGAAAGATTATTCACAGTTGAAAAACATTCAAGACAGTTGCCAGTCTTCCCAGGAGCTACATCTCAGATGCTAACATTTAACATGCCCACTGAAGCCTGTAAAGTTCATGACAGTACAATTAGAAAAAGACTGAACAAGCATTGCTTGTTTGGAAGGGTTGCCAGGATAAAACCTCTTCTCTCTATAAACAACATGGCAGCACAGCTTAGGTTTGCAAAGCTGCATCTGAACAAACCACAAGACTTCTGGTACAATGTCCTTTGGACAGACAAGACCAAAGTGGTGTTTGGCCATAATGAAAACCAAACACAGCATATCAGCAAAAACACCTCATACCAATTGCCAAGCATGGTGGTGGAGGGGTAATGATTTGGTTTTGTTTTGCAGCCACAGGACCTGGACACCCTGTAGTCACCGTGAGCCGACCATGAACTCCTGTGTATACCAAAGTTTGCTAGGGTCAAATTTGAGGCCATCTGCCTGACAGCTAAAGCTTGGCCGAAACAGGGTCATCCAACAGGACAATGATCCCAAGCAGGCCAGCAAATCTACAACAGAATGGCTGAAAAAGAAAAGAGTCAAGGTGTTGCAATGGCCCAGTCAAAGTCCAGACCTCAACCCAATTGAAATGTTGTGGCAGGACCTTAACAGAGCTGTGGATAAACAAATGTCCACAAACCTCAATAAACTGAGGCAACATTGTGAAGAAAAGTGGGCCAAAATTCCTCCACAACGATATGAGAGACTAATAAAGTCATATAGAAAAGGATGACTTCAAGTCATTGGTATAATGTGGTTCTACCAGCTTTTGAATCATGGGGTGTACTTAGTTTTTCACACATGGCTTCTCTATTTTGGCTTCATTTTTGTTAAATAAATAATGACATGGAGGAATCTGTTGTGTGTTGTTTTACACCTGAGGTTATATTTTAATCATTTTAGAACCTGGTAAGAACCAGATGTTTTTTATTATGTCCTGTTACATAAAACCATAGAATTGAAAGAGGGTGCACTTTCTTTTTTACATGGCTATACATACAGTACATACTGTCGTTTGACTTTGTACTAATACAACAAGTATGAATTCATAATCATAAACATAACTTTTGCTTTAAAAAAAAATAAAGATAAAGTAGTCAGACACAAAAAAGGAATAACAGCAGTGTTTCAAAGCCATTGTTAGCAATTACATTAAAGGAAGAAGAAATGTCCTTTTGCAGACTACCCACTCCTCGTTTGGTTTTTACCATGTCTTCTCATCTCATAGAGTTTGAGGATGTAATCCTTGTTTTTCATTTTTCTGACACTGTTGTTCATAATTCAAAAATGTTGCCCCCTTGTGCTTAGAGCTTAAACCACAGTGCCCTTCTCGCTAACACTTTGTGCCATTAGTCTCATTCTTTTTATTGATCATATTTTTCTCTTGACCAGTCAACTTTGGTCATTCTGTTACACATATAAATAATCTACTAAAAGGAAAAATGCTAACACATATAAGCAGAATTGCTATCAGCAGTACCTACAGGTGTGTCAATGTGCATGTGTGCATCCAATATACAGATACACAGCTATTTATTTTGAGTACTTAATGGTGTATTCATACAGAAGCTAAATTTCTGCATAACACTGTCTATACTTTCGACAATTTACCATTCTTGTTGTATGGCACAGTATGACACTTTTAATGAACTTGTCTCTAAATTCCATTATGAGGGTACTTTTGTCTGTTTCCACTCAAAATTAAGTAGACCTAACATATACACACTGAAAAGTTTAAATGCTCAAAAAGGACTGTGATTTTTCCGATTTCTAGAATAGCATACTTTTGTTTCACTGTGACATATAATGAAGTCACACTGGGATTTCACTGGGACATAAATGGAAATAATTAAGACTTCTTATTTCTTAATTAAGAATTCCTGCTTGCTACTTGAATAACTTCCAGGAAAAGAAAAATCATATGGTTATGCTACACAACCATGTTAATTCCAGACTTAAATATCAAGCAATTATACCACTGTTTACTGTATATATTATACATTTGCTAGGCTTTCTGCAATCTGTGGAATTTGTTATTGTCTGCAGATATGCTGCCCTTCAAAAGAACAGTAAAAGCATGTTCTATAGTCATATTATCTGGTCATCAGTGTGTGTGTAAACATGCTAACAACCATCTAGGTAGACGCGTACTAGCTAGATTTCTGAGCATTGACTATTGAAACTTGCATTGCATTAGCACTCAGACGTGCAAACCCTGCCTTTTCCTGCCCATTTCCTTTCAGCCAATTACTGAAAAGGAAGGCGGTGACTTCTGAAAGAAGTATGAATTATTTTCCTGTGTTTGACAGAATCTTCCTAAAGTATGTGAACATGTTGGGAAACTTTTCCCACCTGACGAAGCTATTAAAAGATTTGAACAAAAGTATACCCGCCTTTGGGGTGGACAGCAATAGTTAGTTTTGTAGCACATAAAATTGACTCATAATGACCCCACCCCCACCACCCCAAAGAGAAGCATCATTTCCACAACTTGGTACAACCTGTACAACAATTTTAGTAAGTGATTAACTTTTTTGTCATATTGTCATGAACATGTGTTGGAGTGAAGGATTGAAGAAACAGTGTCTCAGTAGAATATGGTGATGCTATTCCTGTGGTGAAGGAATAGTAAATTTAGGATCAAAAGGAGACCAAATCTTTGGGATCTAGGAAAGCAATACAAGATCTGGTGAACAATATGAGTGGTGCAACTGAAAAACAAAAAACAAGGGAGCCAGAGGTTTGGATAACTTACCAAGGTTGGAAATCAACAAGCACAATGTACAATGACCTACATAATTATTGGCACATTGGTACAGATCTTGAAAAAATGTCTTTGTGGTTAATTTTACACTGAAAAAAATGAAAAAAAAATCTAACCTTTACTCAAAGTAAATGTAAACTAAGAAAACATCTTTTTGGCAAAGATTTAACAAAGGTACTGAATTCAGCTTTCAGAAATTACAGCCATCTTTCTTTCAGAAAATCCTTCCATTTTCAAGGCCAGGTGTGGCCCTTTCCATTGTTGTTCATTGAGAAATCTGGAGTTGATTCAAATCACTGAATTTGTCTTGGGGTAAAGGTGCTTGAAAAGAGAGAATGTTGAGGGAACTCCTAAAAAGTGCCAAAAAATGGTTTGTCACCACATGGAATAAGAACCTCCAAGTGACAGAGGGCAGAAGTAAAAGGCTATGGGGAGGTGAAGGTGATCGTTGTGTCTATAACAAAAACTGATCAACATTCCCGCAAAACCTTTTCCAATGCTGGACCTTCCAGTATCAATGGCTCCCTAAAGTTCATCCTCACACAGCTAAGAACCTTGGGTGATTCAGGATGGACCTACATCCCTCACATACTATCTAGAACATGCAGATGGTTAGGTTATATGAATCTTCAGAACCTGGAAGAAGATGTGGTGTGCTCTACCACGACCTGCCTCCTTGTTGACAATAGGTGCTGCTCAATTTCTATCTATTCACCTATCTCAGGTACAGGTTAAATACCTAGTATTATGAAAAATGATATTCAGTTTAAACCAAAACAAATGCAGCTTTACTTATAACTAATTTTCCATTTTCTTCAAGTGTTTTATTAGAAAATATTGTTTTATATAAAAGTTATATAAAAATAAACAGTGTCTGCTCATTTTCAATTAAAAAAATGTTGGATAATCTAAGGTTCAAATGTCAAATCCTATGTTTAGCCAGTCCCAAAGCACCTATTTTTAATGTCAATGCATGCCTTGTCATCCACTGACCAAGTAGCAACACTTTCTGAAGTAGCAGAAAGTTGAAATCTATATAAGCAGGTTATTTTTCATTTTCTGCACCTCAGTTGAAAGTTTACCAGGATCCACTTCCAGAAGCACGTCTTGAAATACTTCAAAGCTGTCTCTGAGAGTCTAGGGATATCGTAGGTCCAAAGAAAAGGTTAGTCCCAGCAGGTAGCGACAGGCTCTGCTAAGATCCTTGTGCTTGCTGAGGACAGTGACCCCCTCAGTCTCTATTAACACATCGTCTGGTTTACCTAGGTTCCGCAACACGTAAATCACCATTGCCTGCACTGCCAGATCTTTTTGTTTGTTTACAGCTAAAACTCCATCATCCCACACACATAACAACTATTACTTCACCCTGTAAATGCTTTCTGAACATGACAGTTTAAGTATGTAAATGAATCTTAAGTTCTAAAAATAATTTTGTGTGTATTATGTAGAAATCACTGTGTCATAAAAAATATCTGTTGAAGACCTACTGAAGTTTGACTAGTTCATTTTATCACTTAACTGATGTTCATTTATTTTTATGAGTCAGTATACATTATTTATTTTTGGTTGTATATACAAGCATACTGGATCATTTTTTAGAGTGATCCTTCCAGTAGACTGCCAGCTGTTGTAGCCCCAGTGTTGCATGGCTCAGTGAGCGGTCCCGGGGAAGGAAGAGAAAATGGTGTGAAAACATAAACATGGCACATGGGCTGTCTACGAACTAGCCTAAACAAATCAAACAAACAGACCTCCACTGCCCAGTTTATTCCTCACAAGCATTTTGACTGTAGAAAATAAGATGGGAAATGGCTCCAATTCTCATTATAATGAAGAATTAAAGAATTTTGTATATTTATATTGCGGAAACTTGGCAACGTTTATTCAAAGAGGAAGAAAGTCTGTCTTTCATTTGGAAAGTAATTCTGCATCCGGCAAGACCAAAACGGAGACATATTTATTTGAGAATATTTGGAGCTTGTGTATCTTTGATTCATTCATCTTCTGAATGACATACTCAAATCAAGTCCTGTTAGATCTTTCAGTTGCCACAGAGGACTAGATTTTTAAACCATTTAAAAACTTTTTTTTAACTAATGTGACATAACTCATTAGGCGCAATGCATATATGAGAGGAGTTCAGTCAGTTCATTCAGTTTACAGATAAATAGCTGTTGAGAACTGACACTAGTAGAATCCATGGCCTTCATAATGAATCTTGTAGGAACTTGCAGGAAGTTGCAATAGTTGCTGAGGTACTGTTGTTGCAAACATCATTACTCTTGTGGGAGATTTAGAGCAAACTAATTCCAAAGCAGTTCTCCAAAAATATTCTGTCCCAGAAGAGAGGCAAACACACTGGACCAAGTTTACATGGACATTAAAAACGTTTACAGACTGTCTACCAGTATTCAAATCTAGCAGTAGAGAGTTGCTGAGAGAAAACAGGAAGAGCTGAGCTGCTGGCAGAAAATCTGCAAAAAACTACTCACTGCACAATAGCTGCAACAGACGGACAAAGCATGGGACATGTCATCCAGTCAGTGACCAACCATGAGAGGAAAGACAACTGCATAGCAATCGCTGATGTCTCCCTGACAGGTGATTTTCATGCATTTTTTGCTTGTGTCAAAACCATTAGTACAGCATAAACCTCTCCCTGAACGCCAGATGTTCTCCCAGCCCATGGACGACATGAGAAAAGCTAACTAGAGTAAACACCCAGAAGTAATTGATGGTTATGTATTAGGACACATGTCCATCAGCCTGGAGCCACCTTCACTGTCATCTTCAAAATGTCCCTGACCCCAGACACAATCTTTACCTGCTTTAACCTGTACAGGCAGGCCCCCTAGTGGTAGAAATGCCACCATCTGTGACGTGAAGGAACATCTCTAATGTTTTGAACAACCTTACTACCAGCAAAAGGTGCATATCCACATTCTCCAAAGTACAATAGATCTGTATATGAAACTAGTGCTTTCTGTGTGACACAGTGTTGTCTGGGTAAAGGAGTAGGATGCAGCCTCAGCATGCTAAAAGTCTTCCTGAATGTAGTATGATGGTTTCTGAACCAGCACAAATGTACATTTAGAATGGGATTTAAGACAAATAAAACTCATTTCTGGTATTGGAAACATTTGATTGATCAGAGTAACAACTGGAGGGCACTGAAGTGTGAAATATATTCTAGCGTGCTCATTAGCTTCCTCACAATGGAAGTTAATCACAAAAATCTACAAGTCTTCACATTTTATCTTTCAATTTTATTTTTTAATTTCAAAACAACTTTCCATAACATACTTTATAGAGTGGATACTAATGTGAGAATGCTGTTTATAGACTTCAGTTCTCCATTCAACACCATCATCCCTTCTGGGCCCGAATACCTTCCTCTGCAACTGGATTCTGGACTTGAGAGACTTCAGTTCAGTTAGGATCAGGTGCAACATCTCCAGCACCACCATGCTGAGCACAGGAGCCCCTATGACTGTGTGGTCGGCCCCCTGCTGTTCATGCTGATGACCCATATCTGTGCAGCAATGGACAGCTCAAACCACATCATCAAGTTTACTAATGACATGACAATGGTGGGTTTGATCAGTGAGAAGGACGAGGTGGCATACAGAGAGGAGGTAAGATGGCTGGTACAGAGTCAACAATCTGTCTCTGAATGTGGGCAAAAAAAAGAGATGGTTGTTGACTTCAGGAAGGTACAGCATGATCACTCTCCACTGAACATCAAAGACTCCCCAGTGAAGATCATACAGAGTACCAAATTCCTTGGTGTTCACATCGCGGAGAACCTCACGTGGACCCTCAACACCAGCTCTATCACCAAGAAGGCCCAGCAGCATCTCTACTTCCTGCAAAGAATGAGGAGAGCACACCTTCCCCTCTCAATCTTCCATTCTACAGAAGGACTATAGAGAGTCTTTTCTGTAGCTGCATCACAGCTTGGTATGGGAATTGTTCCATTCAGACCCTCAGAGGATAGCGAGGCCAGTAGAAAGGATCATTGGGGTCTCTCTCCCCTCACAGACATTTACAGCACACTCTGCATCTGCAAAGCATTGTGGATGATCCCACACACCCCTCACACCTCTTCTTCCTCCTCCCATCTAGCAAAAGGTTCTAGAGCATAAGGGCTTCTACTGCCAGAACGGGAAACAGTTTCTTCCCTCAGGCCATCAGACTCCTCAACCGGAACTGAAACATAGACTGGACAACTAAATGTTGTCTTTCCCTGTGCTTTTGTTGCTCTTTTTGTTTTTATTGCACTCTCTTTTTCTTTGTATCCTGTGTATTTAGTCCTGTCCGTGTCTTGTAGTATTTTGTTTTTGTTCGTGTTGCACCATGGTCCTGGAGGAACGCTGCCTAACCTTTATAAAACCTCTGGAGCTTCTCAATGGTTCAGACCAAGGAATCATACTAGGATGAAATATGGTCACTGAATGTGTGTACTGTGGCAAGTACCTCCACCTTGGATATGTAAAATGATACAGATAATATGCTTCAGTCTACTAGAACAGCCACAACAGACAGAAGGTTAGAAGGCCTGCTGTTTTAGCAGCATCCAAGTTAAAATGACTCAGATTTGGTAGATACATCATGATATGCCTTTAATGACATGATATGACAATGTTGCATGACCAGAAATGTACACCATGCAGGCACAAGGCTGACATACAAAATGCTTTGAACCTTTGTTTTTTACTATTCAGCTGCATTATAGGTGAATGCCTTTTGGAACATGTTTACAATTAGGAATGAGTAATGTTAGAAACTATGTAAACCTGTAGCTTATGGCCATTTGTGGAAAGAAATACTCTGGGCTTGTTTTCCCTTTCTGGGTCACTCAAAACTGAAGTTGCCATCCATGCCCATGAATCTCTATTGAGCAAATCTTTCTTAGGGAGATAAAATCTCTGCTTTCTGTCTGCTGCTCCTTTTATCAATGTAAAATAATTACCTCGGGGAAAGAGGACGAGTATACTATGGGGTCATGTAGGCCAGAAGCTGCCGCCAGAACATCAGTCTTTTCCCCATTTAGCCATGCCAGGTTAGGCCTTGGCAGTTGTAGTGGTCGCATACAAAGGAATTTCTCTGTGAAATTTATATCAATTTCAGCAGCTGCCCTGAGTTTACCACCCCCACCACTACCAGCACCACCGGGCAGCAGATACCAGACATTCCAGTGTAAGGTTAGAGGAGACAAAGGTTGGGCTGGATCACCTGAGTAAAAACTCCATTGAAAGGTGGAAGAGCAACAGGGCTGCAGTTGAGAGATAACAATAGAGATGAAAAGTGCACATAAACTACTGAGGAAAGCTCAAATACAAACACTTATTTCCTACATTAGTCATTTTGCCTAAACTCTGTAAGTTTATGGGAGATACACTTGGCAATGGATGCTAAAATTCATTTAAGCTTGTCTGTCTTCCAAAAAGCTCTTTAAGTGGGCTTTTATAAAGAATGATTTCTCAGTAAGCTGGATAATTTAAGCCCCAAATGAGGACTGTCCTACAGAAAAGACTTTTAGCTCTTCTCCTATAGGCCAAAGGCTTGTACCTTAGCATAAATGAATTGAGAAATTATTCTTTGTGAAATACCACCTCACTGTTCTTTTGAGAATGAGCATTGGTGTCCGACAACTCAGTGGCTGTTTGTCTCCTCAAGTGGTATACTGATGGTTCCTTCCACTTCTTTAGTTCTATCCATGAACTCCATCAACCCTTTACTGGGCGCACCCTGACCATATTAACAAACACACAGTGGGACCTTTTTTCATTCACACATACATACACGCATGCAATTTCTGAGTCAACGAACTGGACTCTGGGTGGGGTGTCACCTTGTGCAGATGTTATAACTTATTTTTGGTTCTTAGGCGTTTCAAGGAAAAACAGGCTCGATGATGCAATGGCACAGCATTCAGATTTGTGATTACTGTTTATTTTTTTGTACTTTGCTCCTGGAATGTTAATAAGGAGGAGAATGGATGTTATTACCAGGTGGTTTTTCCAAGAGAGGGTTTCACCTTGTAAAGCTAGGGTGGAGGGGCTGAGGTAGTCAAGAGTCTCCAGGGCTTTCTGAATAGGTTGTAGTGGCAGGCTGCCCCTGCTTCTCCACCCCTTGTCACCTCACTGAGATGTGTAAAGAAACACCCTGGCACCTGGGTGTGAATGGCAACTCACACTAATGGCCGCACACAGGACCTCCATTGATGACATCACCAGACGACATCTACTCAATCTATCCATTTCTTTGGTAAAATCTCTCTAAAATACTGTGAGGACTTTGTTGTGTTTGTTGTATTTTCCAGTTTTCCAAGGTCTGCCCAGTACTGTCCATTAATAGTTTAGTGAAAGATCCTTGCCTACGTAAATGCTAATTGGTATGTGCAGAATCCAAAACTGAACTGAACACAGAAGCTTCATTTCTTTAAAAGGAAAACTATTCACCACTGTTTTACTTTGGTCTGTATTTTGTGTCTGCTTTCTCCTTGCACTACTTGTTCTCATTACAGATACTCGTTACTGGACTGCCAGTATGGATCACACAGACTAGCACATAAGGAGCCAGTGGCTTTAAATATTGTGACTAATGATGGTTTTAAAAGACCCTGTCCCTTATGGGTAAAGGACCATTACATAAATATGCTTACTCATAGAAAACAATTCACCTGGGCAGGGATGCATAGAGAGTTAATTTGCTTCTTTTAATTGTGCAGCAATGGGGGGCTTGACATGGTTCTCTTTATACTGGCATTAATAAGTCTGGATTTCACAACAATAAGATGAAGTGCATGGGAAAGGGCATTAGCTTCTCCATCATCAGCATTTGATTTTGGCCTCTTTCTTCTCCCCTTTCTCATCTAGGCCACCCGGCTTAATGCAAGTAGTTCATGTTCAACCCTAATACGTGGAATAATAAGTGGTGCAGTGTGGCTGACTTGTTGGATTTGCTGTTTATATAAAGGATGTTTATCTGTCTTCTTTGGCAATTGCTCTCTTGCTATCAGATTCATGCGTCTGCAGGTTTCAGCCCCTGAGGATCAAGCATGTAAGAACTGGTCTGTTCCTCAACTTTGGACATAACAAATTTGTGCTTTCAAGGTCTACTACTCGAACATAGTTCATGTAAACAGGGCGGTGATTAGCCGCGTGCCTGTTTATCGCCTGTTCCACTGCTTACGAGAAACATAAACTCAGATTAGCATCTGATAACACATCTGATATCCAGCCATGTTAGAGGTTGCATGGGTGGAAGGCATCCAGTGGCAGGTCCCAGCAGTAGCTCCTCCAGCGCACAATACCCCACTTGTTGCTGAGGCTGCTTTGGCATGGTCCAAAGTCGTGGTCCAAGCATGACTGTAGGATTCAAATAGCCTGTTTTCTTAGTGTGAGCCTAATCTAATCTTGGGGTTCATGATTGGATATGATGATAAAGTTGGTGTTGCTAATTACCTTCAGTGAATGAACAAGCACCCATATGTTGCCCAGTGTCACAGATCCCAACAATTGGGTCTGAATGAGTTTATTGTTACCTAAAGTCTATAAAAGGGAAGTGTTTTGGTTTTTTTTAAATAGCATGTCTATTGGGAACTATTGAGCTGAGTCATTTGGTCCTGAAGGATGATGAGTCTTGATCACCTGATGAGTCTACCAGATGTAGACTTGGTTACATCCAGATAATCTGAACTGATCAATCCTAAAACACACTATTCTTTCACAGCCCTTATTGAATTCTCCAACTGAAAACAGGAAGTTTTTGCAAATCGTTTATGCTTTTTTGACTTTGGTCAACGGAGCACTTATCTTTATTTATGTTTTTGGTCATGCTCTGGAGCTGCTTGTTTAAAACTGTAAAGGTTTGTTTGCTTGACCAAGAGCTTGTTTACATGTGTTTGTGTTAGAGGTGGGAAAACAAAAATGTTAAATAAAAAAACGGGAAAAAGAGGTGGGGTGTCTGGGGCAAAATAAAGTTTCAAATCCACCCCTCTACTCTAGCTACCACATCCCATCCTCCAGTCTCCCCACCTACCTCCTATTCTGCCCCAGCCACAGACACATGCCTTTTGTATGGAAGGAAGCAGAGAAACAACCGCGTCTCTCTGTGTGGAAAAAAAATACCAAGAGAGGGGATCAAGAAAAAGAGCCAAGGAGAGTGGAGTTTCCAGGTGTTTTGCCCCTAGTTAAAAGCCCTGTACGAGGGATCTGTCACAGCTATGCCAAGCTGAGCACTCTGCCTCAAACTTACTCTCTCCTGCACTGTCTCCTGTCTCTCTTTCCCTCTCTCCCTCTCTCCCTCTCTCTCTCTCTCTCTCTCTCTCTCTCTTTCCCTCCTACTTTCCAGCCGTGAGTGAGAGCACACAGTCATTCAGAAGGTGCGTCTGAAATCTGCTTGTAGTCAATGCATGGACAGCATCGCAAGGACATTTTTTTCTTCCTCACTGCAGAAGCACATGGACTAAATTTTCTCCAAAGGCAAAAATAACACGAAAAAGCAGCCCACTGCCTGCCACAAAGAACTTTTTTCTCCCTCATTTTTTGATGTGCATGTGTAAACAACACCTTACTTCATCTAAATTCTATTTGCTTCTCATCACATCTGCTGGAGACAAGACTGAGCAGAACAGGAGCAACCTGCAGAAGTTACCTGCCTGAGTAATTTGCCTGAAATTCCTCCTGGAGCAGAAGAGCAAGGTAAGCATACATCTGATCCTATTACTGTCCCTGCCTCAGCTGGCATGTCAACTTTGAAATTGTTTCTCATATCACGTTGCTGGAAGCCAGCACGGATGAAGCCAAGGGCAATAGAAAGAGAGAGAGAGAGAGAGGAAAAACAGAAGGATTTATATCTCAGTCATGAGACCAACATAATTCTCACTGCACTGCAAACACTAGGCATGGGCTAAGGCTCAGCAGATTACAAAAATGCCCCACATTTTACAGAGGTTTCTCTTTTTCAATCTTTATGGTTATCCTGTTATTGCTGAGCTTAGTCATGTGGCTAACATTGTTGTCTAGGGCCACATTTGAAATGCATTAAATGCAAAATTTGGGACCTAGTGAGATGATTCTCCACAAATTCTTGGGGACTGGGGATAGCATTGATTAGGTTGGTTGATTTTGTCAAAACTATACTCCAGCCTATTGCATAGTTCTATATAATAAGCTATTACATAATTAATGGTGTATGCTCTATGTGTGTGTGTATGTGTGTGTACTTTACTAGCTCTATTGTGGTGTGCAGTTCAGGTAGTGTGGTGGGGAAGTCACGCAGCTGCTATGGAGAGGTAGCGACTTGGGCAGAAAGAGTGAGAGTTATATAACTGCCCCACAACCTCCCTCTGACTGACACCTGGGATTGTTTGGTCTACACTCTGTTGCGCATCACCTCCGCTCAACCATATTTAGCCTCCCTCACAGGCACTTGCTTGCTCTTCAGACCCTGAAAGTGGTGGGCTTTGACCAGCTGTCAGGTGCAATATGTCTCATTAGCTGGCATGGCATGTAAGCATTGTATTAGCACTTTTTTATAAGGTTTCATGACATTTAGGTCTTTAAACAAAACATAATCTTAAGAAAGGAAGAAAAACACAGCATTCTATTAGATATTAAAACTTTTCTTCATTTGTGCTTAAAGGGAGTAGGTTTGTTTTTGGAGAAAGAGAGAGACAGAGACGGGGAGAGGGAGAATGTGCTTTCATAATACATTCTCCACCACTAGGGCTGGGGAATAGTATTCAATAATGCATTTTTTTCTAGTCTGACAGCACTGAAACAGACTTGGTCTGGAAAAGGCAACATGCTGTCTTAAAAAAAAAAAAAGAATAAGAAGGAAAAAGAACATTTGGCACTTCGGCAAACTTTTGGTAGGATAGGCAGCACAGTCTCAATATAAACCTGTGCGTGAGTGCAGTTCATAATGACATTATTGTGCATGTCCCTGTGTGGATATGGCTGAACTTTTCTGAACTTTTGATTGGAGTTCAGGTTCAAGGATGGGTGTGAGAAACACTCTGCAGAGTCAGCCTCATCCTCACACATCATCAAGGGAGACTTCTTTACACTTACAGGCCCATGAACATTCCTGAACTTCCAAAACTCTGGACTGAAAGCCAGATTGTCTGCTGCTATCTGCTGTTAAGGCTTGAGAAGTTTGAGATCCAGAGCAATTCGAGAACTGCAGAGCAGTCGTATAATCTACAGTATTCATATGGCTTGTGCAGTAGGACAGCAAACATTTAATGTGGTTTTGACTTTGTTCCCAGTTCAGTAGTAGTCAGTTTCCAGAGGCCAATGGTAGAAGACATCGCTTCAGATACACCCTTAAAAATGGAGAGCCTGAATAAAAGGCCTATTGAGAGATGCCATAGAAGAACCACTTTTGGTTCCTTAAAGGAAAAATCAAATGTACACAATTTCGTCTCACGCCAGATGTAGCCAATCATCCAGGACATGTGTGGAGTCCAAGTGTTGCTTTAGTTTAACACTGGGGCTACGTGGTAATGTTGGCAACGAACACTAGAAGTCAGTAGTCACCCATGTTGTCTACAATGGCTTCCAGCAGTGTTCATCTATACATAGAAGTTTTGTTCATTTTTATAGCTCGCACTGTATTCTAAACCACACTGACAATGTCTACGCCACCTTAATGAAGACCTGTAGGTGGTTTGAGCAAGCTGAGACCAGGTCTGAGGATGTATTTACATAAAATACTTGGGTGAATATTGACTTTTTATGTTTGTTAGCAATGTTAACTACCAGCACCGAATAAGCAAAATATGGACACCACACATGTCTTGGCTGACTATACCTTGGTAAAGTGAGAAATTGTGTAAGTTAGATTTTTCGCTAAACTGTTCCTTTAAAGAACCTTTCCATTTGAGCAGCTTAAACATCCATTGAAAGGTTCTTTTTGGCACCTTTATTTTAATGCATTATTATATACATGCAGCGTGCTGCCACATTTTTGAACATGTGGAATTGCTACATGTCTCGGTGAGTTTAAAAACAGCTCCAGATTCGAACTATTTGACCCTTTTCTTGCTTCAGATTCAAAATGATTCACAAGATACACAGAGGCAAATACTCATTAACTGATCTCTTGATGTCTGGAGACAAAGATAATGGTGAACACTAACAAAGCATTTTTACACCAACAAGATTTAATATCTTTTCTTAACTTTCTTCCTTCTTACACAGTGTAGTTAGGCAAGTCATACAAAGCTAAGTGCAATGGGCTCTCTGGGACAGCAAAGCCATGAACATGTCATTACTACAGATGCCCTTCTCTGTGGTGGCCAATTACTCTGGTGCCTGCTTTTATGAACCTGGTTGGCTCTGCCAGGCAGCGACCTTTAAAATGTATTTATTTCATATATAGACCAACCATAATCGACTGATGCAATGATGATGGAGCCTCTGCTTCAAACTTCCCGATTAGTGGTTCTCAAGGTATACACTCACTGAAGCTGGTTTAAAGCTATTAAGTTCAAAAACCTTCTATCCATCCATCTACCTCATGCTTTTTAAAGAGTCTGTTTTTTCCTCTGCTCTAGTTCTCCTTTGCCTCTAAAGAGAAGGTTAAGGAGCATGTGAAAGTTCTTTGGACTGGTTGTCTCCTCTGGAGACCATCCAACAGATGACAATGACGCCAAATGCATTACATTTGCTTAGACGTGACTAGACAGAGGAACTGGCCCTTCAGAGATTTCAAATCAGATGGTAGAACTGGACACACCAGTGGGTTGAACTTTAGAAATTCTTGGCCACTAAGCACACTCTTTTAATGTAAACGGAGAAGAGTATCAGTGTATTGCATAAGTCAGCCAACAGAAACAGTTTGACCTTAACCCACCCTGTCAAGAGGATTCTGTGCAAATACATTCATTCTGTATTCATTAAAACTTTTTCCTATGCTTAATAAGCACTCTCTCACAGTTCACCATCACCAGTTACAAAGAGCTTTTAAGGTGGTCTTCACAGGTCTATGTTGGTAGTGCCACAAGAGGGCAGTGTTTCAAATATGCTGTCCCAGCAGGAAAACCTGTGTTTCGGAGGAATGTGACGACCGCTGTCCCACCCCATACGCACGGGATCTCAGCCTCAGCTTCTGCCAGGGCTGCTGCAAGGCTGCACGTTGAAGATAAATATTTTCAGAAGACAAAACAAAGCCCTGTTTTTGTCCTGCATGAACAGTTTCTCATAATTGCTGCAATCACGAAGATCCATCGTTATATAATTTGCAGTGGCTTCTGTTTTCTGAAGCAGTTTCCAACAGCTCTTAATTCAATATTACATAATGAATATGATTTTAATGGAGATGAGAGCTCTATAAAGTTGGCACTATTGTTTAATTACGTTCATTTTCCTAGCACTTCACGAATTCCATGGCACAATCAATCCTCTTAACAAACTGCTATACAGAAAAACATATTTAGGAGACTATTTGATTCTGAATCTCATCAGCTCATCAGAAGGAGAACAAAGGGAGGACTGAAAGTATTTCTGCATATTGGCATATAAGGATTGTGTCATCAGCTGTGGTAAGCTTGCTTTATTCGGTGTTCACTTTAAACAGGAAATGAAGGAGAATACCACTCATTCTCCAGGAAAGGCAAACGCCTGCCAGTCTTACCTTCCAGGAACCCACACCCCCATCTCTCACCATTACCATTTGTTCCTCGCTGCTTTTTGCTCACTGAAAGAGAGGAAAAACAGTCCAGGCACTCAGTGCTACAAAGCAAGCGGTGCATTCCTTTTTTTCCAGGCGCTCTACTTTTTTCTCAGTGTCTGCGTGCTGCGCTCATGCTGCACACGGCTGTAATTCCACCCGCTCTCCACTTAAGGCACAACGGACCGAGGCAAAACAGCAGATGAGAAATCACCCTCAAATCTGTCGGAAACAGCACTTTGGCATGGGCCTGGTCTGTAATCAGCACTGTACTTAGCCCACACTGGTGATTAGATAGTGGGCGCGTGCGCGCTAGCGCATGTGTTTGGACATCTCATAAGTTAGGCTGAGATGTCAGCTAAGAGTGGCCTGCTGCCGGCACTTCTACTTAACATTGCCTCGCACCAGGCCACATTCCCATGTGTTGTGCATAAATTGATCTGGACAGGAAAAGAGGCAGACCATAGGGGAAACTTGGGTTACGTGAGGGTTAATCCAAAGAGACTTAGAGGGTTTAGGTCTATGAATAATTGCTTTGTTGGGACTTCTATCTGTCATATTCTTTTCAGGAAAGAATTATTTTCCGTTTGGAGAGCCTCTCTTAAAAATCTCATTTTTAATCCAAAATTCTGGCTCTGTCGCCAGGGCTGGCGTCGCTTCAGGGTTGCTTGTACACACCGATCCTGTGTCTGTTCCCACTACACAGTCAAAGTTCTCTAAAGCCGCACACTGAATAAATCCACATATGTAAAAGAAGCAGCATTTGTAGGAGAAAACAGCTCCAATAGTTGAAATGTCTGTGTTCAGATCAGTAGGGTAGAAGGTGGGCTTGAGGTTAGCAAGCAAACATTGGAAGTAGTTCATCAAAGACAACTTGACTAAACCTGTGCTCTTTTGTTCCCCTGTGTATACTTTTGCTAGCAGCCATACAAAGACACACTCGCTGAAAAACGTATGGCCAGCTGCAAGTGAGTCAAAGTCTGATGAATGCAACACAGTGTCCAGCACTGAATCTGCAAAGTCATATGGCCCCCATCAGGGCTGCCTCTTAGTATTATCAACCGCTTCCAACTTTCAGAACATGTGCTAGCTTTGCTCTGGACTCTCTCTCTCTCTGTCTCTTTCCTTTGCTTGTGGTCTCTCTCTCTCTCTCTCTCTCTGTCTGTGTCTCTCCCTCACTCTCTCTCTTTCT